>OY293304.1:101705451-102305451 GCA_958502075.1 Orchestes rusci
CGCGTCAAAGATACAGAAAAAAGTTGTTCTAAATTATATTCTTACCCTGGATACCAAGTTTCAAGAGAAAATTCAAATTTTTATTTTTATATTTTCCTTAGATTGAATCAATCACCTGGATAAAAATCATGTCTCCGCAACCTTGAAATTGGTTTTTGAGAGACAGCATCATATGGCAACGGAGTCTAATTATAATATTTGGATTTTTTTCATGAAACTTGGAATCCTGGGTAAGAATACAATCAAGAACAACTTTTTCCCGAAACTTTTTTCGATATCTTTGACGCGAAAAAAATATCGAGAATTGGCCCTCTTTGCGAAGTTGTATAGTAGCCGGGCTTTGAAGTTCATATTTCAGTTAGATATCATAGAAAGTATATCAGTCTATATGACTCCATAAAATTTCGAATCCCGAATTCTTCAAATAAGGAAAATACAGAGGTGTATCCATCTTACCTGCGACACGCTGTATAATGTATAATTGATTATCCTGTACGTAGCACTATAACAATTTTTCCTTGAAATTAACACGTTATTTTGATTATTTAAAATGTTTTGATTCATCTCTTGGGTGCATGAATATTTTTTTAAACAGCTTGGTGATTATTCACAACCATCAAGATTATTTATTTGGAATTATACGTGATAATCCATAGAATGATTAATTACATACCTTCAAATCACCTGATCTATAAGTATCCTCCAACATGGATGATAATAATATTTATGACTATGAACATTTCATTGACAGATAATTTTTGTCAGTAAGATCTTTAAGGATTCATTTTCACGTATTGACTCTAGTCGACTGATCAATTATTATTGAAAAGAAGATATTCGAGCATAGCACCCAACTAACTATTCCTCAAAAGCTAAGAAATTAAATTGACAAAACATTCAACATTCACATGGTCAGATGTTCATATCAGACCTGGGACAGATCACGGTGACTTAGGCAAGATGTCCACTATAGAGAGGGAAGATTACAGAGTAAATGGCGACTCTCGAGACTATTTCTCACAATGGACCCAGTTTTGAGAGTGACTATCCGAAAGTTTAGAAAACTAGATCTGGCAAAGTAGAGAGTTGCTGGGTTGTTGGACATATACCAAATTTTTTTCTAATGGACAAGTAACAGAACCCTCTTTACATGCTAGGATCTTCAACTGTATTTTGCCAGAGATATTTCACGTAGCTGAAAACTCCGGGATAGAAAAAAAAAGCTCACTAGAAAGTTAACTTTATATACAAAAGGGAAATAGACATATACAAGAACTGGTGAAGGTGAGCCAGTGATTGTTTATCTTTAATCTATCACTTATTAAGTCCTCTTGCGCAAATCCGCAGTTTTATCAGATCCACACTCCACAGGCTTTCGAGAATAGAATAGATAGCGCTTGTAGCTGACAAAAGTCTGAACTCCTTAAAACTAGTATGGCTGTCCCGATAGCAGACCTTAACTAAAAACTGTCAAAACTTACCGCAAAAGTAAAGATTCAATGGTATTAAAAATAAAATATTTGAGGAAAAAGGAAAGAATCCTCGGCTAAATAGTACAATCATCAAGGCCGCCAGATTGTCTAGATGATTGAGATATATCAAGAGTATGCTCATAGAAATAGGTGCCTTCTCTGCGTACTCTAAGAACCATCAACGGACGTCCAGTGATTATGATACTAACCAATAAGGAAAACTGTTTCCTAATTCAAAAAAATAGAATACCTAGCTCATTATTCAATATTATTTTTGTGCGTCTAAACCGGGTGTCCGGAAATCATAAGTAAACAATCCAGTTGAGAATTTCAGTCAAAAAATAAATGATACCTCTTCCTATGACATTTATTCGAAAATTGATTATTGACGGAGTTACACGGTGTTAACCTTACATTTTATTTGCAGTTTTTTTGCAATACCTTTTGTCACGCTCATACTTTGTCGAAATTTCGTATTCACGGCTTGATCGGGAACGTGATGAGGAACTCAAGTTTGACCACCATTTTTTCGCATTTTGTAGAGGGCGCCACATACGAGCTTATACTTCGATTTGAATGGTCTCAGCTTTTCTGTGATACACTTTATGTGTGTTTTGACCGAATATTTTTATTTTCCCAACCTTTTGACATAAAAAAGGCATACCACTTTGGTTTCGATAAATCTAAGCTTCTAAGAAAAACGCTAAAATAACTGCATGCATTTAATGAATACATAATCATTTTAATTTATTTTCAACCTTAACGTAGCATGCCTTTTGGAAACATGCGCTATAGTTGCAAGTCTGCGAAGAATTAGTTTTAAAAGTTGGTAATTGAATTGTTTATTTTTTGAAAATTTGTTGTTGCGCAGTACGTTGATGGTGGCCAACGTCAAAAATACTAAATAATTAGGTTTAACACCCTGTAACTCCGCTATTAATCAAGTTACGAAAAAAATGTTGTGGGAAAAGGTGGCATTTATTTTCGGTCTGGAATGCTCAATTGATTTTTTGCTCATCATTACCGGACACCTTGTATGTTTGTTCTGGATTGGTTGGTGGATGCGCCTATACTTTAAGCAAGGATGATATTATAAGCTAGTGCACTAACTTAATTCCTCATAATAAGAAGTGATAATGGAAGATAACTAACAGGATTTTTAAGATAAACTGACTTATTTGCAGGAATATGTCCGTAGTTTGGGGATGAAAATAAGAAATGGGGTTTTTCATAAAAAAATCACATCTTCTTTCTCGAAACCGATCAACAATTGGATAACAATATAAGTGTTTTTTCTTATTGCAAATGGAATTATCTCTATGACTCAGAGCCAGAATCCATGACTTACTGGACACTCTGTATATCATGCAGTGCACAGAGAAATTTGCTCTGGAGGGGGGGGGTTATCTTGGTAAAATTGAAGACATGGAGGTAGAAAGGGGTGGACACGACATCACGTGACTACAATGAGATCACTTTCGCCATCTTACCGCGATCGTTCTGTCAAAGTGTTTGTTTACATTTGAAGAACGGTTTTTCTCAATTTTAGCTGTGTTGTGAGAATTATTTTGTGATTTTTGTATGTTGTAACATTTCTCAATGTGTGCCCTGAAAGTTGTGCAAGAAGAGACGCTATCGATAAGAAAAAATCGACTGGAATCACATTTCATAGGTAAGTACAGCATAATACAGAACCGGAATATGAAATTTGTCTCGAGTTTACTGAAATATTTATATGGTTGAGATTTGTGAATTTTCAATCACATTACATATATGAATGTTTAGCAGCTAGTTCATAATATATAAAATCACTGAAATTTGTTTTTATCAAAAATTGAATAATTCTCGTTTTTGGAATATGGCATAATCAAACATGGGGCGCAGTATCATTAGACTCATTTAATATCACCGCGCTTTCATCGACTTTTCTTTTTTTGCCACCCCCTTTACTACTTTACCTCAACTCGAAATTCGTCATTTGTACTTATTTACCATAGAAATCTTCTATTCGATGAAATTCACCGGTATATTCTCATCTATTATTGATTTCTAGAGAGTGTTTCCCTTAACCTTTGTTATAGTAACAGACTCAATAATCCGTAAAGTACTAGCTGGTGTGATTCTGTACCCCAGCTTAAAGTATTGAACTTTTTCACTAAAATTTCTTTTTCATGTTATATTTAATGTTAAATCAAAGACAATTATCAAAATATATGAAGACATTATTTATAATAACTATGTTTACAAAATTAGAAGATAGATATGACTTATTCCAATGGATACTGTAGTCTCCATAAAATAGAGCTGTGGTAACAATGAGATGAACAAAAATTATTTATCATAATTTGCAGGAAAAAACATGTCCAAATGGGTTTAGTTAGTTTAAATCAAGAGTAACAATTCTGAAGTATTTCCATCTTTGGGCCAGTCCGCCCCTGTCTATACATAAATTGCAGCTACTCTAAGCTCCACCTACCGATCCCATTTTTCTATCACTCTTTGAATGTTCCTTAGCGACTCTTATGATTCTATCTCGATGATTGAAGAGTTTAGCGCAGTGGGTAGATTTTTATTTTAATTTCCACATCTTTTTGAATAACTTCACGTCATATCCAGTGGGAGAAGTTCTGCTGTATTCGCCGCTCATGTGTGAAGTTCGGATCGCCAGCGATTCGCCGGAGATTCATGAGAACGTTTTTGAGTTTCACAATTACAGAATCAAGTACGAAAACAGGTCAAGTTGCGACTATGCTATTAATAGGTACCTATGCAATACAAATTCCGACGATTTTCTGGCGGATCGCTGACGGGTATCTGAAACCACTTGTAAGAAAAACTGTCTAAAATACTTTTTCTTCTAATGATCTTCCAAATCAGCAAGTTTCCCTGCTGCACCCTGTATATTTATCAAATTGTGTTTTATTTTTATTGTATGTACACGTGGCTGACGTGGCAGAAGTGATACTTCATCCAAAGTAGAGAATGAGAGAAAGAGAGAGAGAGAGAGAGAGAGAAAAAGGGATACTAATTTTATAATATAAACTGTCTTCACGGATGGGGTTGACAATAGAAAAAAAAAATTATTTTTAATTTTTTGAAAAAAAATTCATTCTTTATAGAAGTACTTCTTGCCAAAAAAATGCGACTGTCATATTGAAATTTTAGATTTGTTATACAGGTTCTTTAGGAAAAAAAGAAAATGTGCCAAAGAGAGAAGTACATATTTTAAATTTTATAAAACAAAGTTACTTATAAACTAACATGACGTCTAAATACATTAATGAAAATTCGAAAATTCAAAATTCTACATGGTACCTCCCACCTTCACACACTGAACAACGATTTTGTTCAACTGAAAAGTATGGATTACTTTTAGCTCTTTTTCAACTAAAATTATTGATTTGTCATAAACAAGTGTGTAAATTTTCGAACCTGGGCATTTGAAGTAAGTAAAGATCGAGCTACAAGTGTTTTTCGGTATATAGCTTTCTTTGTCATTCTTGCTTCGTTATATATCTTTTTCCTCTCTCTGTAATGATATCTGAAAACGCTGAATTTTGTCCAATTCACTCCCATTATTGTCGACAAATCATCACAACGCTGCAAAAGAAGTTTCACCTCAATCACAGAAGATGAACTGAGTGATATATGGCATCCTCAGCTGTCAGCACTGTGCTGAGAAATGCAGAACTTGCTCATGTGTTGAGGAGGGATCACATCACAAAATCAAATCTTTGATCTAACTCAAACTAACTCAACTTTAAATCGTCTAATATACCAGAATTAAATTTGGATCTACAGTATATGAGCACGTTCTGTATTTCTCAGCAAAAAGTGGTGACAGCTGAGGATGTCAAAACGGCAATTGGGCGCCATTCACAAAAAATAAATGATATTGGAAAATTAGAACGTGACTGCGAATTCAATCTTTCAGAGAGTAATAATGATGAAAAGACCTTTAAAATAAAGAATCACTTGATCCTCTTTCCATTTGATTTTTTTGTTCAAAGTGGCACACAGCTGTTATTTTGACATTTTCAGCTGTCACTACTATGTCAAAATATTCAGAACGTCCTCACATATGGTGTGTCCAAATACAGGGTGGTCCAACTTTTACCTGTTTAAATTTCAAAATCGATAGATGATCGAAAAATAAAGTGAGTTTGGTCAATAAACCATGTGCGAGAAATGCACATTAACAAAGTTACAGGGAGTTGAAATTTAAGAAAAAAAAAATTGATAATATATTTATTAACAATTGAGATTTCCAAATGAAATTTTGCACGTGTAGAGAGGTTATCTGGGTTAATTTTTTCATGTAATAATATTATTTCTATTTCCACCAGTGGCGTGCGTACAGGTACCGAATGCAATATTTTTTTAATGAAAAAACAGATACGCCACTGCTTTATCTCAAAATAAAAACTATATCTGCAATCTTCATTTAATTTAAAAGAAAAAAGTACTCTTGGTTTTTTTTTTCGTATAACGCAACGTTTTCGAGTAAAGTGCATACTCCCTTGCGGCTGCTACTGCATTTTCTTCGCAAAAACCGTAAATTAAATGAATGTCTGCGTATTCTTGGTTAGTAAATAGCCGCTGCATTATTATTAACACTAAAAAGAACACTTGAATGTGTTTTGTTTTAATCAAAGCTAATGTGATAATTATGAGCCTTTTCCTGATTTGATTTCGACGATTTTAATTTTTTTACTCAGAAATGTTGCGTCCTACGAAAAAAAGACAGAATTACATTTTTCTTTTAAATTAAATGAGGATTGCAGATATAATTTTTATTTCGAGATAAACCAGTGGCGTTTCTGTTTTTTTATTGAAAATATCGCAATCGGTACCCGTACGCACGCCACTGGTGAAAATAAGAAAAATATCATTACATGAAAAAATGAACCTAGATTACTTCTCTAAACGTGCCAAATTTCATCTGGAAATCCCAATAATGATATTAATAAAATTCGATTTTCTTCATTAAATTTCAACACTCTGTTACTTTGTAACGAAGCATTTTTTGCACATAGTTTATCAACAAAAATCACATTATTTTTTGATTATCTATTGATTCTGAAATTTAAGCGGGTAAAAGTTGGACCACCCTGTATATTGAACGGTTCAAAAGTTAGAGGACATTAAAGAACTACACTGTATACAAAAAATATTAAAAAAGAGTTTGGATGATAATATTCAGAAGAAAACAGCTCTTACCGCGTCAGTTCAAAACAACGCCAAGAGCGAATGGTTCGTATCCAGCATCCAACAGAGAAACCTCTAGCACGAAAATTGGTATCTTATGGTGGAGTTCATGACAAAGGACCTACAACATCTGAGAAGCCGGAAATGGAAATCACTTCATCCTCCTGCAACTCATGAGGTATGAGCAGAGCAAGCTGATCAAAAAAGCAAAAATCAATCGCGATAACCGTAGAAAAACCTCTCGCCATTCTCCAGTTTCAGGACTGGAGCTTCTTTTGAATCAGGAAAAAAAAAATTGTCTTAGCATTGTTCCAGAAAGTGTGTAATCTCTTGAACTGCATTATGAATACAAATATCATCTTTGATTGTCATCAAATTCTAAAGAGACAATAGTCTGGATAAGTATATCTATTGCACTGTATTATTTAATAATTTCAAATTGGATCAGTATAATAAATAACAAATTTAAATCACCTACATAGGTTCAGAACCCAATCCATAAAGAACAAGTGATACCTGGGGCGAATTACTTAATAAGCGGCAACTCTTTGTGTTCTTTCAACTTTAAAGCCACTTGACCCACGCCGATAAATCAACGATATAAGACACATTTAGCAAAGCAGTCGGTTTGTTTACACTGCCAGACACGTTTATTGGTTTTGCATGAGTTATGATGCGTTCAATTCAACTTTGTTACATTTTTTAATCTAACCAACCCGGTTATATTCGTTAAGGTAATTAGAGGACGCTTGGTATGGATATTTTATGACCCGCTTATAGCTAATTAAAATTATTAATTGGAGATCGCCAGTCGGTTGTAAATTTTTTTTCATTCGCTAGCCTAAGGATGTTATCAATTTGTGGTAAAAATGTTTCACTTTCTTATTCAACATCATTATACTTTGTTATATGGTGGTCATTTTATTACCTTGTTGACTGCACAACTGCGAAATGTTGAATACTAAATTAATTAAATCGTTCCATTCTGCTCCGTAAAAATATATGCGTAGATAAACTTCGAGCTCATTAAAACAACTTTTTTCTGCGCTTTGGCTCATTTTTACATGGCAATGTGACATTCCACAAATTGATCTGCACAGCGTTTTATCTTAATAATCTCCAAATTAGTCGGGTATTTATGTCTTCGAGTTGGTGGTTTTTGTTCCATCAAAGTATCCAATTTGTGAGTTGAAAAAGTGATTTTATTTTATTCAGATAAGTAAGATCACATGAAAAAAATATGTGACTGCACTGAGGCGTCCTGTATTCAAAATGCAGGGGAAGAACAGCAATAGTTCATCCGGTCGAATCTGGAGAATGTCGTAATATCAAAAATATAAGTTCACCACCTAACTCATTAGAAAGTAAAATTTAAGGAAAAAAAGTCGCACAGAATATTTTTGATAAATAATATGTTTATTATTACAAAATATGGAAAAAATATAGGTACAGTGAGGGCATGAAGTCCGCTACCCCCTCTCTAAATTTTGAACCGCTAGGTATAATTAAAAAATTTGGATGGGTAGTATGAGAGCAAATTCTCCATTTTTTGAAAAAAAATGACAGCTCAAAATCTCAAAATGACAGCTGACGGCCATTTTGTTTTTTTTTTTTCATATTCAACCCTATATTTTGAAAGCATTTGGTGCGACGGTGACCAATTAAAGTGAGTTCGCACTTGTGATTTTTTAAGTTAACATTCTTACATAACAAGGCTAAATTTATAAAATAGATATTCTATCTATTGTTTCTGACCTAATTTCAGAAAATACCTAACCTAATAATGAAAAACAAAAAAAAAAGTTACAACTATAAAAGATGTTGAAAATGTTCTCCTGATACTTCTTGGCAGATAAACATTCTGTTGGAGAATTCCTCCCTTACATTATGAAAAGTTTGAGGACTTATTCCCGCACACACATAGATGATTTGTTGGCAAAAATCATCCAGAGACTCTGGAGCTGTCTTCAATACTTGGGATTTCACATAGCCCCATAAAAAAAAGTCTGGGGATCAAGCATGCCATCCTATGGGGGATGGGGCCCCGGCGACCAATCCATCTATTGGGATACGTTGCATCATTATTATAAAATGGTTGCATTCAAGTGAATTCTCGCAAAGATAATGAGAAATAAAATAAAAAATCCAGGTCCGTATTTAAAAAAATAAACTTGATGATGGCCGCTCAAAGACGAAAAGTCAGATTTTCAATTTGATAACGCCATCTTGTAGAGGAGAAAAAGAGTAAATGAGAAAGTGTAATTCATTTTACAATATCTTCTCAAATAAACTCAGGAAATAATAATAACGTTTTTGCGAAATTTCGGTTTTTTTCGAATATCTTCGGAAGTAGTCGGAATTTTTTAAATTTTAAAACGGCATTTTGTTGAGCATAAAAACCGACCCTGTATCTCTTATAATAACTGAGATCCCCATGCATGCACTCGAATCTGTGGCACCCTGTATATTTTGCATGATATGTGCCTACAAACGTCATTTTTGACATAAAAACTGAAATATTTCAAAAACGCTCATACTCAGGTAAAAGACATGATTGATAAAATCCCCCTAGAACTTCACGTAGAATCCAAAAATGTAATAATATAGGGTGTTCCATTTGAAACAAGCAAGTTCACACCTACTTCCGGTATAAGCGGAAGTCGCACAACGTCGCTACTATTTCATTTGAAAAGAGCATCATTGAAAATCCAACTATACAAATTTTCAGCATCCCAATCGCTTTATATCCCTAGATATTCTAATAAATGACACCTTGGTGCACCCTGTATAGCATAATATGTTTTAATTGATCCGATATCATCAACGGCCTAGGCGCAATCTGATGATATATTGACACTCGAAGTGAGGAAAATCTGTCAAAATATTATTGTACAGGGTGGCCAAATAAGCGAGGTAAGCGGCTGTATCCCAGAAACCACACATTGTAGAGAGTTGCTGTAAAAAATTATATGACTAAAGTGGCCAAAAGAAAACACTGGAGATAATTTTCCAATACATACCTCCCCCGCTTGAGGGCGTAATACCTTTGGTCGGGTAGAAACATCGATTTTACTCAAAAATGTTTAATTATAAGTTGCTAAGAGAATACCACCACTGTAAACATCGTCAAATTCTGCACCTTTTTGGTTTATCATTTTTGTTCGTAGGGCATCAAATAAAGACCTGGGAGAAGAGTGAATTCTGACTTATTGAAATGCCTATAATTTTGGTTAGACTCAACATATTTGAACGAATAAGGTCTTGTTTGAGATAAAAATATAGTCATGGGAGATTGGTTTACGCTGCTCCCTGTAAGAGGCGCCAATACAAAACTTTATATTTTTTCTATTGTTTTTTCGAAATTTCAAATAGAATGGATACCATTATTTCAACGGATACAAAAAGTGGATAAAAATTACAAGAAGAAACCTCTTTACCGCATCTTGATAACTTCACTCGTTCAAAAGTAATAATTATTGCCAGAAGAGAAAAGAAGACACCATGATAATAATATGCAAACAAAATCAATAATTAAACTCTTTTAAACAAAGATTTGACGTTTCTGTCCAAGTTTGTTTTTGGTTTACATGGACTACCCATGTGAAATAGTATTTACGTAACTAGGCTGGAAAATTACTTATTAAAGTACGAGTCGAGATTTTTATTATGTGTATCTTACAATGTCTTATTTCATACTGTGACAATTTATCTCAATCGTTTTAAAAGAGATAGTACTTTCTTGTCAAACCATACATTGAGAGGGCGATGGTAGTACTCCTTCTGACATTCTTACCATGAGATGGCGCCAGCCAGACCATGTCACAACTTAGATAATATAGATATGTACTTATATTACCAACATTTTATGTCAAGTTATTGATTATTACCATGAGATGGCGCCAGCGAAACCATAATTCAATTTCCAAAGTTAGATAAAATTATTAGATGCTTCTAACCCAATTTTATCGGTTCTGATGATGAAATATGTCACATACCGGAGTGTTTTGAGTCCGGTGAATGATACATCACAGGACAGTAAGAAATAAAATTATAAAAACATAGGTGTCGTTCATCAGAAAAAGCCAATAACTCCTAAACGCGTGATGTTATCGAGATACGGTTTTCAGGTTTTTCATACAAATTTAATCTACTTTCTGTTTCTGTTGAAATAATGATATCATTCTATATGAAATGTTGGAATAAAATTAAAAAAAGTATAGATTTTTGCATTGACGCCCTCTAGAGGAAGCAGAGTAAACCAATCTCCCATGGCCATATTTGCTCTTGATAAACAAGACTTCCTCTCTTAAACGAGACCTTATTCTTTCAAATATGTTGAGTCTAACTAAAGTTATAGACATTTTGAATAAGTCAGACTTCACCCCTTCCCCGTCTTAATCTGATGTCCTACAATCAAAAATGATAAACCAAATAGATGCAGATTTTCACGAGGGTGATATTCTTTTAGCAACTTATAATCAAACATTTTTTATTGAAGTCAATATTTCTACCCGACCATAGCTATAACGCCCCCTAGCGGTGGAGATATGAACTCAAAACAGTGTTTTCTTTTTGCCACATTAGTCATATAGTTTTTCACAGCAAGTCTCTACAATGTGTCATTTCTGAGATACAGCCGCTTATTTGGCCACCCTGTACTTTATAGCTGTCCTATGCTTTATTATTTCACTCAAACATCAAACTAACGATAAGAAAGTATTCTTATCTACATTTAAAAAGATTTTAATTATTTCTGTGGATATAATATTGCGAATTTAATTTAAACATTGAACTAATTTATCACTCGCAAATTGTTAACTTTCAAAGATCATCCTACTTTGAGCACCTGCTAAATAGGCCCATAATAAATTTACCATTAATTATTAAATCTAGAAGATCGTCAGAGCAGCCCATTTACTTTTGATTAATTTAGACCCTGAACTGTTTTTGATGAGTTTGGTTTTTAAATGGATATTAATTTTAATTGGATAATTGTTCAAGGGACTGCCCAGGTAACGGACTGATTTGACAGCTCAAAAAATTGAGCAATTCCTTGCATTCAACATGTACTTTTATAAATAACAATAAAACCAACATAGAAAAATTTATACTGGAAAACCGTTAGACGTCAAATTATGAAAAATAATGTCTTCAATATGTATTTCTTAATTGGGTTTCAACAGATCAAATTTATTTTTACCCATTCATCAACAAAGATGTGAGTCTAATTATAACTTGCCTGATTTATGATTAATAAATTATGTGATAATTTTTGTGGTGTAGATTCCATTTCTGCTTTAGCTTGATTTATTTGTTGTTTTTTCCATAGAAGAGTCTCTAAGTATTTGATATTGGCATCTCATAATTTTTAAATAAACTACTCAACAAAACGAACGGTACACCTATGTTTGGACACTCGTAATTTTTTAACAAATCGATGAAAAAATATGCGGTTTGCACCACGATGTAGAGCATTTCTTTGCGGTTTATGCGGATGGTTCAAAAAATTAATTTCCTCAAAAACATCTTTCATACAGGGTGGTACAAAAAGTACTGTAAATTTTCATTTTATTTACTGTCCCCCCATTTCCACAGAGATTTTTTTGAGCTATTTTTCGATATGCCCAAGTGTTTGTTACGTCCATACCTCGGGATATTTTTGAAATTTTCTTGATATCTTCTTTCGTTTTTGAAATATCGACTTTTTTTCAAAATTATGACACGTAGGGCTTTGAATGGCTTTTCTGCTAATTCTTAGTTTACAACTGACAATGTTATGGCATAGATCTATTGTTTAGCTGTCTTTCTGATGACTAATTGGATTCTCAGCAATATTTTCAGTATACAGGGTGTGCCAAAGAATTTTGATCATAAGTAAAGCACTTTTTAGTTATTTTGTCAGGTTTTCTTGAAAATTATTATGTCGGGGATGCTGAATTAAATTCTAATCGACTTTGGAGTGATGTTCAATGTGATTTATCGAAACGGTTTTGATAATTTTGCTGGACTTTCAGTTTTCGAAAAGTCAAGTTATCATTTATCTTACCTGTTCAAATATCTTTCCCAAGCGACTTCATGCATGGTGTTTTTCCAAAAATGCAAGTTTGTTTGATTGTATAGGGTGCTCGAAAAAAAAAGTTAGATATAAATAAATGTTTTGATGTGATATTTTTGGAGGATTTTTTTTCTCCTGTATTTTTATCATAATTTTTAGAGTTTTTAGAGTGATCGAAAAATGTATCGCACCTACCAATAAAAAAAATGCTATGACATTTTGTGCTAAATTTTTCTAGCCACTTTCGATTATCATTTTTAAAATTCTTTTTTGCGCAGTACAAATAAAATGTTGAAAAAAAAAGGTCATTAATAAAATTTTGTAACAAAATGTGCTCAAAATTTCGAATGGGAAAGATATTTGAACAGGTTAGATGAATGATAACGACTTTTCGAAAACTGAAAGTCCAGCAAAATTATCAAAACTGTTTCGGTAAATCACATTGAACATCACTTCAAAGTCGATTAGAATTTAATTCAGCATCCCCGACATAATAATTTTCAAGAAAACCTGACAAAATAACTAAAAAGTGCTTTACTTATGATCAAAATTCTTTGGCACACCCTGTATACTGAAAATATTGCTGAGTATCCAATAAGTCATCAGAAAGACAGCTAAACAATAGATCTATGCCATAACATCGTCAGTTGTAAACTAAGAATTAGCAGAGAAGCCATTCAAAGCCCTACGTGTCATAATTTTGAAAAAAAGTCGAAATTTCCAAAAACTAAAGAAGATATCACGAAAATTCCAAAAATGTCCCGAGGTATGGACGTAACAAACACTTGGGCATATCGAAAAAAAGCTCAAAAAAATCTCTGTGGAAATGGGGAGACAGTAAATAAAATGAAAATTTACAGTACTTTTTGTACCACCCTGTATGAAAGATGTTTTTGAGGAAATTAATTTTTTGAACCATCCGCATAAACCGCAAAGAAATGCTCTACATCGTGGTGCAAACCGCATATTTTTTCATCGATTCGTTAAAAAAGTATGAGTGTCCAAACATAGGCGAAAATTTCGGGTGTACCGTTCGTTTTGTTGAGTAGTTTATTTCAATGGTGAAGGAATTTTGAGGAAAGATTTTAATATACCTACTGAATTTTTTCAATGAACAAATGGAATGTGAAACATTAAGTTTCATATTATGTGTTTCAAGGATTATTCTCCAAACATTTTTTAATGTTCTTTTCTCATAAAACTCAGCAGTGTCTTGAAGAAATGGGACAACTGCGCCCCGTTTTTTTTTATTTAGGGTACCTACCTTGATTTTTTCTCTTTTTTCATTTTATAAATTATCAAGATTTGCGTTTTTTTTAAATTGAAAGCCGCATCACAATCCTAATTTTGCTGAGTTTCATATGTATAATAAAATATTTCATTCGCAAAATGAAAAGGCTGCCAAAACCTCAAACTATTATAAAAAGATGGTTATTTTGGGTTAGCGAAATAAAAATATATGAGGGGCTTGTGATATATATATAGTCTTGTTTTCAACACTATCAATAGAGTCATTGGTTTTCTCATTTCCACATAATTCATCTAAATTTTCGAAAATTAAAGGGTTTATCAATCAGATACTACCTGAAAACCCGCAACTCCTCTCACCTGTCTGGAAGTTGATATAAAATATATATATATTATATAAAATAACAAAATTCCGATTCAATAATTTTCATAAAACAAAAGGTTATTTTTTATAAAACAAAAGGTTATATTACAAATAATATGTTCTCAAACATTTACCCAATACCATATTACTATTCTACTTACCGTTTCTCATTTACATTCACCACACAGCGCAAGTAGAACATGCCTTATCTTCAAATGAAAAAATTACTGTCATTGTCAATAGATAAAATAGAATGGCGAATGCTGACAAATGTGATTTTTTATCAAATATTTGAATATTAAGTCTTAATTTCTCAAAATTAGCTTTGAGGTTGACGAGTAACACCATGCCCTTGGACTATTCTCTGACTAAACTGATAACTCTGCAAATTTTCATTAAACTTCTTTCTGCTGTTCTTGAGTTATAAAAATACAAACCATTAAACATACAGATTTTCATTTTTATATAGGGGATTATTTAAAGCTTAGCAATAAAAATGTTCCATTAGTTATCATTTAGGAACTTATTTTGGGAAAACATCAATCATAAAAAATACATTTCTACTACACTGGAGAAAGTTGTCCAAAAATAAAATATAATTAAGAAAATTCTATTCTGTTCCCTGCCAAAAATCAAAAGACACAATGGTAATGAATAGACTTTTTCTTTGACTATTCAATAATAGATGTATTATACATCCACTTTATATTGCTTAATGTAACTCGATACTCATACCAGTGACTTTTTTTTCATTACTCAATTGTTTTTAACCAATGAAATGATCTAATGTCATTACACCACTGTTTTAGAGCCAATCAGAACATTCGACAAAATGTCAACCTTCAAATACATCATTCTGAAACAGCCCCTTTGACCGTCCATACTTGTTTTATAGTTATTGTCACATTGTGTTAACTACCTAACCTCACTTTAAGTAAACTTGTTGTCAAAAATATGGAGGACTGTAACTAGGAGAGTAATCGAAATGCATAAAAGTGGTCCAGGTTTTAAATCGTAATGCAGCTTCAATTGTTACCCCCAGATGGCGAAGAGTCGTTAGCGATTTCATGTCAAACAAAAATGTTACCTAGGTAACATAATTGAAACAACGTTACGAATACTCTATCAAAATGCAACAATTTTTATTGGCTAGGTTGCATCAAAACTCTCACTATTTGATGATAATAGGTACCTATGAATATATTTCTTGTCATACATCATTCTGAAGCTTATAGGGGTTTCATATTTTTTTGTTTGATTGCATTGATTGATAGAGTAACTGAGTGACGTCATATCCTTCATTGACAACAGTCATCATTGAACAAACCATGGGCTTGAAACACGATGCTGCGAAGATTCAACCTCAATTTTTTCCTTATAGAGAATGCATTGCATGTGGAATTTGAAGTGGAAATTTGGGAAAAATGAATGAAAATGTGATAAAAGTATCTTGACAAATTATTGACAAGCAATAAACGTTAACATCACAATGAATAAATAAAAGCGCTACTAGCAACAGCGCCCTCAAATGAACTAAGCAAAAAGAGGGACAGTCGATTCGTCTCCTAGTTATAGACCTCCATAGTCAAAAAGTGCCGTCCAAATGAGATTGAATATTTGAAAGTTCGCTTCAATTATTGAATAATCATAGAAAAAGTATAGTATTCTACTCGCGGAAAATGGCTTTTACTCACTCAGATGGCATACTTCATCCTCCTGAGTAATATCCACCATTTCCCGCTCGTTGAATGATATACTATTCTTCTATTGAACCCTATTAATTATTATGTTTGATAATCCCATTAACAATTTTCAAAAGTATCCTAATAGAAAAATATCGAGGGAAGAAAAATCTGAACATTCTGAACATAAGACTTTCGTAACAATAAAATAATAAATAAAGTCTTCTGATAAAGTAAAAAATTTCGGTTGTTATTCCTCTGTTGATAAAAGCTTTTTGACAGAATTCCAAATTTTCCTTGGTCAATTTCTACAAAAAAGGCTTCATTTCACAAATCAGAAGATCCATACATTCGCAATTCAAAATCAACCTAAATTTGGGTATTCCTGGATAATTTGATTGAAAATTTCGTTATCAAATGTATGTTAATCCTTAAAAATACCTAAGTGGTTCAAAGAAAAGCAATATCTATTGGTCAATTTTCCACGGACTAGAGATGGAATACGAGAAGCTAGCTGTAAATAAATGTATCATTAGTGAACTAAATAGAATCATAAATTAATCTGGCATTAGTTTGATAACAAATAACCGAACACCTATTCCTTTGAAAATCCAATACTTATAATAAGAGATCATTAATTTAAAACTGAATTCAAAGCAACAGAAACCTTTCATGAACACGAATAATGGAAGCACTCGCTACCCATACGCTGCGTATCAATAGAAAAATTAGCCTTCGTAATAGCTCCGCTCCGATGTTACTAATAATATTTTATATCATTATGTGCTATTACAAAAATATATCATCGTTAGAGATATTAATCTTGCTGAAGAAAGTTTGGGATAATTTACTAATTAGGACTATTTGTAGTCTATCAACCTACCGCAGAGTAATCATTAGGAACGTTTGTTTATTTGTTGAACCAGTAATTGTTTCATGTACGGTTGCAGCCAACGATAAAAATCAAATGGTAATGTTTTGATTGTAAATACTTCTGTTATTGAATATTTGTTTAGAGTTTTTTCAACAATCTTCATATATTTGTACCTACTAACACATATAGCGAGTATAATTATTCTAATTACTATAAAGCATAAGTTTTAATTAATGTGATAGGAAAATGTTCACAATTTTGTATCTATACTTTTAAAATAAACTAGTCTGACCTTGTTGCATTCGAAACCATTAGTATTGTTTATCCCAGTTTTTATAATTATTATCTTTTTATCTGTGAAATTATTGTTATTTAAAACTAGAAAAAACTATTTCTACTACAATCCCATTCGTGTTTTCAGGTTTTATTTTTTTCTCACTTAGATGTTCAAATGTCGGATTCACGATTGGTCGGAGCTGACTCAACTAAGACCTGATTTTTTTCCAAGAGTATCTACCTATATACTTTATATCATGTCATTCTGAAAAGTTAATTAGAATTTAGCTTCTAGATGAAGTCCGAGATTTGAAATAAATCGTGGATCAATTTAGTTTTCTAATGTTTAATAAAAATCTACACTTTGACTGTAGAGTCTATTTTAAATGTTCTAAATGCGTTCCCCGTTCCTACCACCTTTTGTGAAAACACGGAATCTTTTCGTTTCAAAACAAATATGTTTATTAACATAAAAATCATTCCTTGAAACTCTTTGATACCCATGTGTTAAAGATAATAGTTATTTAAGGCACTATAGTGCATTATGTTGAAAATAAGTTACGCGAGAAAGATTTTAGGCCGAGTGGTATACATTCTCAAATGACTCGGGAAACATTATACACAGTGACAAATCTACAATGTTTTATCCAACAAATGGAAGAAATCATTTTTTTATAATTATCTCAAAAATTACTATTAAATATAGATGTCAGTGTCAGAATGACTAGACAGTGACATAGATTGTGGTTGCCACGGGAACGTGATAGATTGTTTGTTTGTTTTCCACGGAAACGAGAGTTATAATCCATAACACACTAGTGACTAGTGAGTTATGGATTATAACACACTAGTGTTTTCTTTGACACTTTACTTATCCAAAATGACATCAATAATGACGCCTATAACCTATAACTATCATGCGTTAGGTGCTGCATGGTTGTGTTTCAACCTATAATGCTGTCGAAAAACAAATTGAATTGGAATTTTACTTAGAAATTGAAAATAATGGTAGATTACTGTTGGAAAAAAATCAGGTTTTTGAAGTTTTTGCGAACCCTGTATAAAAAATCAAAATGTTCTCTTTTTTACAAACACATTTTTTTTTATCATGCAAGAATGAGTTTTTCTCGAAAAATGTATTTTTTCATCCATTTGTTCTCTTGTAGACCCCACCGTGCAAAGTATATGAGTGATATAACAGTCTCTACGGCTATTTTTTTGAATTATTCACAACAAAATCTAAAACCAGGTATGTATATGCAGCACGTCTCAGTATTCAAAGATCATGTTATTTCAATGTCACAATACAAAAACTCGTGATAATAGAAGGCCTCTTTCACTAACAAATGTTTTATTTCGGATTTGTATAATATGTTATGCTGGAGATATTTTATCTGGGTAGGCAGTTTATTAAGAAATACATCTATGCTCAGGTACCCCGGCCCATTTTGATATCTAGCAACTCTATGAAAGGTTATGATCAGCTGGTCTCCATTCCTGGAGTTGTCCTTTGCAGGAGGCCCTCGATCATGTCAAAATCCTCCCCATACGCAAGTCCAGTCATAGATCTGACAGCCCTTCTCTGTAGACCAAAGATTCTTTTCATTCGAGATACATGACCTCATACCAGAACTGCATACGACTCTAAAACTGACCAAAATAAGCCACTTCCAAAGATTCTTCCAATACATCCTTTACGAAAAATTGCCCGCTAACTCCTCAATGTGCATATTATGCCATCTCAGCAAATGATCCAGTGATACAATCCCATGAACCGTACTTTGTCAACATCATCGTGAACCTGGAAAAAAATTTCTGCTCATCTCTGCAATCTAACCTCAAACCGGACATTTGAGTCCTCTATGCTCTGGATGCACCAACCCGTAAGATCTTATCAAAGATGAAAACTTAGTTACTCATCGTTGTCTATAAAAAAAACTGGCTCCAAAATTGGACTTTTAGCAGCCCCATGGTGATCCCGTCCTACTCTGACAGTAAACCCCTGCTTCAACCATTTGCATTCTACGAGAGAGGTGAGACTCCAGCAGTTTGATGCTGATCATGGAGAACCTGTAGTGTTCTAGGTTTCTTACGAGAACACCGAGGGGAACACGGTCAAATGCCCTGCTCGAGTGGTACAACAATTATCAAGGCATCAGTGAATGTTGATGAAGTCAAGCTCATTTGATACAAGGTCCAGTATTCCATTGAGATGGAGCGATAATTGTCAGGCAAGTTTTAGTCGCTCTTTATAAAAATGGGTAGAACTTGAGCAATCTGAAGTATCTGGAAATACATCCTCTCTAAAAAGAGGGTTAATTGATTAAATAATGGGACTAATGAGGATGTATTTCACACACTTGGTCAGTCTTACATTTACTCCAAAAATATCTGAGCCATTTTTGCTTTGTAACTTGTTTGTGATATCCTTGACCCCAATGAGAGAGAGCACAGGAGGTTTTGGGCATTTCTGAAGTCCGTTACTTGCAGCACATGTGGCGTATTTCCAGCACCAATTCCGAATATCGCCTTGGCAATTGACCCAGTATAACCGTTTACCAATCTTTCCCAGCATTTTGGCTAATTCCAGATGTCCACTTCTGTCTGTCGGATCCGGGAAACGAATATCTGCCCCTTTTATTCCGTGCCATCCAGATTCTTCATCAGTCCCTTCAGGACGACGTTGTTATAGAGAAACCCACCGAATTCAACGGACCCAGTAGGACTAACACTGTGGTCGAGAACCGCGCTCTTTGGCAAGTTGGTCGTTAACCTGCCTGTTTCCATTCGATAATCAGCTTCAAGTATGGATCTTTCTCCTGGTCAACTTGGAAGGGCATCAAACTTCCAGAGGAGTCCTTCACCACATTTGCCCTGCAAACAATCGCTTGGTACTTGATCCAGCTTGATGTTCCGTGTCGAAATCAAACTCCTGGAGTGTTTAAATCCAACGAGCTATTTGACCTTCCTGTTTTTTGAACTGTAGAGGCCACTTGACGCAGCATGGTCGGTTCACAGCGGAAACTTTCTTCCGTGAAGGTTCTTGTGAAAATCCTCTACACCTCTGACTACTAACTGCCAGCAGCTTTCCAGGCTTCGACAAGGTTTTGCTGAAGTAGCCGATGAACCGTTTCCGTCCTTGTTGGGTCTGGGACAGCACGGAAAAAATTCCAACTTCACTTTCATCTTGCATCCGTGTCCAAGACATTGGCAACTACTGGTGGCGTGGGGCTCGATCTTTCCGAGTAGCTTGACATCTCGAGCAGACGGGGCAAGAATTCCGTGTAGCATTATTTTACTGACCAAAAAAATTCGTTTACAGAAATTGACAAGGTGCATTGATGCGGGATTCAATTATTGCTCCTGTTGTTTGATCTCAGATCTCACATGGATGAATCTTTTTTGGAATCTACCGAGGTCTTTTCAACAACTTGGTTGGAGTCACTAGGAAAACCATATCACCTCTAAAGACGACAACGAACCAACAAGTCACTAAATCACACTTGATTTTGCACAAACCTCTCTACCACGTAATCAATAATGTAATAATAATAATAATGATAATATAATCAATAACATTGATTATATTATTATTATTATATTATAAGTATTCTGGTGCAGATATTTTTGATCTTCTTATCTGCTCTGTAGTAAGTGAGTCGAATAGAATTCTCTATCAATGTTTATTTCTCCACCTTTATGATTATTGTGTTGAGAAGGGTGCGGCAAAACAAACAGTGCAGTAGCAATGGGCGACTACTTGCAACATGGTGGGGGAATCTGGGAAGAGACTTAATCTGTCCAGTCACTCACACCGTTTTTAGTCGTGGCAACGGTTTGGAGTGTAGAGCATCGCGGTTTCACCATCGCGCGTTTCTTGAAAGTTTGAAAGCGGTCGTTTTTTCATCATCAGTAAGAAGTGATAAATCTTTCAGAATTGGAACGGTAAGCTGAAAAACAAGACCTTGATGATATTTGGTTTCAACAATGACAGGCTCACAAGGCTCATATCACCGGTTGCATCTGCAATTTTGTCCTGTGGGGCTATCTCAAGAAAAAGGATTTTGAGGTATCATGTCATCACAATTCAGATGAGCTGAAGGGAATTAGCTGCCATTCCGATCGATATGTGCCACAACTCATTTGAAAACTTCAGAAATCGCCGACATCAGTGCATGTCTTCTGTAGCACATCATCTTGCTGATGTGATCAGAACTTGTGTGAAAAATGGGGCGCAGTATCGACTCAAGCAGAATAAACAACTTTTTCATGAGTTGTGTTGTGCAATGGGACAATGATTAACAGATGCTTTTATCCAAAAAGGATTCCTGGGATTCAAATAGATAGTTGCTACGCCATCAACCCGAAATCTGCTCATTTTACAAAGTACAGGGTGTCTATCTATAAATGGCAAGGCGCCAGATCTCATCAGAAACTAGGCATCCCAGAGACTTGCGGAAAAAAAATTACTGGGTGATATGGACTAGAGAAAATGCAGGAAATATATCAGAAGTTCGGTGCTATCAAAATTGCTGTTTCTCGTGATTTTTAAATAGAAACAAATATAAATGAGTACCGCTATAGATTTCTTGAGAAGTTTCCTTTCAAATTTGTTTATCTCATTTTTTTTCTAGCATGTCAAATAAGAGAAGTTACAACTGTCAAACCTTGAAACAACTCAACCGATTGACATGACCTTGGTCTCATCTTCAAGAGGAGGTTCTCCTCTTCCACAATTTTGAGAGTTCAAATGATTCCGATCTAAACAGACGATTGTATTCAGTATAATATGCGGATGACGGATATTTTTGGAATTTAATTCTAAATTTTCAAATGGAAGGGTATACTGAAAATTGTTCGTCTGAATTCTCGACAAAATTCCGCACAACTTTCATGTATTATACTTGTTTCTAGATTTCGAAATAAAAAAGCTATACGCTTTTTTGTAATTTAATGTAAAACAGTGATACTATTCAAGATGCCCTTGTAAAGAACTGTTTTATTTCAAACAAATTATATTATGAGGTCATCTTGAATAGTAGGACTTTTTTGCATTAAACAATTACAAAAAAGCGTTAAGCTTATAAATTTCGAGAGCTAGAAAAAAGTGTAATGCATGAAAGATGTGCAAAATCTAGTCGACATTCCCGAGAAACTATTTTCACTATGCATTAAAAATTTCGAGTAAATTCGAAAAATGTTCGTCGTCCGCATATCATAATTAATAAAATCGTCTCTTCTAATCAGAATCATTTGAAACCCAAAATTGTGGAAGAGGAGAACCTCCTCTTCAAAATGAGGCCAAGATCGCACCAATCAGTTGGTTTGTTTCAAAGTTATGAGCATTCTTGCATTGTAAGGTTTGACTGCTGATACCTGTCTTATTTGACATGCTAGAAAAAAAATCAAATTCGAAGAAAATTCCTCAAGGAATCCATACCTCCCATGAATCATTCATATTTATTTTTATTCAAAAATCACGAAAAAACAGCAATTTTGTGTTTTGAGAGCACCATTACGCCATCTTATGGCTATCTTGGGAACTTCTGATATACTTCCAGCATTTTCTTTATTCCATATTACCCAGATTTTTTCCCCCCTTATTCTCTGGGATGCCTAGTTTCTGAGATCTGGCACCTTGCCATTCATAAATAGACACCCAGTCCAAAAGAAATGTTCCAAATGGTAGTGAGAAAAAGCTTTCGTAATGCTAATCAGACAATTTTATTACATGTTTGCTGCAATATACAACGGTAATTAATAAAGCAAACTCTGTCACTAGCTCATGTTTGTGTTTTTTTGTCGCATAAGTAGGCGAAATAAACAGTCGGATTTAATAGCAATAACTGTCAAATCACAAGACCAATAAAAGTATAAACAAAATTAAAGTCCCGATGATCGCAGCGGGTGCAGGCCAGCAAATCTATTGTGTAGGAAATTTATGACAAATCGGGATTTTATTACGGGCGAGCATTAAATTCTTGATAACTAGGGTCAGCGGAACTCCTATGGACAACTGATAATTATATTCACTTTTTCCGACGTTTAGTGTCAATAATAAAGTCGAGTGTAAAGTGGGAGTAACAACATGGCGCCTTACTTATGTGCAGTCGTTAGTTTGTTTTATCGATCCACTATAATTTGATAAATTAATGATCATACACATCTTTGAATGTCGATATGTTATGGTATGTAGTGCTTACTTGGCTTAAGTATAAACTAGCTGTCAATAAAGGGTACTAGTCATACGCCTGCAGTATATAGGGGTATTCTAGAAGGGAGTGGGGATTATCCTCGATTGCCTTCCTAATAATAATTAAGTATGATGTGTAGAAGCATGTGGGGGCAATTTCGTGGATGACCTCCTTAGCACGTCGTCCTATACACCGAAGTTGTTCCTGCGGCAGGCATATGTGAGTAGCCGCCTCAACTCTATTGCTACCAATCTATCTCAGTATCTGGTAAGTTAAGGTTAGTTTGGGTAAGTCTGGATTAGACAGACATCGGAATAGTCTGTGATCATCAAGTGAACCGTTTAACCATAACACACATGTATGTATATTTCAAGGAAATTCTCTTATTATGTGGTATAAAATCGGATATAAATACCTAATAGTCGTTGTTATGGCTTCGAAGCAAGTGTTCCTATCCGAATTGAAGGTTGCCAATTTGAAGGAGGTGCTGGAAAAGCGTGCCTTGAATGCAAGTGGGAAGAAGATTTACCTGCAACAAAGACTTGGTAAGGCTTTATTGGAAGACAACGTCGATCCCGCTACATTTCGACCCTGGTATTCTGACTTCAACGCAGTTAAGAAAATGTCGAACACCTTGATTGATGAGGTGGAGGATTAACTGGAAGAGAACTCGAGGAAATCGAAAGAAAAGTTGGAAGAAATTTCTACATAGAGCTATATGAAAGAGGGGCTCGAAAAATATTTTAGAACTATGGACACATCTGGTGTACAACTACAACTACTCGAAGGATCATGTAGCAGAAGAAACCGGGAAACAGCTTGAAGATACTGTAAAGACTCTGGAAGCAGGTATGGTCGAGCATCTGGAGGTCAGATATATAGGAGCAAGTTTACTCTTCTAAGCTGAATAATTCCACTCAGAAGACCAACGAGACCAAGCCTGAGTTTGAAGCGGATGTGGCTCGCCTTACTCGACTTGCTCATACAACCTCGCCAGAGAAAGTTGAGGAGAGACATTTCTGTTTCGTCCTGTAGATACAGAGATAAGGTAGTCTCTGAAACTTCATAGACCCGACAAACTAGAGTCGTTTTATGACCCTTGGAACTCAAAGCGGCAAAGGAGTCGGTCGCTCTTTACACGCGAGTGAGTTATGGAGGAACAGTCTCTCGCGGAAGGACAACAGCGAAGCAACTGTGAAGAAGGTCATAAAAAAGTGGAGGCCTGCAAGTAGTGGGAGCAATACGCTGCTGCAATTGTGGAGTGCTTGGTCATATTCGTAACCCATGTAACAAAGATAATTTACGGGAACCGTCTTTGGCATCGGACAACGTGAAACATCGACCTGGATCTAGCCACAAGAGTTTTGAGGCCTTGCCCAGGAGACCGCTTTTTGAGCATCGTCACAGAACAGAGGAAAAGAAAGTGAGCTTTGCAGGACAACTGTGGTAAACATCGTTGAATGCTCTCTTGTCACTGAGGGTTTTGCTGACAATTCCAGACTTTTACCGATGATGATCATATACACCGTTGATGATATCTTGTTTTTCGAATTGGTTTCTGCATGTTTCTAGCTAGAACTTGCAAGGTTAATATAACTGTGATGATTCCGTTTCCTTTGAGTTCTGCTCATTTATAGAAACTGTTCAGCAACTGAATCAACCGCCTTTTGAATACTATCAAAAACAAGCCCACAACTGCTCTGACGCTTTCCATGATGATTGGCTCATTGATAAGAAATTTCAATGACCTTTAACTTTCTGACTCACATACCGCAAAATTTTGAAAGGGATGAAAGCAAAATGATTACTTTGAGTTGTAGAATGATTTATTTCACTTAATCGGCAAAAACTGGACCAAAATATTGATTGTGTCAGGGTTCTAGGAATTGTTGGCATGAAATAGGCTGCCGCAGGGACACTTTTTCTCTATTCTATCTAAAGAAGAGGCCACACAGAGATAGAAGGAGACAATGAAGCTGATGAGGTGGCAAAAGCCGGAACAGGAAAAAGCTATAACCAATCAGAAGAGCTGAAGCCCCTACAAAGGAGGTTTAATCGAGAGTATGATCATGTGAACAATATCTCAGGAGCTAGCATGAAGATACTCCAAGGAAACCTGACAACCGTAAAGAAAACGTAACTGGTAAGGTATTGTGGCTAACTCGTACTCAGATAAGACATGTGTTGGAGCTGTCACCTAAAAGTACATATTCAGAGGCTGGGTGTCTGGTGGTCTCACAACTCCAGGCTATGTATTGACGAAAATAATAAATCGGACGAGGCTGAACCCCGAACAACCCTTTGGAACTTATCTGACAAGTACAGCCTAAGCTTATTGGACCCACCCCTGAAATCATAAACCCAAAAGTGACATCCTTGATGAAATGGGAGTCGTGACTGACACGAAATACCCCTACCAACCTTTTCTGCTATTCATACGCCTGGGAAAACATCTACCAGGAAGTGGTATATTGCATCGCAGGTCCAGCAAGCCTCGATTCTTGGATAAAAAACCTCCGGATAATTTTTCCGACGTGGAATTTACATGCTGCTGAAAAGATAGGAGAGAGAAGTCTTAATTGATTGGAAGTACTTTATGTGGAACGTGTCAAGCGGGAACATAGAATAAATTAATTTTATATATATTGAAGTGGAAACTTCTTTAGGCACGCTGAGCACTTCATTTTGTGGGTATTGAATGAGACTGAGCCGTCACGCTCAGTTATGTAACGGTCCTTCGGCTTAAGTCGGTTTGAGTCGAGTAGGGGAGCGAAAGAAATAGTGAGCACTGAGCAGAGCGGAGCACAAGTGTTAGTTGGCAGTTGGCAGAGTTGATATCATCATATATTTCACAAATGACGCTATGTCTTTAAAGTCTTGAGCACGAACAGTTTCACAAAAACATTTTTAAAGACACAAAAAAATATTTTTCATTGCAAATCACTATATTCATATTCAGAAAAATAGTGTATCAGGAAATGCATCAACAAGAACAAACTCGAGACTTTTGATCCTCGACAATCGACAATAATGACATTAAAATGAAGTAGAATTGACAGATCAAGTTCAAGATCTCTGCGCCTATACCACTCCACAAACATTGGATGCGCGGTGGTTGAACAACAATAAAAAAAATGTATTTCGTGTTATTAATCTCGCCTAGGTGAAGCTTTCACTTCTTTCGAGTAGTCATAATCAGTTAGTTTTTTTAATTTCTTCATTCATTATTTATTTTTTCTAAAAACTCATTTAGGGTCGTGATAAATAATTATTATAAATACCATAATAATTATTCTGAAGATACCCAGAGCCACGCTGGTGTATTTCAGTTACATAGATCTCCCTATTCCTAAAAGTGGCCCTTCTTCCCTTCTTCAAGTAGAGATAATGGCTTTATCATAGAGTATCTGACCATTCTCAAGCAGAAGTAATAGTAGAGAGCGATGGACAAAGAGCTGGTAATCATTTTATTTCTTTCACTTTCCAGTATTACTTATAGCGTTGATTGAGAAACAATGAACGCTTATAGTTATCATGCTTAAAATGGTTAAGAGATACACATCTATACAGGACTTTTCACTTAAAACTCCGCACGTCAATATCTCGGAAACGAATAGGAATATTTGATTTCTGTAAAAAGTAGTCAATGTATGAGGTCAGGTAGTTATTTTTCACAGTTACAAAAATTCGACGCCTACCAAGAGTAAAGCGTCGCGACGCATCGAAAATATTAATCGATTGCAGGGACTTTGAAATTACGCGCATGCTAAAGTACATGTTATTTATAAACTTTTTTTGTAATTCAGTCGAACTCATTTATTATACTCAGTTTTGAGATATACAGTGTGTCCAAGATAAGGATGTCTATCATGGAAATATTGAAAACCGTGAGAGATACAAGGTCGGTTAAATGGAGGCAAAGTTGCGTATGCTGTTTTAAAAGCCAAGAAATTCCGACTAAGTCCGAAATTATCCGAAATAAACCGAAATTTTTCAAAATTGTTTTCATTTTTTTCTGACCACATTTGAAGAGATATTTTGAAATGAATGGAACTTCTTTATCGCCACTTTTTGTCCTTTACAAGATAGCGTAATTAAATTGAAGAACCGACGTTTCGTCTATGAGCAGCCATCATCAACTTTGTTTTTTTAAATACGGTCCTGGATTTTTTATTACGGATTTTAAGAGCCTCTTATGTTCCTAAACCAACGAGGTATCGCACTAATTAAAAAAGAGGTGGTTGTTTTAAATCCTAATAAAAATGAATTTTTTGTCTCTCTCTTACACCTGAGTTCTTATGGAAAAATTCATCAACATAATTTTTTTGAATAATTGCGATACATTGTTGGTTTAGAAACATAAGAGGCCCTCAAAATCCGTCATAAAAAATCCAGGACCGTATTTAAAAAAACAAAGTTGATGATGGCTGCTCATAGACGAAACGTCGGTTCTTCAATTTATTAACGCTATTTTGTAAAGGGCAAAAAGTGGCAATGGAGAAGTTCCATTGCTTTCAAAATATCTCTTCAAATGTGGTCAGAAAAAAATGAAAACAATTTTGAAAAATTTCGGTTTTTTTCGGATAATTTCGGACTTAGTCGGAATTTCTTGGCTTTTAAAACAGCATTTTGTTAAGCATCAAAATACCCAACTTTGCCTCCATTTAACCGACCTTGTATCTCTCACGGTTTTCAAGATGCCCATGATAGACATCCTTATCTTCGGCACACTGTATATCTCAAAACTGAGTAAAATAAATGAGTTCGACTGAATAACAAACAAGTTTATAAATAACATATATTTTAGCATGCGCGTAATTTCAAAGTCCCTGCAATCGATTAATATTTTCGATGCGTCGCGACGCTTTACTCTTGGTAGGCGTCGAATTTTTTTAACTGTGAAAAATAAGTACTCGACCCCATACATTGACTACTTTTTACAGAAATCAAATATTCCTATTCGTTTCCGAGATACTGACGTGCGGAGTTTTAAGTGAAAAACCCTGTATAGTCACTAGTTCTATAAAGGTAATTTCTCTGTATCTCAATAACTACGTGATTCAGAACTCGCATCCATATTCATGTTAAATATTTAAAGTCCACACCTTGTTTAATAGTAAATTGCAATTACTTCGTACGTAATTCTACTCCTATAAAAGTGAAGAGTTTTCCAAACAAGTTTTAATCAAAACAACACGACGAATAAAATGTTAAAGTCAGCTGAAAGCTGGAGTCATAAAGAGTGGTTAGTCCTCATTGGAACTTAATTGACATGCAATATCTAGCATGTTGACTAAATTAAAAAAATCACCGCCGCAATTTGGAAAAGAATTACATGTCATTAAAAAATTACAGGCAAGCGTTTAATAAAATGTCTCGTACACAAATTATTTTTAACCAAATTATGTAAAACGCACTATTAAAAGGTTTTATCCAATTTAAAAATGATAAGGCTATTATAAAATTACCTTAATATACCTCTCTTGTGATCTCCCGGTACATGTTCAGCATAGTAATAATATGGCTTGCAGCTATCATATTAATAATCTAATTACGTTGCAGTGGCGGGTCCAGCTAATCAAAAACTCAGACGGTAGCAAGATGAATTTTTCTGACCATGTTTCACTACGGTATCTGTCTTGCTTTCTTTTTGCTGAGCTATAGAAGGAGATAGGTTGTGCGACGTGACGTGGAGCTAATTACAATTTGCATGTAATTTAATTTCATCAGGGTCGGACTGGGCGGAGTCCAATGACAGACTGATTACAGGGCAGTCGGAGATCGGTCTAGCGCCCGTCAGTTTTTTAAATGTGCTATAAGTGGAACTTCCATTAACGTCCTTGGTTTGGAGCTCTGTAAATTGAATTTATTTGAATAAACATTTCTGGGGTATGGTATGATTGAGTATAATTTGAAACATTGTTTTCCATTTTTTTGAATACATTTTGATAAATGAAGACAGGAGGATGTTTGTTTTTTTTGGCGTCGATTATTTGATCGTTGTTACTAAATGGTTTATCTGGAGACTGATCGATCTGATCATGAAATATTATCTGAACTAGTGAAGAAGAAGTAATGTGACTGGTTGGTTATCTGTGGATATTTGTATGGCAACAATGGATGTCGCTGTGTAACATTCAAAAATGAAACGGAGTGAAATATGTACTAATCGTGTATATGTTTATTAAAATTCAGAGCGCTTTCGGCTTACAAGGCCATCTTCAGTGCTTCCGGCTGGAAAAATATAAAATTACTGAATGGAAGGATATGGGGCAAACATACCTCCTACATAGACAAAATACAGTTCTGGGCAGCAAAATTTTAAATCTGAGGTGGGGTCGATTGATAGGTGCATACTTTTCATTGGACTGTCTACTAGAGATTTCACAAATAAATCAACCGCATATTATTATAGAGTAAACATTTACTTGAAAAAATCTCGAGGTACTAAAACTCGAAGTACTTACTGTAGACCTTCCAAAATAAATACCATCGACAATATTACCATATCCAGATTGCTTGATGAATGTGGTGCATTGTTATAAGTGCAATCAACCAAATATTGTCCCCAACAGGGGATTTTACCACTATACTCTGGGCTATCAATGGACTTCTCAAGAATGATAAAGACCAACAAATTGGCATCATCGGAACGGCAGCCAGGGGAATCCAACTCATTTGATGGAAATTTGTGTAGAATCAAATTTATCTGTTCCCTGTTTCACATTCCTGAGAACAGTGAGAACCGACCATCACCCATTTCCATAACTTTTCAGGTTTTGATACACGTTTTCTTATCAGGAACTCCTTCCGCCTCCACAATCTTTTTCCGGGAATCATGTGGCAACAGATTTCAAATTCAACAACATTCTTGATCGTGAGTTTGTTTTTGGGGATTTTTTCAAAAATCAGCTATGCGTTGATGAATAAAACCATGCCCTTGGACTATTCCCTGATTAAACTTTCATTTTCATTTCATTTTTATATAGAGGATGATCATGTTCACACTTGTGATGTTTAAATTATCAAACCAATGAATCATGTCCATATTTTTATCTAATAATTCAGTCAACTTTCTTCACGGATATCTAAAAAATAATAATTGAGTTTTCGTCATTTAAATATTAAGTTGGTCTTTCCAAGCAGTGAATCTCGAACACATTGGAAGATGTGCGGGACTAAACGTACATTGAAAATTGCTGTCATAACCCTTTCTAATAATGTTTTTTGGTGTCTACAGGAGTCTCATGCACCAAGGACTTCATCTGAGTCACATTGAGACCTTTAACAATGTAGCTGTGGCGAGTGTTGAGACTGAATGCTTCAAAACCATTGGCTAAATTGTTGCGGATACAATTTCGCTACTTTGTGAAGGTGATAAAGGTGTGCCACACTGTTCGTTGGGGAGCATTCCTTTGATCCGCTAATGCTTGGGTGCTGTTCCTAGTAGCCCAGTAAAGTTGTCGTCGTCTTATAGGGGTCGGCAAAAAAAAATTCCAAACAGAATGATATTTTCAAGGATGCTTGTGGACTGCATCCTGAGCATCCAACCAAAAAATCTGACTCGAAGTCCTGGTACGTTTTGCGCTGAAGAAGTGCTTTCCTAAACATTTTTTTAAAGCAAAATGACCTTGATAAAAGCTATAGGGAATCAAAAACTGAACAATTTTGCCTCATTAAATATTTTGACAGCTTCAACACTTGATGAATTACAGCGCATCAGACGACAAAATGTCGCTGGCAACAGGGGTGGTTTCAAAAATATTTTTTCAGGGATTATGAAAAAAGTTATGAAGAAAAGTTGTTCAGCCTTTGCTTCTCTGGAACTTTCATCCAGGATTTTTTTTTGCAAAAAAATGTTTTTCAAACCACTTCTTGTCAGGTTATTTATGCCATTTGATGCGCTATAACTCGTTGAGTATTAGAGCTATCAAAAAATGTTATTGAGCAAAGTTGTTCAGTTTTCAGTCCTTCATAACTTTTATCCAGGTCATTTTGTTTAAAAAAATGTTCAGGAAACTACCTCTTACGCGCAAAACGTACCAGGACTTCGAGTCAGATTTGTTGGTCGGATGTTCGGAAGGCAGTCCACAAGCACTCCTGAAAATATCATTTTGTTTGGAATTATTTTTTTGAAAAACCAACAGCTTCACTGGGCTATAGATTGGTCCTCAATTCGTTCTTCAACCTCTTTCTAGAAGGAAGAGTTGTGCAGTTCGTTAATATCTGGATCCTCCTGATGGCTTTGTACTGCCGTTTTCTCGTATTAACGATGACGTTTGTATATGCGCGAAGCTGATTTCCCACTTGTTCAAGTACACGTCCTCAATCATGTTTTTCTCTTGTGCTGCTGTCCAAGAGCCTTCAGCATCAGCGCTGCCCACGCCCCTTGCGTCCTTCCTGCCTGAGCTGAATGTCTCCAAAGGATGTATACTCTCTTCCAGGTTGCAAGACTCCACTACGTGAGCCTTGTCTTCCTGCCATCCTTCCTTTATTAAAATCCCTAGCTTGAAGCGTTGAAGATGTCAGTTGACATTTTCATGACCTGTGAACAGAAGTCGAGATGTCTTCACTCTTCACACCTCTTTGCACACTTCTCGCTATCCTACATTTCTGACATTCCTGGACCTTCCGTCTCTTCCTGCTAGGTCTGATCCTCCTCAGTCGTCTACCAGTTTCTCGCTTTTATCAACCTCTCCGGCCTTGTAGCTCATCATCTGCTACCTTGATTCCCACTATCGACGATGGAATGCCGCAACAAGGTTTTCGATGGTGAGCAAATACCTGAGCATAAAGCTGCAGTCTAGTTTTGTCTTTTACCTCGTCGTTAATAAGACATATGTCTGCATACTGTGACTTGCTTCAGATTTTTTGAAGATGTTGATAGAATTGGAAAACTAAATTTTCAAGTCCCCAAAATGTGTAATAGTTTGAAGGACTTTTTAAATTATTTACATATTTACATTTACCTCACCTAGTTCACCATCAGCGATGGTCTAAGTAGTTACCTTTATTGCTTGAATTTTTAACACCCCGTATGATAAAGATTAAAAAAAAATTGATAGCTTGAACGTTGAACTAAAAAACGTCTCCCATTGTTCATTAACCGTTCTGGAGAAAAACATATTTTTATAGAAAAAAACCTCGAATAAGCCATGATGAAGTGGTGTCCCCAAATTATTCAAAAAAATGTATACCTATGCCTTCCTTGGAATTTACATTTTTTTTTCAGGTTAATTTTTATAAACATTTCGATAATGAACAAGAGTATCTTTTTTTAGTTCAAGGTTCAGGCTATCCAATTTCTTTTGATCTTCATAATTTTTTTTAAATTTAAGGAATAAAAGAGACAACCCAGTCCTCTCCTCATAAACTAGGTAAGGGAAATGTGTTTTAAGGACATTATTTCAAGAAGTCCTCGAGAGTGTCCATAATATGAAATTTTTTATCAAATCAAATTGCGTAGTTTTGAGATTATTCAAGAAAACCGATTCCTTTCTCCTCTAGGACTCCGCAAGAAGTGCTTCTAGGAAAAAAAAAAGAGAAACTGATAACCTTATTTTTCCATCTTCCACCTGAAACCGAGATATTTTCTACATTGTCCCCATACACCCTGTATAAAATCGGTTGAAAATGCAAAGTACGACACAAAAAGCGGATAGATAAATAAATGGACGGCAACGGCACGGTGTTCTGAATTGAAACCGGTGCAACTCTAAAAGACTTTTCTGAATATTTTTCCGGAACTATCTAAAGTACGGTCGGGAAAAAAGAAGAATGAAGAAGTCTCAGAAAAAGTCATCGAAATTTGGTTAAGGAAGAAAAAAGTTTTCCTAAAACAGCCCTTCTCCGCACAGTGACACGCCACCAGGAAAACAATCTTTGGAATAAAGGAGAACAGTATACTGTACACTTCTCTGTTTTTGATTTATTATAGTCATTGCTATACAGAGTGTTTCATTAATATTGCGAAAAAATTCAGGGTGAGTTCCCCCACTTAAAAATAATAATCTCAGTTTGGCTCTAACTTGTAGAGGGCGCCACCTACACTCATTTGTCCTGACATGTACAGCCATAACTTTTTTGGACGTAACCGTATGACATATTTGAGTGAAAAAACATATTATTTCTCCTTTATTTTTATGCAAAAAAGGCATACTTGATAGAAGTCACCATTTTCGAGATATTTAGATTTGAAATGATGATTACATATGATAATAAAATTATGGCCGAGCATTGTGTTTCATTGATAGTGCCAAAAATACAGGATAAGTTTCCTCACTCAAAAATAAAAAGAAAATTTCATATAAAGATGTGTCCGGAAATGCTTCGTTACAGAGCTACAGGGTGTTAAAGTTATTATTTAATTTATTTTTTTCCAGTTTTTTTATTTTTTTTTGTTTAAATAATATTTGAATAAGCGTTGTCGATAATATTACACAGAAGGCGACTTTAATCTTTTTCACTGAAAATATGAAGCATTAATGCGTAATATGTTATAACTTCTAGCAGGTTACCTTCGCCATAATTTCAAAATCCCATGTATTAATTATTTCAAATCCAAATATCTCGAAAATGGTGCCACGTAGCGACTTCTTACAAGTATGCCTTTTTTGCATAAAAATAAAGGATAAATATGTTTTTTCACTCAAATATGTCATACGGTTACGTCCAAAAAAGTTATGGCTGTACATGTCAGGACAAATGAGTGTAGGTGGCGCCCTCTACAAATTAGAGCCAAACTGAGATGAAATTCGAATTGCGCATAAAAAGAAACTCTCAAATACCGATTTTTATGGAAATATAGACATTGGTTCGAATATTATTTAGAAAAAACCAAAATAAAAATAAAAATTGAACACCCTGTAGCTCTGTAACGAAGCATTTCCGGACACACCTTTATATGAAATTTTCTTATTATTTTTGAGTGGGGAAACTCACCCTGAATTTTTTCGCAATATTAATATAACACCCTGTATAGAAGACAAATGAATGATTTGTTTCAATTTCAATACTCTTGTATTTTTCAATCACTGCGACTGCCCAATGATTCTCATCCAACTTTTGACTTACCAATCGGCCAAATGCATTTTCATACCTTCAACTCGATTTGTGTCCGATGTTTTAACAAGATATAAACTGAGCCACGAGCTTTCTCGGATGAGAATACTTTGAGAGGACCAGTTCCAATTAAAAGATAATAATTGTGAAGCAAATTTAATAATGTAAATTATGATGTGATAGGTAACGACAAAAAACCGGCTTCGAGACATCAATATATTGGCAGCGCAGTTCCAATAAAACGGTCTGTCGTAAAGCCAATTTTCAAATATGTTATTATATTAATTTGAGATAAGGATAATTATAACCATAAAAGGTCGTAATTAAAGCCGATAGTGGGTTTAGCATCATCCCGTGTAGCTGATCTTAATAAGATAAGGGGATGCTTTAATTGAGAACGCTAGTTTATGAGAGTAGCCACGCCTGAATCAAAAATTGTTACCCAACCATATTAGTCCATAAATAACATCTTTTTATAAGAACCGGCTCATCGGAAATCTCTTCCAACTAGTTATTAGTAAATTATAAACGCGAAGTGATATCGGAGCAGTAATTTAGGTATCTGGATATGGTATTAAGTTGTTTTTGGTCGGCGTGGAATTAAAATGCATCTGGTGTCATTAGCGAGTGGTTCTAAGAACCACACAGAAGCTTCAAAAGTGGAAAGGTGTATCATTAACAAAATCTAATGTAGCTGGATAGTAGTGATTTATTAATCTTCGCTTGGTTTGGTAAAAAAAGTGTTTTCACGCATGCACCTGTGATACATAAACATAATCACATTTAATGGAATACCTCAGTATTTCTTAATAAGTGTTAAAGTATCATTTGATACAGTTCCTTGGAATTTTTTATTAATTATTTGATTTAAATAATCAAATCATGATAACATAATAAAATGATAATATTCTTTATAATATAGTCATCATTTCCACGCGCAATTTATCAAACTCTTTGAACAATACAGATATCTTGATAACTCAGTTGAGCATGGAAAAAGCAGTGCATATCTTATTAATTATTATGGAAAGTTATTTATAAATTATTTATCAATTGATAAACTTTTGAATCTATTTCTTCTTGGGAAGTCCGCATGAAAATATCAAGAAACTCTCTAAACATCTCTGTTACTACATGTATCAATGTTCACTAATCCCAGTGCCATTGTACTTTTTGGTCAATGGGTACTCAACTACGAGTATCTGCCGCAAAATCTCAAAGGTGTTAGAACTATTGATACAAGGCGTTAATCTAACCAACCATAAATAACTACGCAATTTTCTGGAGTATTGCCTTCTGAAATTCGTGTCGGCATTTTTATAGAGCTTTTACCCAAATATACCTCCTATGGTGTGGCGGCCTCTTCAAGAAAGCCATATTTCTTGGGTTTTTTACTTCATTTCACCAATTAAAAAGGTATTTGTGATTCATTAGGATTGTAGCTTTTGTAGAATTTTTGAATGGATATGGAGAGAATTCTAATATGTGTCGGATACTTCATGAAGGTGTGAACAAACAATGAAAAAATAAGATATCAGATTCATTTATCTGAAAGGGAAATATTTGATTTAAAGAGTTCATTTGTGAGAGCGGATAAAATATCTCTCGCCAGGCGACAGGCAATGAGAATATTGATAGAATCAAGTCTAACCTAACGCAGTTGCAAGGTTTAACGACAGACAATAAGGTCATTAGGCGTCTGGTCCTCAAGCAAAGTTGTATATAGTATATTCAGAAAAAATTGGATTCATTTGAGATACTCGGCATCCTGCCAACAGCGCAGCAGGAACATATTTGGAAAGTGTGTCGCTACTAGCTACTAATTTCTTTCTACTATGATGCCGGATTGAACTAAACACAGGTGACAATAAATGTCAATACGTTAATACAGCTCCGCGTTCTCAGGCATCAAACGGACTGACTCATGGAAAGAGAATGCAATCAGTAGCCGTAACAAATAGAATCAAATTAATAAAGTTTCGATAATTTGGCTTCTAAGCCGGTCAAAATTGTAAAATATCAAATTTAGAAATGAGGTTTGTACTGCAGCGCCGCAGCACATATACACGATACCTCTGTCCTCAGATGCTTCAAGAACAACTTTAAAAATGTTCCTAAGATCTATTCTAGTCCTGTCTACTTAAGGTGTAGGTATACTTATGTTATTTTCAATTATTGGTGGCATATGCAACTTATCAAACATTACGTTCATCTTTGATGTACTTGTGAAATATGTTTCTGTATTCCCATCCTTATCATCGTCTCCAGTCCAATCTTCATATCCAACTCTGTCTCTTTACTGTCCTATCAATGTCCAAAAAACATGGACAGGACAAGACTTTGAGTCGCGGTGACTTTTTGGAACATCCTGTATAATTGCAAGCATTCTAGTTTGATAGATTTCTTCAAGTTGTACAACTTTAATATGGGAAGTTTTTTTTATTATGCACATTTTTTTAAAATTATATCTGAAACTAATGGTTTTAGTCATATAAGTTGAATAATTATTGTTGTTTAGAATGTTTAGAGGAATCAGGAAATGCGATAAAAATGGAATCATCCGACGACTTTTTGGGACACACTGTATAATTCCGAGAGTTCTAGTTTGATAGATTTCTTCAAGTCCTTAAACTTTTTTACTGGAAGTTTTGAGTATTCTGCACAATGTCCGAAATGATTGACTGTTCCGGAATTTTCAAAAACAGAGTGTACAGGGTGATGGGTTATATTTTCCTCAATAGATAACTTAGTTGATTTTGGTTTTACAAAAAAGTTTACACAAGCAAATTTGTATTTTTTTATGGACATTCTGAATCTGACTAGGAAATGCGAAAATGCATCATACCTAAAAATGTTACACAACATGGTATTTCTTTATAATAATATAATTTTAAGGTTTTTGATGCATTTTCGCATTTCTTAGTATGTATTAGATTCTGAATAGAAATATATTTTTTTTTCTGTGAATTCTTTGATGCAAACTAATGGCAAAAACAATTTTTTCAATTTTTTTTATCCATATTTATTCTAGAAAACTCAATTAATATCTCAATATTTTCTAACGGTTTCATTCAAAATGCTCTCAGGGAAACTACGTAACCGACACGTGAACCTGATCAACAAATGAAACGACTGGTGAGGCCCCATTCTAAATTTGTTGCCAGGTTGTGAAATTAGCGTAGCATTTTCATTTTATCTAGGTCTATAGCGCATCCACCAATGAAATCACTCGTACACCCAAGTCTATCAGGTAAATTGCGAACGAGCTGACAACGCCGCATCATGTGGGTAACCTAACCTTGTTTTTATTGTTTACATACATCCGTGATTTGGGATTTGGGTACTGTTATTATTGTTTCTAAACATATTTCAATACACACACGAATTATGGGATGTCCATTTCCACCCGTCTAAGTTCTCCATCGAGTGCTTCAAAAATTCGGAGACGAAAAAGCCATTTGAAAAGCCTCGATTCCGTGAAATATCCTGGAAAGCATTTTGTGTAGTATACAGGTGCAAATAGACTTTTTCTTATGTTAAAATATTGCAGCCTCATCCTTTCTGAACATTTTGTTATTTGAGGTGACTTAATAAGTGTTTTTTCGAAGAAGTTACGAAGTTTTGTATTGGAGTATGTTTATGAATTTTGGACAATAAAAGACAATAATGAGTGTTTACCTTTTATTGTCACGCATATACAGGGTGCCACAGATTCGAGTGCATGCATGGAGATCTCAGTTATTAAAAGAGATACAGGGTCGGTTAAATCGTTGCAAAGCTGCGCATTTTTATGCTCAGGAAAATGCCATTTTGAAATTTGGAAAATTCCGAATACTTCCGAAGATATTCGAAAAAAACCGAAATTTCGCAAAAACGTTTTTATTATTTTCTGCGTTTGTTTGGAAAGACATTTTAAAATGAATTACACCTCGTCACTGCCTTTGTTCCTCCTCTACAAGATGGTAGTATAAAATTCGAAATCTGACGTTTCGTCTTTGAGCTGTCATCATCAACTTTATTTTTTTAAATACGGACTTGAGTATTTTATTTTATGTTAAGTTACCTTTTGACATCCATGAGGCATTGAGGTGATTAGATGTGGATGTAGAGTAATAGGTTAGTTTGGGTTAGCAACCTCAATATTTTCAATTATTATCCACCTATTATTGTTATTTTCAATTATTGGTTAAAATGGAAATATTTTTGAGCACTTTCGCAGAAATTTATTCAGTTTTTTATATGTAATTTTTTTATTTTCCATGTCATTTGTAGATTTAATTTAATCTCATTAAATTTATCGTCGTTGGATATTTTTTCGATTTTGGCTCAGTCAATTGGGTTTGTTTAGTTGTCCAGGTCTTCTCATAAAAATAACGTGTCGAATAAAGATGGACTTATGAACCAAACTATGTTTTAGAAACATCTGATTTTCAATTTGATACCACCATCCTGTAGAGGAGAAAAAGTGGCAATGAGAAAGTGTAATTTACTTTGAAATGTTTTTCCAAACAAACGCAGGAAATAATAAAAACGTTTTTGCGAAATTTCGGTTTTTTTCGAATATCTTCGGAAGTAGTCGGAATTTTTCAAATTTCAAAATGGCATTTTCTTGAGCATTAAAATGCGCAACTTTGCAAACATTTAACCGACCCTGTATCTCTTATAATAACTGAGATCCCCATGCATGCACTCGAATCTGTGGCACCCATATAAACTGTTTCACTGGTATATGAGAGCATGAAACCCGGAAGCCACTGATAAGAATGATGGCACAAAGCACTTTTTCACAGATTCACAAACACAAGCTTTTCCTTCTTTTCAATGAATGAGAGCTTCACCGAATATACATATATGAGGACTTTTGATTGGGTTTTAACGTATAAAAAAATGAAAAGTTTGCAGTTTTTGAGAAGCAAACTTGAAGCAAACAGCAAAACAATACAAAATTTGAGGTTAGGTCAGGAGTAGAAGGAGACGGTGCTGTGTTGGTGTTGCCACATTGACACAAAAATCACATGAGATCATGCTTGTTAACCAAATATTATATGATTTAGCGAGTGATTTAGTCTTGAATAAATTAAAAAAAATTGGCTCAAACTTGAATAAATAAATAGTTGATCAATTTGATTACTCGGAATATTCAATAGAAAATGTTTGATTTGTTTCTATATAACCCCGCTCATCTATTTTCCGGAGTGAAACGTAAACAGTGGCAAACGTGCCGAATGCACGCTAAATCGGAAGAGGTTGTCTCTGTTCAATCGAGAAAGATGAAAAAGCTGGGGATAGTACGTCAGAGCCCGACATTGAAATTGGTTTCAAATTTCTATCAAAATTTCAAACAGCTCTAATAAATTGACAAATTCACCAAATGACTTGAAACTCTCACAGAGTACTGTTTGAGCAGTTCTTAAAAACATGTTTATATATTTTTGTTAACTTTCGAATTCATGAAACCTCCCTATTCTGAACGTCCGGGCAAAATCTTCAAATTTGCCCATTTTAACTTTTTTGTAAGACCAACATTAACCGGGGTATATGTATAAAAAAGATAGTCATGTTGGTTACATCATTTATAACTCAAGAACCGCTCGACCGATTTTTATGATTTTTGACTTGTCTCCGCCTGAAGTAGCAGAATAACTCACTAATAAAACAACGAGAAAATTAACGAAAAAAAAACACAACATTTCTTGATCACTAGCTAACCCGGCGAATTTTATACCGCCTTATCCTAATATACAGTGTGTTCCCCTCGGTGTTCCTAATGTCTCTGACAAAAGAAAGGGGAAGAATCACCACGTAATGTTAAGTCGAAAATGTAGCATAGAATTATTTCGAACGTCCCTATGTCTCGAAATATGCGAAATATGCTGTAAAATTGTTTGCCACTGATCCTCTATATAAAAATGGAAATCTTCATGTTTGTGTTCTTATAACTCAAGAACCACAGTAAGAAGTTGAATGAAATTTGCAAAGTTCTCAGTTTGATCAGAGAATAGTCCAAGGGCATGGTTTTATTCGTCAACTCATAGCTGATTACGAGGAATCAAGATTTTATAGAAAATGACAGCATTCGCGATTTTCTTTCATTCATTGAAAATGACAGTATTTATTTCATATGAAGTTCACACAGGAGAACGTGTGATCTCTTTTGAGAAACAATCAGCCGGGGAAGCTTCACATTATGTCTTCATCCGATACCTTTCGCACTATATGTGAGAAGAAAGGAAAAATCCTCATATTCTGTGACGAAACGGGTAAGCGGTTTAACAAATTGGTCTTGAGTGATGAAAATTTTAATCAATTTCAAATTCAATCCTTTATACAACCATATACCCAATTTGAAGAGGTGGTAAAGGGTCTAGATCATAATATGACTGGCTTTTCTAAAATGGACTACATTCTGATTATGTCAGGATACAACGACATACGAGACAATGTTTATCCAAAATTCGAGAACATTCTGAGACTGATAAATGGTTGTTCAAATACAAATTTCATCTTTAGGTCAATTCCTTTCATAGTTCATAATAGGTTAGTAAATAATCGCATAAATAAATTCAATAACAAGCTTAAGGAATTTATTGAAAGAATAGATCGTTATATTCCTGGAAATGTATACTACTGTAATTCCAACTACAACTCAAGGGAAGACAATATTCAAAATCATAAATTTTTGCTCAATGTAGTACTAATTGGAAATACAACTGTTAAGACTTTAACTTTCATAGAATGTGTGGACAGGCCCGCTGATGGAAATCAGGTGATTGATGTTCAGGTGAGCAATCATAGTATTATGAGTATTTCTTCTGACTATTTGCCACTTATATCTGAGGATGCTGTTACGGCTGCTATAGTTTGGACGTCAACAATGATAATCCGATTAATACTAATCCTATTAATAGTACCAGGAATAGGTTTTTTCGCTCCAGAATCCACTCATCCAAATAAAACTACATGTATTAGTTTAAATATTCGCAGTATAAAAAACAAAGTTGACGAATATTTTATTGGACAAATGGGACCTGGATATTGTATGTTTATGTGAAACCTGGATAAGCCAACATGAGACTAAAATTTATTGCCTGGATCATTATAATATGGTCAGTTACTTTTGTAGAGAAACTCTGAAGGGTGGTGGAACTGCTTCATTTGTGAAGTCAAATTTTGTAGCTTCTAAGTTGACAGTAACTGTTCAACCGGAGGAATCGTCCATTGAAATTACTTGTGCAGCACTCAAATGTCATGGTAGTGAATGTATATCGGGCATCAAACTCCAATCTACAAAGGTTCTATATGATAAACTAAATGGGACATTATTTGAACTTTCCGGAAAGTTTCTGCATTTCATAATTTGTGGGGACTGAAATATAGATTGGAAATCGCCACGTAGTACTCCTGTCAAGGATATTCTAGCTTTATATGGAGTCTTTTCTCATGTATATGAGCCTACTAGAATAAGCAAATACTCAGAAACCCAGATTGATCAGATGTGTTCAAACTTTGACCCTAGTAATTTTATGCAGAGTAGTAGATGTTGATATGTCAGACCATTGTGCCATATTCTTAAGGGAACGTGGCATCAAAGCCCACACTGATGCGGTGATCACCTACCGAAGAAATTTCGGTGAGGAGAATATAAACAATTTTATTCATTATCTCAGTGGTGAGAGCTGGGTAGAAGTGTCTTGCGAGAAAGAGGTCAACAATACATTCAAACAATTGTTCAAAACTTTTAAGTATTACTTTGATTTGAGTTTTCCAAGTAAAAAAGTTGTTAAAAAACCGAAACTTACAATTACGTGGATCAGTCCTGAGATCCATCAGGGATTGGTATTACCTGGCGAAGCAGACAAATTCTGAATACATCATGCAGACATATAAAACTGAGAAAAAACAATTTAACCAAGTATGTCAGTAATTTCAAGAAAGCCAGAAATGACAACATGATACTGAATTCCAAGAACAAGGACAAGACCATGTGGAGCATACTAAACAAGAAGAACAACTCAAAGTGTGGAAACATAGTTTTGAAGCAGGCCCGTGTTTTGATTCAGGATCCGGATCAGTTGGCAGAGATTTTCAGAAACAAGTTTCAATGTGTTCCTCGTGGGGTTGCTTCAAACGAGAATATTGTTTGTGCTGTTGAATCAATGTCAGATCTCAAAAGTGAAACAATGTTTCTTTTTCCTTTTACTGAAGTGGATGTAGTTGAAATCATAAGGAGTCTGTCTTCCAAATTTTCGACAGGACTTGATGATATACCTACTATCGTGTTGAAGAGATGTGCCGGAATCATAAGTTCTCCTCTCACGGATATTATAAATTCTATGTTTGAGATTGGAGTTCATCCTGATGACCTGAAAATATCTAAAGTTATACCGATACTCAAGAAAGGTGACTTGACGAATGCTGACAACTTTCGACCGATAGCCTTCCTTCAGGATTTTCCAAGATAGTGGAACGAGCTATCTTTAGAAGATTGTTTGATTTCTTACATGATGAATGATTTTTTTCGGATAGTCAATATAGTTATCTGCCAAAGAGGTCAACTGTTGACGCAATTTGCAGTTCGTTGAGCGAGATAATCATGGAACTAGACAGGGGTCAAAAGGTAAATGGAATATATTTTGACCTTTCCAAGGCATTTGATACGATCAGTTTTGATATTTTGCTGCACAAACTGCACCAGTGTGGATGGAGTAAGAGGAACTGCAAATAACCTAATAAGATCATATCTGGAAAACAGAAGTCAGTCAGTGAATGTTAGGAACAGAATTGATGGGATTGAGAAGACCAGTCATTCGGAATTCTTCTATTCTACAATGGGTGTTCCACAGGGATCCATTCTAGGACCACTTCTTTTTTTAGTTTATGTGAATGACCTTTATAATGCTATGGGTTCCATGAGAGTGGTCCAGTTTGCGGATGATACATCGATTGTACTATCTGCTCCTTCAGTGGAGAATTTGTCTCGCGCATCCAGCAATTTCAAAGATGCATATATGGTGTCAACAGAATCACCTCCAGCTTAATGTAACAAAAACAGCAGTAGTTTCATACCACAACAACAATCTTCTTCTTCTTCGCTATACGTCCCACTGAATGGAAAGAGTATTCCTCAGACGGAGTCGTTCAAGTTTTTGGGAGTTCACTTACTTTTGTCTCTCATGGTGAAATCAAATTGATAGTTTGGTGTCAAAGATTCACACGGCTTGTTATGTCGTACGCCGGTTGAGCAGTGAACTTTTTATAGACTCTATAAGATCATATTACTTCGCATACGTTCAGTCGTTTTTGCAGTACAGTGTTATGTTTTGCTATCATGCCGCTGAATCCGGACGAGTTTTCATTGCTCAAAAGCGATTTATTAGATGCATGTTGAAGCTTCTACCTCAAGATTCATGCAGAAAACTTTTCGTAAAGTTAGAAATCTTGACGATGCCATCCCTGTATATCCTCAACAAAGCTGTTTATGCGAAGAAGAACATGAACAAATACACGAAAAATTCGGACAATTATTCTCTCATGAAGACTAGAGGCCATGGGGAGCTCTGTATTCCTCCACACAGAACAAGATTATTTGAAAAAGGACCAACTTACAATCAAAGTATACAACAAACTGCCATTGAAATTGAAGGAAATGAGAAACTTGGGACCTTTAGGAGAACACTTAAGTCAATCTCAATTAACCAGGCGTTTTACAATCTGGAAGAATCGTATCATATTAAATCGGCCCAGCAAAAGCTGGGCCGATTTAATATGATTTTTGATTTGTCCCCGCATCAAATAAGAGAATAACTACTGAAACATCAGAAAAAAACACGAAAAGGAAAAATTACGAAAAACATTTATCTAACAAAAAATATTGATTATGTGGTGGTACGAAATTAACCGGAAATGTATTCTTTTTTTTTTCAGGAGATTTTATCACCTTTAATTTTGTACAAAATGGGCTCTCGAAAAAAACTTCCTTTCTATAGATCAGAAAATGTTAAAATAACTAAATTTGGTCAAAAGTGTTCAAGAAACCAAAATTGCCAGTACCTACACTTCAAATTCCTGTTCAATGATCCAAAAATCTAGATAGATTGATAGAAAATCAAAACTAAAGCTATCTTGCCTCTGCGAAAAAAAAATTTTGGGAACCGTCGAAGTACTACTCAAAAAGTTGCTGAAGTGGTTCTCAAATTAAAATGTTTATATTTATGTTATACAATACTCGTGGAAAATGCCGCAAGAAAATTCAAAGTATTCGTTGATTTAAGTACTGTAGATCTGAATACTTGACGGATCGGAGATCCTTGAAAAAATAATCCGGATTTGGAAATGGGAATCGGAAAACAAAACAGGAAATCACTTTCCGCCTCCGCTCCACCCTGAAAATCTACCACTCGGAACACTTTTTGCGTAGCTAAACTTATAAGTATAAAATAACCTGTCCTACAGCGCAAGTTTTGTGAGTAGAGTTCTAAAAATAAGCCAAGTGAAGGATCCGGATCTTGGATTCTGCATCCAAGTATTTTATTCAGATCGATTCGGACATTCACGTTGATGTACACCGCTAGTTGTTGCCGGCAACATCGGGTCACACACCACACCGACAACTTGTGTCATACTTTAATCAGGAAATTAGGACAATAAGGATGTATTTCTCCTGTTTCCTTACTAAACTGAACAGTGAACACTGAATCCATTAGGCATTTCATGATCTCCTTTTAAGAAATCACATGTATTCCGACGATTCTGAGCATGATTTTGACTTGCGGATCAAGCAGAAATATACGCTTGTCTTTCTATATTCCTGTTTAAAAGATCACGAAACTGTAAGGGAGAAGCGTATCGAGGTCGAGTACTGTTGTCAAGTTTTGAGTTTTTCGCAAAACCGATTTTGCCCATTCAATGTACATGGGAGAGTTGATGTGAAGAGCACTTGCCCATATGCGTTAAACCATTTGTACCGCATTGAAAGTTTTAGTGAAGGATTTCAGGAAAATCTGTTGATTAAAAAAACTAAAACACCTATGCCAAAAACTACTAAAAAAATAGTATAGCCAAAGTTCAAAAAACAAGTTTTCATCTTATTCAGTTGTGGACCAATAAGATTTTTTTTTAATCGCGGTTTTCCATGTCGTCAGATTCGCGAGATCGCGAGACCAGGGTTATCAAAAAACGAATAGCGACTCATTCATCATTGATAATGTTTTAAAAAGTTGAAATATTGTTTCCTTTGATCAAATAATCTTACTCACGTACCATTCAGTTAGCTTTTTACTTAAATGCCAGCAAGCAAACACTCGCGGTGTGGCATTTGGTCGGACTTACGCCACTTTTCCGTACAATTCTCGTCATCCTTCGATCAGGAGAGCAGAAACGTGAACGTACATTTTTGCCTACTTCATAGACAGACGATGGCGAAAATTACAGATTTATAGCTTGGAATTTCGAATAATAAATAATGCTGACTTGTTAAAAGGAAATCATCAATCATCACATCTAAATTTTTTCTTTTAGATTATGTTGAGTTGAAAGATCCAAAAATCCAAACTGATTTCACATAGTAAATAACTGTATAGTTATGTTATGACGTCTATACCAAAGCCCACCCACACCGAGTTTGATAAAACATGAATATGCTTGGTTTTGCTCACTATTTTTTTCGATTTGCTTATGACTTATGTCCGTTTGCACAGGTTCGGCTTGAGATGTAAGTGGAGCTTCAGCTTAAGCTGCAGTTTTATTTAACGAACCTGTCATCTTAAGCTGTACTCAGATCTTAAACTACTACGGGAATGAATCACACATTGTTGCTAATTCGTGAATTTTGCCTCCGCCTGACTCTGCCTGACCCATCCATTATTGATCATTAGGTATTTCCATCTTTGCCTACTCGGTTATATTTTTTTTCAAATCTTAGCCAACACACGCGATATTTTTGGACTTACAATACTTTTCCTTACAATTCTCGTCATCTTTCGACCAGGAAAGCAGAAACATTAGGGTAATTTTTTTCAAACGCTGCAATAACACAGTTAATTCCACAACGATGAAATAAGATGTTTCAGTAAATATGCTTGAAATGGGGAAAAATGAACTCTTCTTTTTGTTGTTGGTATGGGCATTATTTAAGTTTATATCAAACCTTTATAAAATAATCTGTTAAAATTGTTAGTCTTTGAAAGACGGCTTGTTGATATATGAAAATCAATCGCATTTCTAGTCTGATAGGGTAAAGTCGGGTATATTGTACCGGTTTTTGAATTGTACCACTTCAGTATTTACCTTCCGGTGCCATCTGGTCAGCTTGTTTGACACCTCTTGCCATCAAAACAAGAGCTGATGAAAAGCGGTGAGTGTAGGTCTCTCGTGAAATTTTAAATCTGTGCTCATTAATAAAATGTGGTTTCGCAGTAAATATCAGACATTCTAAGATAAGGTTTTTTTGTGAAAATGCTCGCTTTTTGATAGTTGGAATAGCATTTTTCGTAATGATAATTTAATCTGGCTTTCTTCGAAAAAAATAAATAATTTTTGACAATCACATCGATTCGGTAATTTGTACCACCAAATGGTCGGTTAAATTGTACCGGATATATTTTACTAAACTCATGTTTTCTTTTTTGATCATGCCTCACAAGGTTATCAAATACTGCCAGTGCTCTGGGCAGGATTATGAAAACACCAATAAGAGAGTATAGAACTGAAAAATTTGGTCTAACTTGAATGCATGAATAGATGTTATTAATTTTCATAGTTATTCATCAGAATGATATTTTGTTTCACCCATATTATGGTCCATAAGCTTGTTAAAATCAAATCGATAGAATACTTTAGTCAGAGTATTTTGTTTGCCAAATGGTTTCAATGATAGCAGCAATCCAATGCCGGTTGGTATAGTACAATTTGCCGAACCGCGTGATACAATTCACTAAATTATACCGTTTGACCATTTGCAATATTTTTTGTAAAAGCTTATTATTCTTAACTTGTAGTATCTATCTAAGTTTTTCATAGCGCCATTTTGATAGAAACATATGAAATGATCTTAGTTTGATGTTTCATTCCCAATTATCAGCGAGGTATTGAGGAAAATATGATAAGTGGCACAATTTACCCGACTAAACTCTAGTATGAATTATGCATATGTTCTACATAAATATTATTTTAATTTTGATTCTGCTTAATATGTCGATATAAGCATCTAGTGATAGTCCATTTTTCATTTCATACCTGTTCCCTGATTGCTTACATCAAATTCAAGGCGATATTCCCGAGCATATTTCATGAAAAAAAGCCCATATGGGTCCGCAAATGTATTGTTTTTGAGATACAGGGTTTAAAATGTACGCCACTGACTCCATTGTAATTGGGTTTTTCTCTTAAATAGGGGGAAGCAATCAAAAATACAACTTTTATGTCTCTTGGATGTTTTCGTATCTGGCCGCTTTTTACTTATTTGAAAATACATATTTGACCATTAGTTTCAAAAAATAAATAAATAAAAATGTTAGTGGAATTTGATTTTCTTTTTCGAAAACGAGGCCAGATCCAATAAAATATTTAATATAATATGCAGGGTGACCGAGAGAGAACCGACACAGAGTAAGAGCATAATGTGGGAGATCCCTCGGGAGATCCCAAACTATTATGATTTTACGCAACTTACCTATCTATACAGGGCTAGTCTAAAATCAGTACGCATTTTGCTATGGTGGATAGAGTGCAGTGGGATAATCGCAAACGTTCCACAAAAAAAAATAAAGAGTGTTAAAAGTTTAGGACAATTGCGATTTTTTGTCAGAAGATTCGAAACGCCTCAAGCGATTTGGTTTTTGGTTCTTTCTTTTAGGAAGTACAAGAGGGATTCTTGAGCATCTGATTAGTAATTAGTATTATTTTTTGAACAAGATGTAAGCGAACTCTTCCTTTGAGTGTTTCCTTCGTCAGTTGCGTCTCGAAACTCTCCATACTCTCAAGCCAAATGGACAATTTGCATACATTTTCAAATGAGTTGAAATTTTATATACGTTTTCTAGACATTATTTGAAAGTCACAAGCGAAAAAATTTCTCCGAAATACCCAAAAATATACTAAATAAATGAAAAAGAAAACGCGAATTTCACTGCATGATCGCAAAAGAGGTGGGGCCATATTACCCTTCCGAGAGAGAGAGTCATCTCAGTTAATACGTCAGACGGCGATAGATAGTGTATTCTGTGACGTAGTGGATGCTGATTGGCGCTCTTTAATCGGTGATTACTACATTATTAGAGGTCGTAGCTTGATTTTTTAAACATCAATGGCATCAGTACTTACTAATCCTTATATTTTTCATATTTTCAAAAAATGTGCAAATTGTCCATTGTCGAATCGGACTACAGATAAAAGCACACTCATCAGAAACAACCATCATTCTGGTGATCATGGAAATTTCTGTATTTTCTCAGTGGAAATTGTATTTTATTACTGTTGTTTAAATTGTTAGTTTTTCTATCAAACTATTCCTGTTGCAGCTTTTCACCTGAGTGTATAGAGTTTGACGTTGAATTTCATGGCCAACGTTGAAATTTTCGTCGATTTTTAATATTACAGCAAAAAATAACACGTATCTTCAGTTTTTTAGAGAAATAACAAGAATAAGAAATGTTTTAGCATAAGATTCCCCATTAAATGAAATAATAATTTCCGGGTTTTGAAATTCTGTCTTGTTTTGAGGGTTGCATCGTACCTTATGCAACTTTTAGAACGCCTCAATCGGACTCCAATTACTGGCGATTATTGCTGTTGGTCGTTCAGTAAAAACGGCGTTCACCAAATTTGTTGCTTTCCAGTTGAGGTATAACTAAGATATTGATTTTTTTCAAAATTTAAAACCCCACTTGCAAGGCGTATAACTTCTTAGGGGTGAGACTTATTATAGGTAAGTTGCGTTAAATCATAATGGGTGGTGTGAATAAAGGAAAGTAAAAGCTTTTACTGTAATGATAATGGTAAGGGTGGAGGGACAAAAGCCCGGCGAGTAGGCCTTCTTCGCTAACCCCGAGTTTAAAACCCTGTTCACTCAAGTCGTTTCGCCTCCATTGTGAAGCGGAGCAGGTCATTCCAGCTCAGTTCCCCTAACTCCACCCCAGAAATGGTTGCCGCTCCCAAGATCCTCCTCCTCAGACGACCCCATCTATCACAGACTCCCAGTAGATGGTGAGAGGTTTCCTTCGCCCTTCCACAGTAAGGAAATAGGAGTGATTCGCCTTTTCCTAATAAATGCAAGTGTCGGTTGAGCTTACAGTGTCCGGTCAGGATGCCTACGATGATGCTCAGTGCCTTCCTGCTCTTGTTCAGCAACTGGGCCGTCCTTGGTTTGTGTGGTTATCTCTCTGGCTTGCCTACAAGTCGTGCTTTTCCTCCAGTTTTCACTGTGTTCTCTCAAGCCCACTCATTCAGGGCCTCGGAGATCAGTCGTTTACTAAGACCCAGGTATGGCTCTGGACCGGGCAGGGACGATGAAGACCCTAGCTAGCTCGTCCGCGCGTTCGTTTCCGAAAATGCCCATATGTCTCGTTACCCAAACCAGTTTGACTTTCTTGCTCTCATCCAGGGCGTGCAGAGCATTACTGCACTATTGAACCTGGGAGCAGCCGATCCCTGGCTTGCATAATGCCCTGAGTGCCGCTTGACTGTCAGAATAGATAACTATGTTATCTTCTGCCCCTTCTTGAACCTCTTTCCTTGTTGCTACCTCCAGGATAGCAAAACCTGTGCTTGGAAGACAGTTGTAAGCTTTTCGAGAGGGAGACTTTCCCTAGCATTCCTGTCGAATCTGTATACCCCGGCTTCCGTAGCCCAAGTGTTGTCCTTTTACTACAATACTATCTTTGTCACTTGTTTATGAAGTCTTTAGGTTTATCTCAAAAAATTTAAGAAAAAGCTTTCAATTGTTCTTTATTCACATCACCCATATATATTGGTCCCCCTACATGCTGCTGCTTTGTGTCGGTTCTTATGGGGTACACCCTGTATATGGGGATGCACATTTTCCTCGGGGTATGAAGTATGACAACTCATATGCGTACTTTTTAAAGGGTTTTGAATTTCGAATATTTGTTTTTTACCTTTAGGACCCGATCTATGTCAAATCGTTGATTCGTCATTATCCAGATAATAATGTTCATGCATGAAGATATACAGGCGGGTGTGTCATGAAAATCTCAACTAAGTTTGATATTATAGAAAAAAATAAAAAGGTATTTTTTCTACATCACTGGATTCAACAAAATGACCTCATAATAATCAGTGTATACTTCTAGATTGCTTAGATCAAGAACAAGATACGCCTGGTACAATAAGGGATATCGAGAAATACTTTTTGCGCCAAACTGAAACACATCAATTCCTTTTTCATATTGCACAAACTTACCAATGAATTCCTCATTGCCATGTTAAAGTACTCTTTAATGCAATAGCAACTTAATTTACACATTTTGTTTTTTTTTTCATAATGAAAAAAACATGTTTTTTGATATCTCTGGAGTCTCATTCGATTTTCAAGTCATCAGGAAATATACACTGATTATTATAAGGTCATGTGATTGAATCCAGTGGCGTTGAATTTTTTTCTATTTTTTTTTCCGAACATTAAATTAAGTAGAGATTTTCAGGACACGCCCAGTATCAATCTTTATCAAATTTAAAACATTAGTATTTTGGCTGATGACGAATCGACGCCAAGTATTAGATTTTAATAGGGTCCCGAAGATAGTTAACTCTTGAAACAAAAATATTCAGACACCTATGGGTTATCATACTTCATACCCCGAGGAAAATGTGAGCTTTAAAAATTGAAAGGAAATCTGGGTCGCATGATACTTCATTTTGAAGGTATCTTTATCCTTATCACACCTTGAGAGTTTGAAGTCGCTGTCATGATATAATTTTTCAATATTTGTTAATTTTAAAACAAGCAATGCCTTGATATTGAAAAAATAGACCGTGAAAGCGACTAGAGACATTCAGGATGTAATAAGGATAAAAAGACCTTCAAAATGAGGTATCACTCGACCCCACTTCCATTTGATTTTTTCTTTCAAAGTGGCGCACAGCTGTTATTTTGACATTTCTAGCTGTCACTACTATGTCGAAAAATTCACAACGTCCTCACATATGGTTTGTCCAAATTTCGTTCGAATATATTGAACGGTTCAAAAGTTAGAAGGAGGAGGGACATTAAAGGATTACACTGTATAAAACTACTGGAAATAAAGTTATGGTACCTATCTGTTTAATTCTGATTTTGTGGTGGTTGGTTGACTAAGGTCTAAAGATCTAAAGCAACAGAATAAGTTTCATTCTTAACAAAAATGTAAACAAGATAAATTTATATTTAAAAAAACGAAATTTGTCACGTGCCATTGAACACCAACCACGGTCGGCAAAACGTAATTTCTTAACCATCTGTATGGTTTGATGTAGTTCCATCATTTTGAACTCGAAATTAGCATATTATTGAAACATTTTCTGCAATGGAATCCAAGATTCAAACCAACAATCGGCAGTAATTTGCCTCAAATTAATATGATTATGTTTACTATATTTTTTGCATCCAATAACATGTTATTATGTACAATACGTAAACAATGATACAAATTAGTTAAAATTTCAATTACATGTTTTGCAGTATTTATAGCTTACATAATCAATTACTTCATAAAACTTGAGTATTGTAATGAACTGACATGTAAGATGTTACAAAAAAATGCATAATATCAGCATAGATCATACTACTTACAGAGGGATAGTCAGCGACGCGAGACCCCATTTCTTCAACAATTTCTTTTAGAGAAAAATGATTTAGACAAAAAGTCTTGGTTGCTTCTGTTCCCAATTATTTTAATGAACATTTTTGCGTACATTAAATTTGAGGGCACATTCCTGAGCTAATTTCATCAAAAAAATAAACATGGGTCCGGAAGTGCAAGTATTCTTTTCAAGAAACAAGGTGACCTGATCGGAAAAATGTGCGCCTCTGACTCAATTGTAATTTTTATTTTTTTTTTTCAATGAAGCAACACGATATACAACTTTTTTCCCTTTTTTGCCTTAGAGATACGAACAAAATATAGGAGGCTAAGAAGTCTTATTTTTGGTTATTTTATTCAAAAAAACCAGAACAATGCAGTCGCGTACATTTATTTAAAGAAAATATTTGGTAAGATGTTTTCCGGGACGGTACTGGGCTTCATAATTCTTACCTAGCTGAAGTGGGTTTTTAGTTCTAAAAAAAAATATGCCAAATTTCAGAAAAATCGTTCCAAGGAGATTTTCATATCCAACCTTTGAAAAAAGAACGATTGTTTTTCGAGTTTTACACCCTGCATCTTAGAAACAATGCACTTCCGCACCCATGTCATAACTCTCCTTCCACTCCAGACATTTCCACAAAATTTGATTTGACCATTGAACTACATTTTATGATGTAGAAGTTTTTGAAAAAATTCTACCAGTGTCGTTCGTACAGGATTCGTATTGAATTTTTTTAAAGAGAAAAATAGTGAGCCACTGCTTTTTCTTGCAGTCAATATTATTTTTGAAATACTCATTTACTTTGGAGTTAATTTGATCTCTTGATATTTTTTCGTACGACGAACGGTTTCCGTTTAAAGAAATAAAAGCCATTTTGATGCATGGCAAGATGTGATATAGTAAATATATTTTTTCATTATTGAGTTTTCGAGAAAATGTTATTTGGAAAATTTGCTTCTTTTATCAAGTCCTGTCCCATGTAACAAGGAAAACCCCAACTTGCAATACAACCTGTATTATTATCTTATCGAACTGAGCGTAAAATTTTCATAGAAAATATCATCATTATAATTATATAAAAAGATTTTCAAGATATTAGCACCTAAAAACAGAAAGGTTTACACATTATCTCATTAATTTATACACGTGAGTTTAATATTTTTAGAGAAAATGTATGTTACAGAACGGGACAAGGACAGAGTCCGTTTTTTTAATACTTTTGGGAATTACTAAAAATATGTTAACTTCTTGATAGTTACAACTTGGTTGGACAAAAAGTGTTGTTTCTTGTTGGTATACATATTATCATAAATATCTTTTCCAGTCAGATTAAGGAATGATTTATTCACCAATCAATTTAGGCATGAAATATTAGGATAACACCTTCATTCTTCCATTATTTAAGTTGGCCTGGAGAAAACAAACAAATAAAACTAAGAAATAACTTAAACGTTGAGATAATGACATCATTGAGTTTCTTGATATCTTCAAATAGCAACAATTTGATTACGAAACCATAACAAAAATCAATCAGGTGGTGTATAATCAGATCATTATCTTAGCCAAAATGTGTTATTCTAGGCCTAGTATCAAGAGTTATGATGATTACATCGTCAATGTGAATTGTGATGTAATTCAAATGCTTCTTACAGATAAATAGAAAATAAATGGATTTTCGAGTAGTGTTCCCACATATACCTACGTGTTTGACCTGATGGCTGCGGCCTAACAAATACACAAGAAATGTTTTTTTTTTTTAAATTGACATTTATTTTTCCAATTGGTCTTCTGGTAAATCTACAGGGTGTCCGGAAATGTGAGCAAAAAATTAAGGTGAGAAATCCAGATTAAAAATAAATGCTAACTCTGCCTATAACATTTTTTCGAAAATTGATTTTTGACGGAGTTACAGGGTGTTGAGATTACATTTTATATGCAGGTTTTTTGCAACACCTTTTGCCACGCTCATAATATTTTGATGAAATCTCGTATTTGGGGGATTGCCTGGATGAGAAATTCAAATCTGCCCACCATTTTGTCGCATATTGTAGAGGGCGCCACATACGAGCTTCTAATCCGATTTGAATGGCCTCAACTTTTTGTGCTTCACTGTATGCGACTTTTGACCAAATATTTTCATTCTCTCAGCCTTTTGACATAAGAAAAAGGATACTAGTTTTGTTTAGATAAAGCTAACCGTTTTCGAGAAAAACGCAAAAATAACTCTGCTTGTATGAAAAGAATACAAATATTGATCTATTTTCAACCTTAAACTTAGCATGCTTTGGAAACATGTGCTATAGTTGCCGTAGAAACAGGTTTTAGAAGAGTTATTTTTGAAAGTTGGTATTTTTTTGAAAATTTGTTGATACGCTGCTGGTGGTCAGTGACAAAAATTTACTAATTCACCAACTGTCAGAACTATTTTTTCCCAAACTAGTTTATACAGCAACTTATAGCGCAAAATTTCAAAGCATGCTATGTTTATGATTGAAAATAAATTAAAAATTTCGTATGGATCTAAGCAAGCAAAGTTATTCTACCGTTTTTTTGAAATCAACAGACTAATACCTTCCTATGTCAAAAGGTTAAAAGAATAAAAATACTCACTCAAATGTCGCATACAGCGTAGCACAAAAAAGTTGGGACCATTAAAATCAAAGTATGGGTTCGCATGTGGAGCCCTCTACAAAGTGCGAAAAAACGGTCGCAAATTTGTATTCCTCATTCCAATAAAGCCCAAAATACGAGATTTCGTCAAAATAATATGAGTGTGGCAAAAGGCATTGCCAAAAAACTGCAAATAAAATTTAAGTGTAACACCCTGTAACTCCGTTATGATAATCAATTCGAGAAAATGAGAAAAGGTGACATTTATTCTCTCATAATTTTTTTGATTATCACTTCCGTAAACCCTGTAAACACTTTTCCAGAGATGCTCCCATCTCTTCAACCCATCCAAATAGTTTACCAACTGATTGAGAAATATTCAAATTTCCATTGAATAGAAGAATATATTAATTCTTTTTGAGGTGATTTTCTCTTTTCAAATTCATTTTGATTTCACTTAAAAAAACGAACTATTTCATCATTGACTTTTGTCTGGATTTTATTTGAGCGATTTTTTCCTATACAGGGTGTTAATTAATTGGATGCCGATACTTAAGGGTGATGATACTTGGATGATTTAAAGACAAAAAGTTCATATGAACATAGGTCCGCAAGAGCTTAGTTTTCAAGATACAGGGTGTTGAAATATTAAAAAATAAATGATTTTTTTATAATTACTTTGATACTATTCCAGATATCTTTATGAAATTTGGTAACGTCTTCTAGGCTTCAATATGCATTTTGTGATGCACAAACAATTTCATTATTTTTACCAGTGGTGTCCGTACGGGCTTTGCACTCAATATTTTTGGAGAAAAAACTTGTACGCCACTGCTTCCTTCCAAAATCAAAATTATTTTTAAAATCTCTATTTATTTCTGAGCCAATTTGTTCTCCTGATTTTTTTCCGTCCGGCGCATGATTTTCGCTTTAAAGAAATAAAATCTACTTAATTGTGTGTACCAAATTTCAAAAAGATATCTGGAATAGTATCAAAGTGATGATAAAAAATGTTTTTTTTTTTAATTTCAACACCCTGTATCTTAAAATCTATGCTCTTGCGGACCTATGTCCATATGAACTTTTTGTCTTAAAATCATCCAAGGATTATCACCCTTGAGTATCGGCATTCAAATAATAAACATCCTGATATGTACATACAAATACCTACCTATTCCATTGTATGGTTATCTTTCTTATAGATCATTCAACATGCAGATGTTGATGTTTTTATTTCTCCTTCTTTCGGCGACTTCAACATCAATACGATAATTCTTTCCATTGACCTTTTTTTTCTTAGTTTGAGTTGAAATATATAATCTATGTATGTGTATTGAGCGACCTTAAACATCCCACCAACCACATTGTTCTCAATAAATAATAACCAGAACCAAAATGATCAAAACAAAAATATTCAGATCGCTTTCAAAAAGTAGAACGTTTATGTTAGGGGTTATCATATACTCCGAGGAAAATGTAAGCCTTATTTTTATATACCATATCAAAAAAGAATGTTATCGTTCAAGAAACAACTGAGATATTGATTTGTAACCATTTTAAGTAAGACACTCTGAATATTTGAAAAGATAAAGCAGGCATTAGAGGAACACTTGGATTTAAAGAAATCATGCATCTACTTCATACTTTATAATTTGAATAATATCACATGAAAAGTGCTTTGAACAGATTTCTCGCAAAAGTTAATTGACTCAATTGACAATGAATTCAATATTTTATCGGATACTTCCTATAGAATTCACGAGCCAGTGGATGAGCCGAACATCTCTCATGTCATGTCTAAGCTCCCTGCTTATACTGGGTGTCCCAACGGGAACAAGATCTTTCTCTATAATATGAAAAAATTAGAAATTTGACCATCCAGATGAAATATTCTCAAAATGGTGGAATGTGTCAACTTGCTTATTTTCGATAAGACACCCTATATATTATTACATTTTCGGGTTCTACCTACGTAGAATTCTAGGCAGATTTGTTTTGTCGATCATGTCATGCGTTTTTGGAATATTTCTGTTCAAAAATTATAGTTGTGGGCTCTGATTCGGATGTAATTTTTTCTAAAAGAAAGCATCTATTCTTCAATCTGTGCTAAATTTCTTGTTAAAAGGACACCACTTTTATGTACAGAATTTCAATACCCATTAATACAGGGTAATCAAAAAACAATAATATGCGGTTTTCTCAATTTAATCTTTAAGCTAATTTTTTGACCCCCTGTCAATATTTATTGAAATGTTGTACAACATCTATAAGAGTGGGTCTCTTTTAAAAGAGCCTCAGCACACATGTTCTCTTTCACAAAAAAAATACGTTTGAATTTTCGACATGAAAATTCAAATAGGTATTTCAAAAACGCTTATGTATGTGATTATACTTATTACATATTTAATCTGCGTGTTCCATAATATATGCATAGGACTTCAGGAAGTGATGGCTTCACCTCAAATGCACCATTTTCGAAATAAAAAAAAAAACAGAAATCGTGTTTTGCAAATATCTCCAAAACCGTTTATCGTACAGAAAACAGCTTTTGTGAGCATTTTCACTCCTGATAAGCTATGTTTTGTGAGGAATACTTTTTTTGATTCATAATCGGAGGTTTTAAAGGGGTGTTGGGTGTTTTTCTCCCCGAATTCTACGCTACTGGAAGATCTACTGTTTTGAGACTCTCATTAACAACAGCCAATGTTTTCTGCACAAAAAAGATAATCCTGGTCATGAGCTCTAGAGTCGACGGTTTTCGAGAAAAATCAACTTTTATCTTGAAAAATATGGTAATTTTAAAAAATAAAATTTTGTTCTTACTAATTTAACAAAAATTATTTAAACGTCGGATCAAGTGGACTTTGGATTTCAAAACAAAAGCTACTTCCTTTAAAATGAATTACACAAACCCCTCTATCTCGGAAATGGTGCATTTTTTTTAGAGGATAAGTTAATTAGAGGATAAGTTAATACAAACTTTTTTTCATATTTTTGAAAGAGCTGAAGTCCTGCGCATATGTATACAGGATGTATTTTAATTTGGAGTTTTCCTTCTAACATGAGACTGGACTTGATTAAAGAATCTGAAATTATAAGAAAAAGTGTAGTAAATCTCAAAGAAAATGCAAAATCTTCATAAAAAAAGAAAACCAAAAAGAAATTTATCTGAGATTTTGCTTCTTTATAAGGAAAACCACAACTAGAAATAAATCCTGTATACGGTGTCCTATTTAAAATGAGCAAGTTGACTCCTACTTCTTGTATAACCGGAAATGCCATCATCTTGAAAATATTCTAGCTGGGTTGATCCCATAGATATTGGTATACTGTCAAATTTTCAAATTTTGGAGGTAAAGTTTTCCATATACCTACAGTTCGACCTTGTTTTCGGTGGGCACCCTGTATATTGTGGTGGTTCATTTACATGGAACATCTGATTTCTCATGGTTTTAAACAAGGTGAAACCTTACAGGAAAAAAAGCTCGCTCTCCTGAGCTTGCCAGTTCAAATCAATTAGGAAGTTGAGGCGCAAGGGTAGTCTGTCTCGCAAAAAAGCCATGCAAAAATTTGCTTTGTGGGCTGTGACCGTGTCCTCCATCCCTTCGAACTTAAAAAAAACTGGTTTATGATCAGGCGTCATTTGGCTTGACACCTTGTTCCGAAAATGAAAAAAATTAGAAATTTCGTGGTCTCCATGTTTGGATACTTGCGTCTTCCGCACGCCACCCAGTCAGCTACTTAATTTAGAGTCCATTTAAAAAAACTGGTTCAAAATAAAACCTTTATTTCTTATCAATATTTACATTTTACCTTAAAACAGGACGGACACTTTTGGACATACAGTATTGCAATCGTTTTTGAATATGCACTAAACTACGTAGTATATTACAATTTATAGGTATAAAAATCTATTATGTACAATTCATTTAACTATCTAAACAAAATAATACTTTTCCATTATATAATACATGAATAATATCCTAATACTTATGAATGACCAAATGGATTAATGACACATTTTCAAAAAAATATTGCACTACGTGCCACATCGTTAATATGTAAATATTTAACGCTTCTGAAGGCTGACATTTCTCTGATTCGCTCCGCCTATGCATATATGGAAAGATTGTACTTAACAAGACGGAACAAGGAATCGATTAATAAATTTAAATTAATTGAATCTAATTTATAGATGTTAATTAACAGATTTAGAAAAATATGATTCAAAAATCCATTTGGCAGATGTTCATGTTTCAAGTTATAAATAATTCATTAACTGTGCGAGATATTGAGGATAGATTCCAATGACTGTCTCTTGTAATAAATCTGTTTAAGCATAAGCATCACCAAATACACTGAATATATTTTAACTAACTAATAAGATCACCACTTTGTCGCAACATTTCAAGTCGCAACTCATGCTCTCTGGCCTTTAATCTAAGTGAAGCAATGCTTGAACTTCTCCTGTCCACGTCAGGTGGTGAAGCCACAGAACTGGACGTTCCTGGTGATAATGGAGGTGAAGCTGTAAATTCCTGCTTCGGTCTTTGAGCTGCTGAGATATTAGCTAGTAACGTCTGGAACGAACTAGCAGCCGATGGATAAAGGCCCATAGAGGGAGGTAGAAGAGGTGGAGGAGCAGACCGATGATATGAATGTGGAGAAGGCAGATATCCTGGTAATACATGATGAGGGTATCTGAATGCCAACGAATCAAACGGCTTGCGCAGACCAAACGGTAAATTGAAAGGGTTGGGCAATGAAGGTGGGACCACTGACGGAGCTGCCGCTGAAGATGCTGGAGACAGATAAGGGTTGTAGGGGTGGCCTTGCGGTCCTACCTTTTCTTGCTTGCGCCATTTGGCTCGCCGATTTTGAAACCACACCTGAAAACAAAAAACATGTCTTAGCATCGAAATGCCTAAATCTCTGCAGCACAGCATTCCTACTCTATCATGAAATTCTGCGTATTCGAAAGTTACTCGTCGTAAAAAAATCCAATCTTCGATACCTTGAAACAGTTGTTGTAACGGCGACATTTTCACGTCGGTCGACATCAGTGAGATATGTGGCTAATGCAATTATTGGAATCACAACCGCCAATTATTAACCGACGATAATTACTTAATCTATTTTAATTATGAAATGTCGGTATCTCGAAAGCGCTTTGTCGGGCCGATACGAAATCACTTACCAGGAAACTTCAGTCTAATAGTTGGTCGCTGAAAAATGTTCAACAGTGATCAATAATCCTGACTGGTAGTAGAAAATTTTCTCGGAAGCCGATTGCGTGTATGAAATGACATCCTATCGCGTTTCTGAAACTGCTTTATTCGTAGACGTTTACGAATTAATTGCTTGGTGGAAATGGTCGTAGAATTTTTCATTGGGCAAAAAATTGGCTAGATTTATTCCTCCATCGATTATGACCAATTGCTAGGTAGCGCGTATCCTGTTACCAATGGTTGGTCTCCTCTACTTGAATTTATTTTCCGTTGATTTAATTTTTGTTCTGAAAACTTTCGACATATATGATTCAATTGAATTAATACTCCTTAAATGATTCTGATGCCAGATCATTTTATTCTAACTTCTGTATTGTTTTAGATAATATCATTCCAATTTGTATGTACTAAATCCTTTCTGATTATTATATCAAATATCAAAAAACCTCATATTAAATTAAATAGTGTGATTAATTAAGGTTTTAAAAGTTTTTGACAAGTACCAACAAGATGTTTTATTTTACAATGAAGAAAGTTCACAAACAAATCTGGAGAGATATGACAATAAAATAGGAGAATCATGACGCAACGGATGATTTTTATAAGGAATTTTCACTTTTAGGTAAAACTTGAGGTTAGATCTAGTTGATAGTTTCGGTTAAAATGAAAGTAGTTTTTGTAAAAACGCCAACGAAAAATCTCCTAATAACGATTCACCACATCTTCTCGAAAATCAGTTTGGGAAAAACAAAAAAGCTTCAGTTCAATTCGTATTGTTTTGTTTATCAAGAGGACCAAGTCTGTGAAATACGTCGCTACGTCATCAATTTATTGGAGACCGTAGACCGTGCATCCAAAAGTAGATAGAATTTCATTTTTTGTTCATTGTACAAAATCCCAGTTGGCTTTATTTGGGGTAGGGTGTAATATCAGAGAAAATAAATCATATTATTTGTTTTCACTCTAGTAGTTATGCAAAATATATCTTAAAATATGGCGTTTTTTTGTTCAAGTGACTTATTTTTCGTAAATATCATCAACTGTTTAAACTATTACTACCTATTATACACTATGGAGTACTTACAAAGAAAGTCATATCAGATATTATTATTGGCAAATTGAATTTTTCCAGGGTTAACAATGGCTCATATTTTTAAAGCTAGGTGTTCTACCAAAATCATAATAATTTGAAAATCACAAACAAAATCTTTCTGCTTCGCGTTAGAGATATCGAAAAGATTTATTCGTTATTTCAGTCAAAATTTTAAAAATATTTTTTTCATTTTAATTCCGATTTTTGAGATTTTCAATTGTTCAAAGTTAATTTGGTAAGTATATGCGGGATCTTCACAAAAGCTTTTAGGTATAGTTTGTTTGGAGTATGAGGCTCAGGTACGCTGATGTACCTACAGCAGGGGTTATATTGCTACAGTACCAACAGTTGGAATATGCTAGGGAGAAAAAAACCTTTCAATAACTGATAAAAGTAAGAAAATAATATTTGTTGGTTGTTGGTATTTGGCTAAAGATATCCTCTTTCATAGAGTTAGCACCATGCGACTTTTGACGACTCTTTTCAAAAAGTATGAAGATGCGCTAAAAGAAATACTTGTGAGACGATTCCCACATTCTGAAGAAGATTAATCAAAATTGGTATGTATATGATACGCATATTTATTATTCGTACTTTTATTTGTATTGTATGTCAGTCTTCTTATTCCAAATAGACTTCTTTTTCGGAGATATATTACTTTTGTGGATACCAGGGGCGGCTCGTCAATAAGAGCGATCGTGCGCGCGCACTGACTGAGACGAGATTAACTCCTAATAACAGAATATTTTTCATATGTACGGAATATTTTTGCCTTTTTTATATTGCTCAGAAGTGCAAGAATACCCTATCTGTCAGCACAAAGCTCCCGCGCTTTTCGCATCTTCTCCGTTGAATAGTCACTATGCTGTCTGTCAGTTTGTCCCAGCCCATGTATGTATTCGTTCGGCGCTCAAGTCTAATGCATTTTTCCATGGAAATCTGTCTATGAACTATTCGGGAAATCACCCGATAAAAGGGCGCCACCGTGAGCTATTTGAAGACACACTAGGGCAGTGAAGCGTTTTTACTTTTTCAGGTGTGTCCCAAAACTTGTACAATATTTGTGCTGATCGTACTGATAGTTTAGTTCAAATCGGAGCATTTCAGTACATTTTTCATTGTTCCAGTATAATAATAATAATTGTTATCTGCCTTGTCTTGTCAGTTGTCAGTTGTCACTATTGTCATCCTGTCAGTTCGTTTCATCTACGATATACATGCCGATATGCATAAAATGTGATGTCACGATGGAGTAATTGATTACTCCAAAATCAATTCCAAAATATCATAAAAACACAAAAAACCCAGTAAAATTACGTTATAAATATCTAATACGTACAACTCTAGTCTAGAGTTGATGGCAGAAGAAGCTTTTCTTCTTGTTAATGGCACGCGTGTAACGTGATTTGTAAAATTTGACAAGACAAATTGGAAAAACATAATATTATATTTATCTATGATGATTTTTGTTGGCTATTTTTTCGGTTTTTGTTAGACTCAATATTTATTAATTGCTCACGAGTACGAGTACAAGTTATTTCTTGAGATGACGCTGTTCGTGCTTCGGAGGGTGCTAGTGGCAGTGAAAATTCAGGGGACACCCTGTATACTATGATTGGATATTGAGCTCATATTTAAACAACGCAGAACATTTTACATATTAAGGCGGGGCCAGACATGCGGTAGTTGGCGAATAGTTTACCCGAACAGCACTCAGTGTGGATGAAAAAATTGAAGTTTGATTCAAACTGTTTTTCGAATGAAGATTGACCATCAAAGAGGACGAGCGCTCGTCTTGAGTTTTTCGTCAAGTCATCCACACATGAGGCTCATTCGTTGAGAGCGTCGTCTTATGAGTATCGACACTGTACATATATCGTTTTTTTTGTAATGTATGGAATAGACTCAATCAAAATTCAGACTATACTATTACAATAAAGCTCCAAAAGATATTACAAAACTTTTACGTCATCTCTATCTGCATACTGACGATCTAGGCGAACGATCAGTGTTTTCCCACATCTCGTTCGTAGTTTGGCAAATTCCGCACGTGTGGATACAAGGCCAAATTAGATCCGGTTCTTCACGGAAGTTATCGGTAGTTGACGTCCATTTTTGAAAATATTCTCCACTATAACACAAAGTGATTTAAAAAACATGTACATACGGAAAAATATCAATAACAAATGTCATGTCGAAGACTGATTAAATCAGCGAAGCAACGAATCGGTTTGCAGTTGCGATAATATTATAACATTTCTATGTAATTTCGAGCGAGAGAAAAAGTATGTTTAGTAGCATGCAATCAGACACAATACGAGAAGCTAACGATCAGATAGCGGTTCGGTAATAACCTCTTTATTACATCGACTGGTGTCAGTCGAATAAATTTAATAAGGCAAAATAATGGCAAGATAGGGATTGGAAAAGCTAATTACAGGTAGTGGCACTACTGGTTTAACGCCGGGAGCATGAGTGGGCACATTTCTTTCAGATGTATATTATGGCAAAGAGGTTCATCTTAATCGAATACAGTCAACGATACTACTGATCCGAACGATAACGATTAATTGGCTGCCGATTACCGAGCGTTTATTGAGATTGGGACTAGCCGCTTTCCAAGCTATTATACTTTTGTCCGATGAGCATTAACCGACTTATTTAGTCAATGATATTGCTGTTTTTCTAGATCAGCACTGAATTCTGAGCGCCAAGGGGGCTCTTTTGTTTTGATCAAGTAGTAGGCATGCTGGGGGACATACATGCTATTAAGATTGTTTTATACAGATTCGGAGATTACCGATCAGTCAAACAATAATGAATAATGAATAGCAAATTGACAGAAGCTAACTGATAAGAAGTGTTTCAAGGTTTTGAATATTTCAAGTACTAGCTGATATCAGCATTGAAAATGAAGTAAGCATCTCGAACCAATTTGTTCTTATTGCCTGCTGTTGTTCTTGGACATGACTATCTCCCGCATCTAACCAAGATTTATGTTCTTCTTTGAGTGACGAACTCCTTTGAAAATTTAGTAAGTGTTCTACAGACACCATAAATTGAAATCTTGACTACTCAAGTCAGTCGATCTAGGTGGCCAGAATAGGGTCGTCCAGTGAAATTTCCACAAACGATTTTTTTTTGGCACACACCAATAACTCATAAACAAAATTTCAGCTCGATTGCATGAAAATTAAAGAACTTACGGGCCTTCAAATATCAAAATATGTTTAGCGTCGCTGTGACGTCACTGCTTCTCTCGCCCTAACTGCTACCGGTTGAGCAAGGGTTCGCGTAGGATTGAAATTGTTTTATTGGAATTATTGGATAGTTCATTGTTTTGGTCATAGTCCTATTGTTCTGCGGTTCTGCTACTGATTCATGATAAAAAATGTGTGACTAGTGTGACTTGACAGAAAAATATTTCAAACTGACAGTTGGAAACAACGCTTGTATTGACCTGCGAAACTGTTCAGACTCAACAATTAGAAGCGACGGGTGCTGTAACGTCATTGGTTGAGCTCGGAGCGTTTCAAATTTTTGGTAATTTATTTACATATTGTAACGAGTTTCGCTATAGAAAACACTGTTCAGCTTTAATAATTTATTTTACAAGTCACTATGTACAGAACTCACTATTCACAAACAAAATCACAGCTTATTTATGTTTCACGATTTATATTTCACGACGTATTCAGAACTGAACTAACTCACTGAAATGACGGATCTCATTATATACCCTGGCCAGGATTAAGAGAACAATCCAGATCTTTTTAGAAAAGCGAAGAATGTTCGACGCCATCTAGCCTTGCTAGAATGTACCAGAATGCCAAACAATTCTACACAATGTGGTGGCTGCGGCGGCGCATTCACCATGCAACGTCACATTGCCCCCTTCTTAAGGCAATTCGTCCCGAATTGCCTTTATGTCGGTATCGGCAACTGTCCCCAAACCGGCAGCCTGATGTCTTATGGAAGTAGCAGTCCACTGTCCTCTGCTTCGTCCTCCGGGAAGGATAGCAGCACACCAGGATGTCAATGCCGCTTTCTTTGAAGATTACCTCCAGCATGCTCCGTACTACTCTCCAGTCCAGTTGGTCGTTCGTCATTTTCGGAATTGCCAGATGGGTCAGGTCCTGTGACAGCATCAAGTCACGAAGATGACTGAGGGCTTTCCAGACATCACTGTAGGTGGTCAGATGATGTGGAAGCTTCTTCGTCACAAGGTAGAACAGGTGTCGTGTCCCATTCGAGATTTGGAGCGGCTTCCCTACCTCTGGCTTTTGTCGTCGCAGATGGACCAATCGTCCAAATTTTCGTTTTAAAACTGCAGCAAGTCCACTCCTCATACTGAGGTCTTCAGTGACCCAGTGAGCCAACGAGTATTCGGCCGGTGCTTCAAACAAATCCAGCTGCCTCTCTTGGACAACGCCATTCTGGACTTTCTGGCAATTGGAGTGTAGAGACATGAAAGTTTCCAATGACATGTCTTCCTTGGCTGACCTGATCTGCCTCACTTCAGCGTCCTGATCGTCGTGGTTCCCAGCATACCGAGCTAAACGATTGAAGTGAACAACCCTCGGTTTTCCTCGTGGTGGCTTTCGAATCCTGTAGACGACGTCATTGATTCGCTCCAGAATATCATACGGGCCCTCCCAAGAACTTTGCAGTTTTGGGGAGAATCCACGTCGCCTCTGTGGGTTGTGAAGCCAAACCAAATCCCCAACCTGGAACCCTCCTTCTTCGGCCTTCACGTCGTACGCCTCCTTCATCCTGTCGCTGGCACTTTGGATGTTTAGTCGGACCCGTTGATGGATATCGTCCATTTTTCTACGAAGATCACTTGCGTAGTCTTCCCCAGCGACATCCTCACCAGGTGGACAGCCAAACTTCAAATCGCAGGGCAGCCGGAGTTCACGACCCATGATGATCTTGGCAGGTGTTTCGCCCGTCGATTCATGAACTGCTGACCTGTACGCCATGAGGAATAGGGGAAGATGTTGATCCCAGTCACTTTGATGGTCAGAGACAACTTTGGCCAAGTGTCGATTGATGGTTCGGTTCATTCGCTCCACCATGCCATCCGATTGTGGGTGTAACGCCGTTGTTCTTGTCTTCTTGATCTTCAAGACATCGCAGACGTTCTGGAATAGCGTCGATTCGAAGTTCCTGCCCTGGTCCGAATGCAGCTCCAACGGGACACCGAAACGGCAAAACCATTCCTTAATCAAGACATCGGCAACGGTAGCTGCCTCCTGGTTTGGCAAGGCATACGCCTCAGCCCACTTGCTGAAGTAATCCATGGCGACCAAGATGTATTTATTTCCTTTGTCCGTTTCAGGGAACGGTCCAGCCACGTCGATTGCGATCCTTTCAAAGGGGCTTCCCACGTTGTATTGGCGCAGAGGAGCTTTTGGCCGTTTCTGGGGTCCGTTACTTGCCGCACATACGGCACATTTTCTGCACCATTCCTTCACATCGGCTTGACAGTTAACCCAGTAAAACCGTTCTCGCAGCTTTCCCAGCGTCTTGGTTACACCCAAATGTCCACCCGTGACGCCATCATGGACCTCTCTCATCACCTCTGCCTGTCTGTTTCCAGGAACGACTAACTGCCTCCGATCTTCCGTGCCATCCAGATTCTTCACCAGCCTCTTCAGGATGCCGTCATCAAGAACCATCGAGTCCCATTGAGCCCAGTAGGACTTCACGGTGGTCGAGAACCGCGCGACTTCTTGCCAGGTTGGTCGTTGGCCTGCCTGTTTCCATCCGATGACAAGCTTCAGATCTGGATCTTTCTCCTGGTCCTCGCGAAGCGCCTTAGACTGCCAGGAATCATCCACCACAGTCGTCCTGCAAGTGCTCGCCTCCTTTTCCTCGGCTCTTTGACAGTGCTTACATTGTTCTGGACAAGGTCTCCTGGATAGGGCATCAGCGTTGTTGTGGCTGGATCCAGCTCGATGTTCCGTGTCAAAGTTGAACTCTTGAAGTCTCTCAATCCAACGAGCAACTTGACCCTCCGGATTCTTGAACTGTAGGAGCCATTTGAGCGCGGCGTGGTCGGTTCTCAGCAGAAACTTTCTTCCGTAGAGGTACTTGTAGAAGTGCTCTACCCCTTTGACTACTGCCAGTAGTTCCCTTCTCGTGACGCAGAGGATCCTTCTCCTCCACCCTTCGCACGCGTGCAGGAACCTTCACAGACTGCTTCGCCGCTTCGAATTCCAAGGCTTTGGCCAGTGCTTCAACCAGTCTATCGGGACGATGGAGTATCAGTGACTGCCGAATCTCCTGGTCTCGAAGTCCATCCAAAAAGGCCTGAACTGCAAGCCTCTCCATAACGTTCTCTGGCGTGGTTGGATAAGCCAGTCGTGCAAGGCGAGCAACATCCGCTTCAAACTCCTGCAAGGTCTCGTTGGTCTTCTGAATCCGATTTTTCAACTGAGAGTGGTTGACGTGCTCCAAGTGAGTTTGCCCATATCGCAGTTCCAGATGCTTGACTAGTACATCGTAGTCCTCCTGCTCCTGGGTGTTGAGCGTCTGCAGGATTTCTGTAGCTTCCCCACGAAGTGCCAGAGTCAATGCCAGGGCTTTTTCCGGTCCAGTCCATCCATTTGCCTCTGCTGCTGCCTCGAACTGGCGATGGTAATTGTTCCAGGACAGCTTGCCATCAAACTGTGGGGCTTTCATGTGGATTCTGATGGTATCAGCTTCCATCTTGGCACTCGCACCGTGGTTCCCGAAAGTATCTTCCGGTTGTTGCATGATAGTGTCTACTTTTTCTCTCATTTTTTCCATTTCGACTTCCAGAGTCTTCACTGTGTCTTCAAATCGTTTCTCAAAGTTTCCAATTTCTACGGCGACATGATCCTTCACAAACTTATAGTTGTCTGCCAACTGTTCCTTAATTTTCTCCTCCATAATTCTAGAATACTCTGCGAGCTTCTCTTCCATAACTCTAGAAGATTCTACAAACTTCTCTTCCAATTTATCTTCCAATCTCCTAGAGTTTTCTTCCAATAATCTGGAACTCTCTTGCACTGCTCTGGACAATTTCTCAACTGCGTTGGGATCAGGAATCTCGAATTGGAACGTATCGGGATCCATGCCTTCTTCCATTAAAGCCTCACGAAGCCGTTGTTGTAGATCAGCTTTTTTTCCGCTTGCATCCAGGTCACGCTCCTCCAGCTCCCTCTTCAACTCAGCGACCTTCAATCCGGTTAAAAACACTAGTTTCGCAGCCATTAAAGCGAATATTTATGTCGGTTTCTATAGCACACAATAAATCCCACTTTTGACACCAATGTAACGAGTTTCGCTATAGAAAACACTGTTCAGCTTTAATAATTTATTTTACAAGTCACTATGTACAGAACTCACTATTCACAAACAAAATCACAGCTTATTTATGTTTCGCGATTTATATTTCACGACGTATTCAGAACTGAACTAACTCACTGAAATGACGGATCTCATTATATACCCTGGCCAGGATTAAGAGAACAATCCAGATCTTTTTAGAAAAGCGAAGAATGTTCGACGCCATCTAGCCTTGCTAGAATGTACCAGAATGCCAAACAATTCTACACAATGTGGTGGCTGCGGCGGCGCATTCACCATGCAACGTCACAATATGAAAACGGGCTCAGAAAATCATGAAATTCTGCACAAGTACTAGATACAATACGCTTTTTCAGAATATTTAATAAGAAAAATACATATGCTGAACGAGCCTCTACATCAGCCAATCATTGGATTATTCAAATACTCGCTGGAGCATCGTCGTGAAAGATTATCTTGCCGTAACTGGAGAGGCTCATCAAGAGAAGAAGTAGAGTAGATTAAAAAAAAAAATTAAATGTGGCTCCAAACAGAAGGACATGATAAGGTCCTGGTGTTTGATTGGCTTGGTTAGATAGGTGTATCTATTTCATAGTTTATACATATAGGGAATCTGATGTCTTGACCAATTTTTGAATAGTACTGAATTGTCTATCGGACATGAGAACGATATTTTGAACTTCCACCTCCGTCACAAATGCAAGACTCTTCGAAGAGAAGAACTTAAATAAGGAAAGACATATTGATTACTCTAGTTCTGTTTTGAAGACCAAACCCAATCTCAAATATTTCGTAGAACAGTTATACATATTTCATTTGTTGGATCAGATCAATAAATATATTTTTCAAACATGAGGGATTCGATTTTTTTAAGTGATACCGATTGAACCTTTCTCAAGAAGTCTAGAACGGAGGAGTCTAATATTTATAAGAAAGACACTTGAAGAGAGAACAAAATCTTTACAAAGGAAAAAAAAGTGGCCTCTCGAATCAACCATATCACTTGAAAGCAAGTGTTCAAGAAGAAACTGTATTTCATGAAGATAAAAACTTCCAATTGAAAAAACAGACCATCAGGCATCAAGGGTATCTTAAGCCCAGGTTACGAATAGTTTTGAAGATTTTAGGTCAACAAACATCTTTACAATATTAGCAGTCTTATAGAAAATGGACTCAAACGAGCCATTTATCCCCAGTTTCTGGACAACAAGATAATAGATATAAGTACCTATATTGATATTACCTATAAGATATATTTCATCTTATCGCATCCATTAGTTATCTAATGGATATCTGGAGAAACATTGGAAAATGTGACTGACCTGCCAGTTGTTGAAAAGTGTATGTCCTCAATCTCAATACACCAAAGAATATGATAATCAAATTAAATAATTAGTTAGTATTGCAGTTTAAACGGTGATCCTCAGTTTTAGAACTTATTCTTCTTGATGAATTCTGAATACTATTTTTAGATGTACATAGTCCTTACTGAGCCAACCCAATCAAAAAAGGCGTGGTTGAATTGGATATGTTTTGGTCAGGTTGCGTTACTTTTTGTTTGGCATCTGGTTTGAACCCATTGAATTTATAATTAATAGTTGTCATATAAATTAGGAGATACTATTTAGACTCAGATACCTCTACAACGTGTTTCCTAACTATGGTATAAAACTTCAAAAAGTGATTTTTTAGGTCGTTTTAAGGAAAAAGGCTGCTTTATTTCTGAAATTTCAATATTTATGAGTATTTATAAAATATCATAAATATGCTTGAATCGATTCAGTTGAAATTTTGTACAGTTGTTTGATCAAATCAAATCACTTTATTTTATTTGTCGAAACAATTGTTTTGTAGATAAAGCAAATACATATGAACAATACAAAAAAATAAATGACTACCTACTTACATACATACAAACAAAATGAAAAGTCACAGAAGTGAAAAAACAAAGTGGTCTTACAATAGTCCAGCAAACAGATCAACAAAACAACTCATAACCTATCACATTCAATGTATCACAGTTTTTTGTTGAGGAATTCATCACTTGTGTAGTAGGCCTTATCAGCGCCGTGCGAAGGGGGGGGGGGGCGAAGGGGGCACCTGCCCCGGGCGCCACAAGTGGGGGCGCCAAAAAACGTACATATTAACATTAAATGAACTTCCCCTACTAGAAATGAGAGAAAATTAATTATAAAGGAGGGGAAATACAACCAGAAAATTTTACGCGAGCGGCGCTTTCTGACCTATTGAAAAGGTGGCAACCCTAGCGCCGATCCTAGAGTTCGCCTCGGCCGCAGTTTTACCTTCACACGGCCCTGGGCCTTATCTAAGAGGAACATGTGAACCATTCGTTTAATTTTTCTTGGCAGTTCAATCTCTCCAAGGCTGTGAGGTGGATGAATAAATATTTTCACTGACTGGTACAGTATAGATTTTCTTGTCTGCTCTGATCTTGGTATGGGTAGCGGCAGCAGATTTTGCTGACGAGTAATACAGCTCACCAAACGGCCCGAGGGACCTTCTCTATACTTGAACACCAGGCAACAGATTTCCATCATATATATCGATATGCCAGGGTCAGAATCCTGCAACAAGAAGATAGGTACCAAAACTGAACCCTTGGGAACACCCCAGTGTACTGGTTGCTCACTGGAAACCGCTCTTCCGGTCAAATATGATTGAAACCACGAGAGCGCTACTCCACGAAAACCATAGTGAAGAAGCTTCCGGAGCAGAATCCCGTGATTGATCCAATCAAAAGCCTTAGAGATATCCAAAAACTAGCCACAGACATCCCACTCCTATTCAAGCTTGTATACAAGTCACTGAGGAGATTGTACATGGCCATGGCATCAGTTTTACTTTTATTTGCCAAAAACGCAAATTGAACATGGTAATTAATCTTGTGTTGACATAAATAAGCAGCACACGTGACTTCACAAGCTTTTCTATGATGTAACCAAGGCCCTTATGATTCTTATGAAGCACTAACTAGAATAAAAATATTATGCCCAGTGGCGTCTCAGTGGACACAACAGCCAATAATATTAACATAAAAGTCACGCCCTTGAGTTGTTTGTGTGTTTTTTTTTTTTTTTTACTTCATTGCCCTGGTATTTTAAAAATCAAACAACTCCGCACATATGTCCATAGGAACTTTCGATGACCTAAAGTTTCGTACCGTAGTTAGGAAACACCCTGTATAAAGTTATGGAATTGATCTCTCTTGGATAGATAGTTTCGAATGTCGATCTGTGTATTTTATCCAAAGTCCTATACTGGCAACGATCATAAGACTATATGCGATATGGTAAGTTAGAATACTACCAATTAAATTATGAGCAGTTTCTTATTTACATCAAGAGTGGCATGAGTGACATGAGGTGTGTCTGGTATGGAGTCAAACGAGGGACGGTGTATTTATAAAAGGAGAAAGTACTTACCCCCCTCCCGTATAGAAAAACTCCTTCAGGCTTATAATAACTATCTGAGAGTTTTGGTTAGTTTTGATTAGTATATCATACATGTAGGGCTGCACAACTGTCAATGATCATGGTTGATGAAAGATTGTCTGCACCTTCGAACATTGAACTATTGAACCATAGAGAAAATAATAACAAATTATTTTCTCTATGTATTGAACACATTGTTGTTTGAGTTGAACCATGTCAACGTAAACATGGGGAAAAGCAAGCTCCTGGTCTGCCATATTCACTTCCTTGAAATTCCTTTCATCAGATTTTATGTCACCCATTTTCAATAGCAATGACTTGAATTTCACTATCATCGAATAAATGTATTTCTAATTAATTTTCAAGGAGAGTATAGCCTTTTTTTCATCGCCACTATTTCTTCTCGTCAAATACTTGTACGGTTTTGGTTGATATCTTACACTAATGGCCGATTCCACCTACCTATTTTGAGGATACTTAACGCTAAGGGACCCTTAACTTGACAATTTTACATGCAAAACTGTCAAGTTAAGGGTCCCTTAGCGTTAAGTATCCTCAAAATAGGTTGGTGCAATCGGCTATAAGAAGTTGATGAAAGGTATTTATATTACAACGGCAACAACGGATAATATTTGGAATTCGTTGCCATGACGTTCATAGATGCGTCAAAGTGATAGTGTCATTTTGCAGTTGAAAATTATTTATTTGTTATCGAACTGAAGACTTTGTGTTGCAATTATGCCAAAAAAGTGCTGTGTTTGTGAAGCTTCTTCATGGACGGTTGGATTGTATTGATCTTATCACAGATGATTTGAAATAACATAACATAAACATTGTCAAGGGAACCATGGTTGTCAGTTTTGAAGTAAAGGTATTTTCATAAAGAAACCCCTATAGAGTGCCGTCTGACAATAGTGACGTTGGATTATTGTTAGCGCCACCAGTGAAGTGGATGGACTGGGAACTAATGGCGCCAAATTTCAATGGGGAATATTATTAATATGAATTTTATAGGTAGTGGAACCATTTTGTGCTTGTAAAGATCTTTTTAATGGATACAAGGAAATAATAATTCTTATCTTACGTATAAAAGAAAAACCATTTATTCCAAATAAACATCAAAAAGATTTTTGTAGGCACAAAATAATTCACAAAATTATTCATGAGAATACGAACACCCCAGAAATAATTTGAAAATACATACATACAGGTATATTTATTCATTTTTCATCATTCATCCATTCAAATTTCACCAAAAAAAAAACAATACAAAAGTAAATCATCTAATTATTATAATCAGAACAAGTTATAAAAAAATCCCTCGAAAAATCCCTATCGAACCTTAATAACTCTGGAGAACTCATTCAAAAATATGCTACCTACATGGCACTCTCCATGTCAAACTAGTATTTTTGTTCCAATACATATCCATTTAATAGGTTAGGAACAGGAACTCACTAGGCTGATAGAAGTAGGGACAGCAGGTTCTTTTCAAGCTTCTCTTGGTTCCCTGTAATTGAATCCTCAAAAAAATCTTTTCCGCAAACTAGGTGTAGATTGTATATTTTTTCATTGTCCATAGACAAGTTTTGAATTGTTTAGGTTCTCACCCTCTGCCTAAGTGATCCAGGTTCTGATTTAGGAAATCAATGCCTTCTGATTTTGCTCACTGCTCACTTCGAGTGCTTTCAGGTACGTTTCAGTACTTTTTACAGACACAATGAGGATAACTAATAGTATTTTTTCAAAAATTATGAAATATGGCCAACTAACACTGACAAACTCGAAAACTCAACTTGACATTCACGTGACAATCTTGTCATGAACGGCGACTTGAGCGCTGTATGGTGGATGGACTGGTCCCCAACATAATATCGCCATTGCTCATTTACGAAAAACCTCTATAGGGAATTCTTTATGAGTATTTTCTTTACACAGAAAATTTGAATTCATGTTGTGAATTTTTACTTGTTTGAATACTGAGTTTTCTGTACAAGTCGAACTAAATAGTTTAGCATGTACCTAATCTTGATAGATAGAAATTATTGAAAGCTGGGATTTCTGTTAACTACAATGATGCAAACGTCGCAACATCGCGTGTCAAATTCAAAACAAAAACAAAATGCTATTGACCAAAACAAATCGCCTACGTTCGGGGTGCTATGCTGATTCTAGTCGTTCAATTTCGAAGGAACCAACCAAATCAAAACGGATCTGAATAGATTGGACCTGTTTTGGTTAGGTTGTGTTGGTTTTTTTTTGGTTAAAATAAATGGTGCGTGAGCGACATGGAAGATATCTTCAAAGAGTGCTCGCATTGTCATCAGGTGGGAGATTGAGCCGAAGTATCGCTTCAATATGGATAGTGTCGAATGTTTCAAAAACCGGACATCACGGTGCTGTGTGTGAGCTCCGCTGTATCTTATCCACATAATGAGGAATATGATTGACATTGAGTGTATTTAACAAACAAACTAACCCGAACAAAAGACAGTTACAACTGTGGCAACTATTTTACCTGTAAAATGACAAAACACATCCTTCCTCATATTATTCAGACGAAGTTCAGCTTACAAGAACTATCTGAGCTCTTAGATAAGAACCAATTGAATCCGTTGAACCAATCGCTGGGCTTCAAAGCCCAACACTTTTGGAGAATATATTATATTATACTGATTGATGTGCAGAGCTCTTAATGACAATGATCATAGTTGATGAGTTAGTGTCTGCGCCAATTCATGCTGAGTCATCCTGAGCCTCTCGCATCCCGTTATTATGTATTGTAACGGTATTGTCGAGAGAAATCTACCAGAGATGGGAGGTTTTCGCGAACTCAAGCAGACTCAATTTCTGGAGTGTCAAGACTTCTTCTCCCCAGTGTCTCATCCTAATGTTACCAAGTGTTCCATTAATCCGTCAAAATTACTCACAACAACTCAACGATGAACGCCCATGTGTCTAGGGGAACAACAAAATAGGTGTTCGGACAGTCCACGGACAGGATTGGAAAAAAATGACGCTGAAGGTTGCCAAAAACTGGAATTACAAAGAGGAACTCAGGGTAAATATTGCAAAAACCACTCTGGTTGCCTTCCTACGGGGAACCCTTGCTTTCGAAGGGTAGGGTCAAATATCTAGAGGTCACACCAGAAAAAAAACTCACATATTGAAAGCACATAGAGGTCATTAACCTGTGGAGGTTTGCGAAGTCTTGGGGAGTATCACCTCGCCAACCATGCCTCACTGTGTGCACACTAACAACGTCATAGCAAGATTGAATTGTATCAAAACAAAGATTTATGGATGTAACATAGAGGGAGTCTGTAATTATTATTTATAAACAGTGAAAATTTCCATTGACTGTTTTTCTCACGTGATTCCCTCAGAGGGTGTAGTCCGCAACACAACATGACGCTAACCTAATGCTGTCTGTTTATTACGATTACAAACACTTTAGTCATTAATAATAGTTATTCATATCAATTTGACGTCTTTGATGTGCACAGTTTGGTGGCAAACGACTGTAAAACAGACGCTACCTAGGATCTGGATGTTCGTGGTTGAGTTGCTCCATTATAAAAAGAAACGATCTCCTTATCCTTCAAGTACCATCTGCAGTCGGAGACTTCTCCGATGGCGACTCTGTAGAGTTGACTCTTCAGGTTCATATGACCTGTCAATAGACCTACCAATGAGTGCACCTAGATCTTTTATACTCAAGTCTAGGACAAGGAGAGCTGTTTTTAGTCCGAACGGAGAAAAATTATATCGATGAAGGGTAACTGAGATCATATAGATCCCTGTCCTCGCGATTTTCAAACAAGGGTTTCCAGCATGAGTGATTCAGAACATTTGCCCCAACACCTGCATCCTTCTGATCTCACGATATTTTTGAATTTCCTGGTCGTCGGTTGAGACAAAAAGAGGGGCTTGATTCAGATGACTCAAAAGGCGGGACTCCACTCACCAATTTTTTCGCGGTAAAAACCGGCGGGTGTGTCTGCCGGCCTAGGCTAGTTTGGTGGAGTCCAGCCTCATATAGCAACAGGACACTAGAAGTCATTCAAACATGCAAGATCACACAATTTGTCTCTTTCCCTTTAATCGTTGATCATAGACAACTTTCCTCGAGGAGTTCAGAGGAACCATAAAAGCAAGTTTTGTCTCGAATTTTATAACTTTGTTGTGTTGATGATGGTTGTATTTTTCAAGATTGGAACTAAAAAATGATCATTTTGATTAGGTTTTAAATAACTTTTTCAAGTTTGCATGGATTCTGATAATTTTTCGGTCAAATTGTAACATTCATCTTATTTCAAGCTTCTTAATTTTTCGAAACGACTTGATATTATACTAAATTTCTCGGTTACTTGTGGAAGACTGTATAAATGCAATGATGATATTTTGTAGTCCTGTCAAAAAATATTTGCAAACTGGGAATTGAAGGACAATCACAGCCTATATACAAATTGGAAAATAATTATTAGGAATCCTTGCTTAATTGAGGTTATTAAAATGGAACCCATTCAAACCACTTCAATAGATCAACCATAATCAGAATCACAATGTTTCAATACAGAAGCTACAAGGAATGCATTTCTCAGGCCATAGATTAGCAAAAACAAAAGCGACGCCTTTCATTTGACTACTTGATTGTACATACAATCCGCTTATACATTCTTGCAGAGGATCCATTAAGTAAACCATACAAGCTAAATTAATTAGTTTCCAAACGGTTAATTATGTCCGCATTGAATATTCGTATTGAGGTATTTAAAGCGAGTACATCGTTTATGATAATAACGGCCGCTAATTAACAATCTACTATTTTTTTTTCGTGAGCAAAAGGAAACGGAAGATTAAAAATGGCCAGGTGACTCCATAAAGTGTCTAATGCGGGTTTGGCAACGTGTTATTATTTATTATTAACTTGTAGCTTTTATGAAATGTTTATTTCATAAGCAATTAATGGTTTTGAGAATTTTCGTGCTAAGCAGCCTTGTCAGCTTGATCGTGGGGATTTATTTTGGGTTGCTGATACACACGCATGAAAATACCGTATAGTTTAAAATATACCGTATATTGAATTTTATATGATTTTCACCTGTTTTTTTTGTAGATTTTAACAAAAATGTTACCTCCTGAATATTTATTTAGAGAGAACACAATAACTTAAACTCACTGATTCTATAGGTACGGTGACTCTATACAAGACGGTGGCGACAATAGTGAATTATATATTTGAGGTTACATCCGCCCATGCGCCATTTCGCAATTTACTTCAAATTCACTGGACTACTGAACATTTTTGCAACTTGAATTTAAAAGTGTATTTTAGTCTAATTTTACATAAAAAGAGGACTCTCTGCATCAAATTACCGCTTATAATTACCCTGACTTAGAGTGGACAACAAAACTACACCCTGTAGAAACTAGTTTCCCGAATTTTTTTTATCAAAGCAGTTTGGTCTTTTGAATGGATGATTCGTTATCAAATTCTCCCCATTTCCAAGATACAGGGTGTCCGGTAAGTATGGGGCAAAATTTTGGAAGTGTTTAGGGGAGGTCAAAATAACCCTACTTTTTCATGAAAACTTTTTTCCTAAACAGCCTCCTAACCAAAGACAGAGCCCCAAAGGAGTAACAATCGATTAATTTTTTTAGCTCTAACTTTTGAACCGGCTTGTAAAATTTGATGAAATTTTAGTATATTGTGTAGGCCATGAAGACTCATAAAACCATAGTAAGGTCAATATTTCAAATTGCATGGGGAACCAGGAACGGACTGGCCACCATACCTTTTGGGCCCGATTTTTGACAGGTGTCATTAAACAGAGCTGAAAACTACTTTTTCAAATACTCTGACCTTTTCTCATCAAAAAAATTTTTTTTTTTGTTCCGATAAAACTAACTGTTTTCGAGAAAAATAGGTTTTTGTTTTACAGGTTATTGCAATAATACACTGAAATACTACGGCGAGACATCACTTAATGTTATTGTTGGTATTGACATTTTTGTTGACACTCTCAGAGTGATTGACTGTACTAGAATTTGTCAAATTAGAAAAAAAAAACAAAAAAAAATCAAAAAATCACTTGATTTTTTTTGAAAATTTTCATTTATTTTTTTGTTATTTTTTTTTATTTTTTTTCAACTAATTCTAGTATAGGCAATCTATCTTAGAGTGTCGAAAAAATTTTCAATACCAAAAATACCTACAACTGGTGGCTCGCCGTAGTATTTTAGTGTATTATTGCAATAACCTGTAAAACAAAAACCTATTTTTCTCGAAAACCTTTTTGATGAGAAAAGGTGATTGAAAAAGTGGTTCTCAGCTCTGTTAAATGACACCTGTCAAAAATCGGGCCCAAAAGGTATGGTGGCCAGTTCGTTCCTGGTTCCCTCTACAATTTCAAATATTGACTTTACTATGGTTTTATGCGTCTTTATGGCCTACACAACATACTAAATTTTTTCATCAAATTATACAAGCCGGTTCAAAAGTTAGAGCTACAAAGTCACATCGATAGGTATCCCTTTAGGGCTCTGTATCTCCGTTAGGAGGCACTTTAGAAGAAAAAAAAATATGATAAAGTGGGGTTATTTTGACTTCATCTATACGCTCCCGGAATTTTGCCCCACACTTACCGGACACCCTGTATGTTTGCATTATCATATAACTTATTGAGGCTAATGGGATAAGATGAACAGGTTAAGTAAAACCCAGTTTAAAACTGGGTTAGTTTGGGTTGGTTGGTTTAAAACTGGCTTGTATTTAACCTCTTTACCTGTTCCTCTTAACCTAAAAAAATCACAATCCTTTAATTTTTAATTTATAGCAATTTTTCGTTAAACCGACCATTTAGTTATGCCTGTTTGCACAGGTTCGACTTGAGATGCAAGTGTAGCTTTAGGTGACAGAGGTTTGCTATCCAAAACTAGAGCTTAAGCCACACTTACATTCCAAGCTGAGCTGCGAAACAATAGTTAAAAGAACACAAAGAAATTAAAAAAAATAAATAAATGTTGGAATAATTCTGTTACAAGGAAAAACCTATCATAATCTTTTTCTAACTTCGCTAATACGGGATATAAATTTTGTTTTATTTTTGACATAAACTAAAATTTCATGAATTATTTTTTATTTTCAATTATATCAATGCGTCAATCTCCTACAGAGCTCCTAAAAATTATCAAAACAGGTTCAGGAAAGATATCTTAATATGAGTTTTCAGATGTTTTCTTTTTAATAAAACCAGAAGCATACATATAAAAAAATATATACCTAACCTATGTGAAAAAAATATCTAAATGACCACCGCGACTTCTCTGACAGGTAACAATAAACTCTTTTGCCGAAATCTACGATCACATCTGAGTAAATTTGTAGTATAATTCGTCTTAATTTTCTGACTCTCGCATTGTTCGCAAAATCGCAAATGATTTACTTTCAATAGAACACGATACAACAAAAAAAAAATATTTAGCGGGGCTGAATCGCAAAATTTGGCGATCAGTTGACATCAACAGTTCATGAAAATATGTTTGTAATGTGTGAATTGTTTCCATTGCTGAGTGACATTATACATTGTCAAGATTCATATTCATCATTTCATAATATAAGAAGTCATGAAGCATAGCGTCCATCATTCACCGTTATTGACCATTTTCATTCTCCAAGAAGAAACCACGAAAAAGCTGCCAAAATCGCATAACCTCAAAACATCAAGATTTAGCCTAAAAATGGCGGAATTTTAAGGCTATATTCACATGTGAGTTAATTTTGCGGATTTTGGACATCAGTTGACACATTTACTGTGTTTTCATGTACAGGGTGAGTGAAGATTGTGAATATGTTTTTCAATATACAGGGTGTATCATTTTTGTAGAGCAGACATCAACATAGTTTTTTTAAATGGCATCTCCTGTTTATCTTTGAATATTTGCAAAAGCATACATTTTTAGAAAAAGTGAAATAATTTTAGAACGGATTTGAGATGTCCGAAAAGGTGCAAATTCAAATATTTAAAGATAAACCCATTAAAAAAAACTATCTTGATGCCTGCTCTGCAAAAGTGTATATTGGGTTTCCTATAGGTAAATAACCACTTGTAAAAAAACTTAGACTAGACCGAATTTGATGCTTCTATCCTATTCTATTGTGCATTTTACATTTATCATTTTTACTAAAAAACTACTCATTGGCCAACAAATGGAACGATTTGGTTCACATAATAATCAATTGGCGTCCTGAATTCCTCATTCAAACATGGCTCATAAAATGAAAACTTGACCATTTCATTACATACGTTTATAACTGTATCACAAAGCTCTAATTCGAAACGACCACGGAGTTAATGTACTGTGGCAAAATTCTTTAGCCAAAAATGCCATCAGCTTTTGTTCATATTAGTAAAATAAAATGTAGAGCCTACAGAATGAAGGAAAGTACAATAACTAATTATATTCACCGAGATTAGTCATGCTTGTTAAGGTATGACTTTCATACATTGTAATACAATTAACTTACTTTGCATTGATAAAAAGGCAGATAACGTCGGTTGTGCCTTTAAAAATTATATTTTTATTTTAATGAATTGCAAATTAGAAATGTGTCATTCGAATGTAATGAGGTTAATTTTAGGTTGGTTATACAGTGTGGTGCAGATTATGTTTAGCGTTGAATTGAATTATTGTGTTTCTGTAAAATGCTGTTGCAGTTTTTTTGTATTAATCATTGTAAGGGAAGATTTTGGTGATGTTTGAACCACGAATTTTTAAATGAAAACTGGTTCAACTGACCTCATAAATACTTTTTTTCTATCTCTTCCAGTTTTCGTATCATTTGTCATCTACGGAGGGCACCTCACTTCTAAGTCGTGTATATTTTGTCAAATTTTGAATAAAATACCTTGGATGTACAGAGTGCGCCCAAATTTAGTTAGCAACTGGAAAACTTTTTTGTTATCGATTTTAGCGAAAAAAAATATTCTTCATACAAAGTTTTGCTTAAAAAAAAAAGATTTATCCAGAAATACAGGGTGTCCGGTAAGTATATATGGCATAATTTTGGGAGCATATAGGGGAGGTCAAAACAACCCCAGTTTGTCATAAAACTTTTCTCCCAAGCGCCTTCTAACGGAGATACAGAGCCCTAAAGGGGTACCAATCGATTTAATTTATCTGCTGTAACTTTCGAATCGTCTTATATAATTTGATGAGATTTTAGTATGTCGTTTAGGCTATAAAGACTAATAAAACCATAGTCAAGTCAATATTTGAGATTGTAGGGGAAACCAGAAACGGAATGGCCATCGAACCTTTTGGGCCCAATTTTTGACAGCTGTCATTTTACAGAGCTTAAAACTATTTTTTCAAATACTCTGACCTTTTCTCATCAAAAAAGGTTCTCTTCTTTTGTTTCGATAAAACTAACCGTTTTCGTGAAAAATGGGTTTTGGTTTTACAGGTTATTGCGATAATACACTATAATACTACGGCGAGACACCGGTTGTTGTTATTGTTGGTATGGATTTTTTTTCACTTTCAGAGTGATTGACTGTACTAGAATTTGTCAAATTCAAAAAAAACAAAGTTATAAATTTTCTTGGATTTTTTTGAAAATTTTAATTTTTGTTCTGTTTTTTTTTCCAACTTTTAACTTATTCTAGTATAGGCAATCAATCTGAAAGTGTCGAAACATTTTTCGATACCAAAAATACTTACAACTGGTGCCTCGTCGCCGTAGTAATTTAGTGTAATATTATTGCAGTTACCTGTAAAACAAAAATGTATTTTTCTCGAAAACGGTTAGTTTTATCGAAACAAAAGAAGAGCAACTTTTTTTATGAAAAAAATCAGAGTATTTGGAAAAGTAGTTTTGATTTCTGTTAAATGACACCTGAAATAGGGCCCTTAGGGTTTGGTGGCCGGTGGTCCGTTCCTGGTTTCCTTACAATTTCAAACATTGACTTCACTATGGTTTCATGAGCCTTTATGGCCAACACAACATACTAAAATGTTATCAAATAATACAAGCCGGTTCAAAAGTTAGCGCTAAAAATTAAATCGATGAGTATACCACTTTAGGGCTCTGTATCTCCGTTAGGAGGCAAGAAAAAAAAGTTTCATGACAAACGGGTTATTTTGACCTCCCCTATACATTTCCGAAATCAAACCATATACTTACCGGACACCCTGTATATTAATTTGTATACACGGGGTTAATTTTGAGGAAAATCTTATTTGAAAAAATTGTTAATCACATACTCAACATCCCATGGACTCTTTAACGTTCCCCATGAGTGAAAAAAAAAACATAATTTTTGGATAAGTCAGGTTTTTTTTGCAAGCAAAACTTTTTATGAAGAATACTTCTTTCCGCTCAAATCTATCACAAAAAGTTTTTTATTTGCTTACTAAATTTGGTCACACGTGAAATTTTAACATGAAATTTGTCATATGTGATTTGAAAAAAAATCAAATAGTGATTTTGAAAATAATCAAATAAAATTATCCTTAAACTTAAAATTAGAGGTAGTTAACTCGTAAGTAAAATAATTATTGTTTTTGCAATTTTTGGCTACCCCGTGTATACAAATTGGTAAATTTCTGGATCTATAATGGCAAAACTATGAAAAAAACTTTTTTTCACTCAATCGATAATAAAAAAGTGTTTAACTGAATTTGGCACATGCTGTACAGAAACCAAAATCACAGTTGATGTTTTTTTTTTTTAATAAAGACACCAGGGAAAAGTTATTTCATCATATTGATTTAAAATAAAAACATAAGAGGGCAATATTTTTGAATTGATTTAAAAAACATTATCATTGCACGAAAATTGTAGAATATCCCAAAATCATATGTGTCTTGTATTGGATGATGAAATATTTCGTCTGATCATTGCTCACGTGACTAAATAATTTTGGTACTGTTTTGATAAAAAAGGGATTTTACATTTTATTTCATGTATTTTCGTCATATACTTCGGGATGATCAATACACAGCGTGTCCGCAGAATAAAATGATCTACATGGGACTATATGGGGATATTGGAAACGGTAAAAGATACGACGAAAAGATGTTGCATATTTGTATGCCCAAAAATATTCTACTTCTGTTTCATTTTGAATCGATACCGTAATGTGGATACACTTCAAATTTTCAGGATATGGGTAAGAGGATACGACGATTCTAGAAACGGCGTCGAAAAAATTGTAGGCCTACTTTGTAGCGTCCAGACAGAATCATCTGTTTTTCTCATGGAAGCCAAATTTTAAAAAAACATTTTTGATGCGGATTATAAAAATGAAAAAAAAAATCATTTTAGTTCCCATACGAAAAACAAAAGTTGACCTCGGCCGGGGTTTGGGGTTTTTCGAAAATAGACATTTACCTTTCTCACCTTGTATCTATATTATACGGTATCGATTCAAAATAAAACAAAGGTAGAATATTTTTGGACATACAAATACGCAATTTTTCTTCCATTTAAGCGACGACGTATTTCTTACCTTTTCAAATATTCCCATGTACATCATTTTATTCTGGACACATTCTATTGTTTTGAAACTGACCAAATCTTCATCAAGCCAAGGATTTTTTTTTAATTGATAACTCACTCGGTCATGGTTTTTCTACTACCTGATCTGGTCAGATTTATGTTATTTTATCTATTGTAAGAATACATAATTAATTGGGGATTAGATCTCGCTTTCTCTAAGTTTCAAATAAACAAAAACAAATAAATTTAAACTGAATAACAATACATTTGAAAAAATGTGAATATTGTGAATGCGGTTGAAGGTTGACATTTAACGTTGATGTTCTATTATTGTAAATGAAGTCATAGCATGGACCATCATTCAACCTTCAAACTCACGTTAGATTGTCGGCATCTTAGAATGGAAATAGAAGTTCTCTAGAGTCATTCACATGGGGTGATGTGTCTATTAAGTGCGAACCAGCTCACGCCACACGATGATGTGAGGACAAAAAGTTATAACTCAAAAACCTTCAAAAGTCTTGGATCACCATGATTTTTCTCCATTCGAAATGAATCGCTTCCAGCAACTTTGAAACCGCATATCTAGGCTATGAAATTGTCAATCGTAGTGTAATTTACAGGATGGCTATAGTTTTTGCCCCTCTTTCTAATTAATTATCCATTTTGAAAAACCGGCAGTAGTGTTTTTTTTTATTTCAGAGGTCAAAAAGACACAATGACTTCAACAAGAAAATGTCTGAGCACCTAAACTGGGAAAAAGAATAGAGTACATTATTTATGTGACCAGATTTAGAATATCTGTGGAAATGGGGAAAACATGGGGTGTCCAAGACTTTTGGACGTGGGTTTATATTATTAGTCGACTACAATAAGCTGCACCGCCAACAGGACTTCACCATGAGCTCTCCATCGACCAAACAGTGTCGTCATACACGGACATTCTATGCTCATGTTGCCTCGGGCTGCCTCATTCGCGTTCGTGTTCATATGCGTACGCGGCCTTAGATCTAGGATTTCGTCGCACCTCATGATTGCACTTCATTGTTACGGATCTCACAGTATTTACCCTTAGACCAGAAAATGAAGATGTTAAGGGTGTCGGACGAAGTGGAAGTACCTAATATTTTTGTCGGATAATGAAAAACTTATGCATTACTACACCTAGTTAAGCAGCTTTGCTGGTCATCACATAACCTAAAATCTTGACATCGAAACATTTTGCGATGTGCCGAAGAAAAACCCACGACGGACTAAGTTTTTCCTTGAAAAAGAGGTTGTTTTACCCATTACGGATAAGCTATACACGAAATTACAGCTTGATGGTGATCAACATTTTTTTGCACGCTGTATCATGGACTAGCCAGATAATTCTACTTGTAATATTGCTACAAATTGTTTTTATTCAAGTCTGTATGCTATTGATACAAAATTCATTATAGATAACAAAACTCAAATCAATAATATTGAGATATCCTCAATATTATTAATTTGAGGGTTGAAAGGTTTCTGCATTACAGAAACAGAGCCTATTTAGCACTAGTCTTTATACCCAACAGTATCAGCCTCATGAATGATAAACAAATACTATTTTTTTTAAGTGCAATCTCTGTGTACAAAATGAAATATGGACTTTTACCTGAGTATTTGTGTGGGCAATAAGTTAATAGGGAGTTTTTGAAGCTCTTATTTGACCCGTTATTAACGTTGCCGGTTATTCTGAGCTTGCGCAGATGTCTGGAAATAACCGAATCGGTTATTAACCGATAACGTGTTACGTTATCTACGAAGCCTTAACGTTCGCTTAATAACCGTCGGTTATTTTCTCATGTTGTCATATTGATATACAGTATTATTTATTTATTACATAGAAATCGTGAATCTTACAAAGTACAATTCAAATTGTTAAAAATGACTACAGTTGCACCGGAATTGTGAGATTCTTGTCTTTTAATTAAATACCCAACAGAAACTGATCCTATGTTTTACAGCTTGGCAACAGTGTGATTGATGTTGATAGAGATCAGCTGTTTATTATACCAGTCGGTGTTTTGCCCATGATACTCGTGGTTTTGCCTGAGTTACATTCAACTTCGATGTGGAAGTGACAGATTTCCGCTTGTCAAACGAGGATTATGTACTACCATCCACATTGAATTTGGCGTGAAAGTAACTTTGAACACAAATTCAATGTAGATGGTAGCATATTATTATGATTCCCGTTTGCCAAGCGGACGTGAAATAAGATGTAAGCCTTACATTTGTCAGTCTGAATCTGGTCCAATATTTGGACCAAAATATCTTCCATATTTCATAATTCGTGCTGCTCTGCTAGGAATTTGGCGAAAATATGACACAATCAAAATCAAAACATCAAAAACCAAAAACACAACAAATCTGATCACTATGATGACAGATGACATGGTGATGACACAACGTCGAACGTTAAATACGAGTTTCAAAATCTCTTTTTTGTGTCCTCTCCGTTATTAATGTTTTGTTTTCTGCGCATGCTTAGTATAGCGGGATACGTTGATAACGTTGAAATTAATAAGGGGTTCAAAAACTCCCTAATTTGAACGATGTCCATAGTTATGAAACTCGACATAAGTATAATTTCCATGTTCAAACTCTCAAACTAGCTTATCGAGTTTAATAATCTAACGCATGAATCAAGAAACATCCAAGATCTTCAATCGTGTAAGAGAGCTCGTAGATAATATATTCTGAACACTTTATAAATATTTCATTTGTGGACCTGTTTGTCTATTTCACAAAATGGTCTTTTGAAAGTTTTAGCAATACTTGTAGGTACCTGTATCTTTAAGAAATGTGTATTTTCCTCCGATTTGTCATTTATGCATTTTGTATGTTGCATTTTATGAGCATTTTATATACAGTGCGGCTCAAAAAGGGCCCCCTCTTCCCTCTTCTAACTTCTGAATCGTTTGATATACGAGAACAAAATTTGGACACACCATAATAAGTGCATTTTTTGACAAAGTAGTATAAGCTGTTTGTGCTGTTGCGAGGAATCCATGGAGCCATGGATGTTCTAGAAGGTAAATCGAAAATGCCCACTATCTTAGGTGAAAATGCAAGTCAAGAGCAAAGGACAAAGTATTGGCAAGTTGTAGATTATTTTACAAAGGCAGATAGTCAGACCATATCATATTGATTATGACTACGAATATGAAGTATGACAGAAGATACTCTTCAGAAGGTTATGAGGTACACTGGCGCGTATGAAGTATGGAGTGAGCTTCACAGATTATATGATGGATCTGTAGAAGATAAAACGTATGATTTGTGTATAGAGTTCTTTATGTATAAGAAGATTCCTGAAGATGATATAGTGACACACATTTCGAAGTTGAAGAACTCATGGAACAACTTGCAAAATCAGTTGAGAAAGAACAAAGTTTCCAATGGAATAGTTTATCAATGTGATTTGCCGGATCTACTTTTAATTTGCAAAATTTTGGGCACGTTGCCTGATGAAAATTTTTCTTTCAAATCTAGTTGGATGTTAGTTTCTTAGAAACAAAGAACGATTGATAATTTAACTAACCAACTTTGCGCCCATGAGAAAGCATTAGGTTCCAAAAATGATCAAAACTCTCGAGAGGTATTGATTGCTGAAAAAGGAAAAATGCCGGGTAATTGTAAAGCAAAAGACGTGATTCTATGATTTTGCACGAGAAAACTCGAGAGAAACGAAGAAGAAACCTGCAGATATTAAGAAAGACTTGAATATGCTGCTTGTTACAGCGAACACAAATGTTTTCACAACAGAAGTATACCCGCAAATGTTGACTTCTCCAAACCAAGAGAAATGATGAGGTACAGAGAATCTTCAAAATGAGCTATGACGAGATCTTTTTGATAAGGATGCATTTCACCAAAAAAAAAAAAAAAATAGGGTCAAAAAAATTCCTTGTCAAAAAGATTGAGTAATAGGTCATTTTGAAGATCTTCTGTACCTCTCCACCTCTTGGTTTGGAGATTAGTCAACTTTGGCGGGTAAGTATAAATGACGCAACAAAAATGTTTTTTTTTTTGACACGCTGTCATATCAACAGAAATAGGCATGAACTTCGGCAGTTATAATCAGGGTCAAAGGGCCTTCAAACTAATGTCTTTTGATTTCAATTTTTCATTCAAAATGGCGCCCAGTTGTCACTATGACATTTTCACCTGTCACTACCAAGTCAAAAAATGAAGAACGTCCTCACATACATAATATGTCCAAATTCTGTTTGCATATTTCAAACGATTCAAAAAGTTAGAAGGGGGGACCTTTTTGAGCCGCACTGTATAGCTTTAGTACTAGGTATGCTATATTACTGTTTTTTTGTAGCTATTATGCTCATAAACACTATTTATTTATTTATTTATTTACTTCCATGACAACAATGATAACCTCTACCCTGAATATATTTTGTAAACTCTTACAGACTACAAGGTGATTCAGTGACTTCAAATAAATTCAGTACCTAAATCAAAGACAGTTTTTTTTGGAAAATAGGTTTGGACATGTCGATTAGTATTCTGATTTGCGATCTTTTAAATGTATGAAAATTTTATACAGTGCGTCCCAAATTTGATATATGACGTCATCGACCATATTTTTAAATGGTCACCCTATTTTTTTGAAGGATAAATCAAGCTACACATGCCGCCGAAATTACAAATTTTTATTTTTTTTCCTTTTGGTCGATGACGTCATATCTCAAATTTGTTACACCATGTTTAAAGTTTTCGTACATGAAAAACAAGGCACTTTAAAATACTAATCGACGTGTCCGAGCATATTTTCAAAAAAACCCTGTCTGATTTGAGTACTGAATTCATACCAAGTTAAAGGCTCTTCCTGTATAGTACGATGATACAGTTGTGTACCTCAGAGCGAAAGTATGTAAAGTAAAAAAAAAAGTATGGAGATAATCAAGATTAATTTTTTTTTGTCAATGTTTCGTCAATAAGTTTTTCAACGTGATATGCAAAAACTCTGCTATTGGAGTAGATAGATGATTGCAACCAAGAGCATTTGTATATGAAAAAGCAAACAATTATAGTGGACTTGAGATAAAACACCAATTTTTAGCAAAAATGGACTTATAGCCGAGAAAAACCAATTTGGTTTTTCTCGGCAACTCTCAGCCCAACTATAGGCTCTGAGGTACACAGTTGCATTGAAAAAAACGGAGCATCACTCACCGCCTATACACTGCCTCTGTCGTGACGTCACAAAAGTCGGTGGAATCTTATAATTTTTCCACTTTTTTCGTATTCCATGGTGAAATCCCATAAGAAGATTTTTCTTGAGTCAAATTTGTTACAAGCAAATAAGACTTCTAGCAGTGATATTTGGTTACTCGAGGGTGATATTTGATGGAATCATATAAGTTTTTGACAAGGTTAGTTGATTTTAGTGTATAGTTATTGCTTGGTAACATTTTGAGGCTGTCCTGATTGCATTTTTCGCTATTTTATCGACTTTTCTTCAGACTATTTAAAGGAAAATGGCTTTGAAGCCATCTAGTATTAATGATTCATTTGAGAACGACAATAAACGCTTCAAGAAATTTTCTGAGGTTATGGTAGAGATTGTTTTATTTTTGTTATGTAAATTCCAAATCATGATATTTGAAAAATTTACAGTTTTATTATAGAGTTTTTAAAGACAGCATTAATACTAGAAAGTATGGTCTGAGAAAAAGCCAAAGAAGGCGACAAAGATAACATCAAAATATTTCCAAGCATTAATAATTATACACTAAAAGTCTTATTTGCTCATAACAAATTCAAAAACAGCTAACAAAATTATCTTCAATACGAAAAAAGTGGAAAATAATGAGCTTTTTTTGTGACGTCAGACATAGGCAGTCTATTCCAAAACCTTTATGCTGGCTCCACGCTCTCGCGCTTGACGTACGTAGCACGTGATATATCTATAAGTACATGATGATATAATATTTTGTGGGGTTGAACATGGAGTGGTGCAATGAATTAGTTTTTTTATTTCTGGATCACCAAGTGCAACCTATTATGAAGAAAAAGAATCGGTTTAATAGACCAAAATAAAGTTGGCGATGCGAGAAGTCGTATCAGTGCTGCGACACACTTATGACTTATCACACCCTGTTATCATGGATATTTTTTTGATAGAGTTCTTGCGAGAAACTGTACATGACTCAACCATCGATTACTTGTAAAAACCACTCATGCGTCAACATTACAGAACAGAAGTTAACCAAAAAAATTGGAGCCTAAATAAATCAGTGATTTGATTGGTTGTGACGGGATAACTGTACAGTTGCCCTTTATAATTTAAATCAATTTAACTGTTTTTTTGGCTTACAATTCAATTCAACAGAAATTTGTTTTGTCAGGAATAGTTATAATGGTTTTCCCCCAACAATCAGCTGATCTAATTGTTGTTATCTGGCTAGTTATTGACTGAATACCCTTACCCAGATCCATTTGCAACCATACATTATAATAGACCATACAGCCGCTGAAAACTTAATTAAATTAAAAATGCTGTATAGCCATTAAATATTCCGTGTACAAAAGAAGCCGCACAAATTTGAAACAATACGTTAGTTTGTATTTAATAGACCCTCAGAGTTTTCGACCAGCGGGACACCATTGAACTAATTTCGGACACCACGGGTGTCCTTTTTTCCTGGCCCGCCTCCGTTGTTAAATGTGGGGTCGGTATAATAACACATTTGTCATGTTTACACTAAAGTCGTTTGGATGTTTAGAGCTCAGCATCATTAAATTTAATTAATAACTATCGTCTTGAAAAAGGGGTCTAACTAGGTTTCATTCCCAGCCCCGTGTCGATTATAAATTTTCAAAATTTATTGCTCAAGGTGTCTGACGTTGAAATAAGACGAAAAAATTGATTTTTTTAGTCTTATTTATATGAAAAATATCAGTGGGAATGAAATTAATCTGTAAATTGCTAGGTGTGAAAATACAAATTGTGTCTACCTGCACACTGAATGGGTAATTTGTACGCTTAAAGTGAAGGTCAGTGAAACGGAAAACCCAATGGAAAATAATGTTTTCCACATTATGCAAAAGATTGAACACAAAGCATGTTAAAAAAGGCAACGATGATGATCAATGCGAAGAGATTTCACAAAGTTGTCCTCCACCAAAAAAAAACAACACAAAAACTATACAAAAACCACAACAAAACATCAACAAAAAACGAGTTTTTGTTGTTGTATTTTTGTTTTGAGAAATCTGTCCAGGTCGAGACAAATGCCGTTCAGAAGCGTTTTGTTCACTAGTTTTGTCTCCATGCAATGTCAAGTTTTCAGAGACGGTTTCATTGATTCTGTTTATCCAGTTTATATAGACCTTGGGAAATATTGAGGTTTCGAATTTTTGTTATATTATGACTGCCATTAAGCAGGTAAAAGCGTTAATAACATAATTGCACGGGTATTGACTATTTATTTTAAAAAATGTGTTTATTTAAAAAATCAGTTGATTTGATCGAATAAATATACTTGCTATTCAATAAAATAATTTACAACACCCGGAACTGTGTTGTTTAACCAGCAGTCGCATTTGTTGTGATTGTTGTATAATTAACCATTTGTCTAAGGATAATTGGACATATTATTCGGATTCATCATTATGAGATATGCGAATTAATCTTTGAACAGGAATTTCCATCCATTAACTTATTCCTGATGATTCTTGAAATTAATTGCTTTGTGAAAATTAAGTGCTCATATTGTTTATGGGAAATGAAATGCACCAACAAGCCGCTAATAGAATTAATACATATTATGGAGTGCTGATAATGAGAAGATTGTATTAATTTTCCACACTCCCATTCAACTTTGTGATATAACAAAATCAAATTTATTCAAGATTGGTATAAATACAATTAATACTGATAAAAATGTACATACGAGAGTAGCAAACGTCAACGTACACCAATTTCCTTACCCACCTTGTCCAATGCTGATTTATTTTACGATCTATAATAGCGCTTTAATAAATAATTATCCGTCTTAATTAATACTGTTGCTTTGAAGATGCAAAGTTTTCGCATAAAAAGAATAATTTGTTTATTCAATCTCTTTTCTGGCATTAATTGAAATATGTCGAGAGGTAATCACCGTTACCTTCATTAAAGGCAATTTGTAATAATTGATATACCCTCAGCAACGGCTGGATATTGAAGAATTTCAATTTTTAACGATAAATTATGTTGGAAATGCATATTAAATAGTTGGTTTAGTTTATGGGATTTATGTCGAGCGCAGATTAAGGTTTTTGATTATTTGGTGTCTGTCCTTTGTTTATTTTATTTTGATTACCTTTTTTATTTATTGGAAACAGATGAATGTTTTTCAAGTTTCCGAAAACTTTTCATATAATGTTTTGTTGTACCTTATCATTAATGTTGTCTATCTTTTAGATTATCATTCAGAAATGAAGCCAAACGTTTTTTGTAACCAATGCCAAATAGCGCAATTTGGAATAGAAAATGATTTACAGAGCTAGGTTTTTTCCTGAGAAATGAGCTCACTACTAATACACTGACCACACAAAATGGTTGTTCGTAAACAATAGCGTCACAGGCCTCACGTCTGGTATCAACAAAAATTTCTACCGTCAAAAATGTTTTTTGATGGCAGAGAAGTTATTTGTGACGAAAAACTGAAGATGAATTATGAGTGATTGTGATTGGCGATTTAGAAGATTAGTAGTTAAATTAATTGTTCCGGATAATTTTTCATAAAGCTTTGACAAGAGAATAAAAATTTACATGAGAGATGTTTGGGTTAGAGACATTTGTTTTGTTATATGGTATCAACCACTCAACATAAACTTGAGCTTATATGAAACGATAAATCTTGAATATATTATATTGACTGACTGTAGCAATTTATATGTACCTCTTTTTTTTTCAAAAAAATAAATTACTGTTCATTAGCACTACATAATAAGATATCTGATAATTTTCTACGTCAAACATATCAAATTACTTACTAATAGGTATATAACCCATGCAAACAGTTTTTTTTCACAACAAACCACCACGTGTTGATTACACATCCGTAAATTTTCACACCAATATTTCAGTGATGTTACCCATTTAAGAAGAACATAAATCAATCCCACATTACCGTTAAAAACACATTCGTAAATTAAAAAAATCGACGGAACGAAATATTGAAATTCTCTGTTTTCTCAAATCATCTAATTACTAAAACGGGCCAGGTAGACGATACTCTTATAATTTATCGCTTTAAGTCCGACCATTGTGAGTTTTATAAATGGAGAATACAACCATGAAATTTAACAATCAAGAGAAAATTAACTGTTGTATAACTTATTAAAATGATCTCATATTGGATTTTAGCTCAACAATGAAATGATAAGTTGGCAGGTTACAAAGGGCGCTAACAGCTATGACCAAGCAATATAGAGGCAAATTGAGTTATTTATTTTTTGTGATAAGATTGTTGACAGATAAATAAACTAGATCTCACACATTTCATGCCATAATCATGCTGTCAGGTTTCATGGTGTGGGATTGGATTTTTTTTTTGATCAGTGATGAAAAATTTTGTGCAATTAATATACTGTATTGTATTGCGTAGATAATCAAATAGCTAGGAACTACTCTTTCCCATGATTATAAAATGTTCATAAATAAAAAAAATACCGAGAATAGGATGATTAACATTACAACGTGGCAAGAAATGCAAAAAAATGTTTGTCCAAGAATGTAATAAATATCAGGATTTGTCCAGTATGGCATGGATGCATAAGTCAGTTACATACAAATTTAATTCAATCTATAAAAAATTCTTTGGAAAAACCTCAGAATATGAAGTATTTTTGTAGAACAGTATAGAGAGAAGGAAGTTAGGCTACAAAATGTATCAATCTAACGAAAATTTGTTTACGATGAGTTTCAGTTTGAAATATTAATTTACGGAAATAGCTTATATGCAAATAAAATTGAAATATTCAAAAACTAAAAGATGACATAAAACTGAAAAGAACTTCATCGAAATGAACCAAAAATCAAATCAATCTTGATAATCTGACTTTTTATTCATTAAACGGAAGGATTGCATCCCATGTAGGGAATGATTTTTTGTTCTGAATTAATTCATTAATTGAATTAATCTCAGAAAATTGCAGTGGTTGAGTACCTTGATAGCATAGCATAAAATAAAAAAGGCAAGTCGTGAAAATGTGTATAAAGCAATAACCAAGCATCATTTCAAAACTTGTTTTTAGCATAGTTTTATTCGAGTAGTATTTTTTTGGGTTAGATTAGAAATACTGAATATAACCAAAAAAAACTATTTATTTGGAAATAGTCTTAAAGCGCTTTCAAAATCATCTGAAACGACTTCAAAGAATAAGAAAATCATTATGAAACACAAAAAAAATCAAGACAAATCGGTTTTTATATGAAGTATTTTGGTTGGGAGTTAGCACGGGTTCTGGCGCAATAAAGGAGATCCCCCATCACACCCATATTATAAAACTATGAAAGCATAACAAAATGTTTCGACAGATGTTATTTCTAGACCAAAGAAAAACTTTTATAGAGAACGACTTTTCGTTGAAGCTTTGAATTTTTAGTCCATTTATCCTCTTCCAACACCTATCCGGAGACATACTGTAGATCGAGCTGTAGATAGACACGTTTTGAACATAATTTATACAGTGCGGATCAAAAAGCCCTCCCCCTTCTTCGAAGTTTTGAACCGTTTGATATGAGAACAAAATTTGGACACATCATATTATGTAAGGACGTTCTGCATTTTTTGACAAAGTAGTGACAGCTGAAAATGTCAGAATGACAGCTGGACGCCATTTTGAATGAAAACGGCAAATGGAAAAGGGATTCAAGTGATACCTTATTTTGAATGCCCCTCATGACCCTGATTACAACTGCCGAGCATCAATTCCTGCTGTCATATCTGTTTCTGTGGATATAACAGCTTGTTAAAAAATGATTGGTTTTTACATTTTCAGCTGTCACTACTATGCAAAAAATCCAGAACTTTTTGATGGTGTGTCCAAATTTTGTTCTCATCACGGTTTGAAAGTTAAAAGGGGGCGAAACCTGTGCTCTGAAACGACCACGATTTTTTTCAAACATTTTATAAAAATGTTAAAAATTGACATTTCCACTATGAATTTTTTTACTGGTTTCAAAACTTATTTTTTATTTTTGTGTTTTTGGTTTCCAAAAAATAATTTAAGAAGTATTAAAATAGTACAGCAGTGAAAATGTGAAATTTTTGAGGAAAATAAATCTAGGAATCCTCAGAGCGCGTTTAATAACAATACTATTTGATTTTCTAAATTAAAAACGCCTCTCAACCTCCCAAAATAATTTGTTCATTTGAAAATGCTTACAATGAACAATAAAATACAAACACGAAACTCCGCAAAAAAATTGTTCAGAACACAGTTGTACAAACTTGATAAACAAAAATTGAATAAGACGCACCAGAAAATTAAAATCAATGATTATTAAAAAAAACTGAAAAATTACGGGCTGTTTTCGTATCAGATTACACAAAATTTTTGATCTTGTTTTTTTTTATGCAGAACTTAGAAAATCTTCTTTGTGAAATTGATCTTTATCAAGCATTGGGTTGCATCTAGGTATTGTCACTTGATGAAGTCTATTCTTAAATGCTACGGACTGATAAATCATTCGTTGACGTGCTTACTCTAAAGCACCTATACGTTTTTAACTATTTAATAATTTTGTTTTTTTTTGTAATGCATCAACACAGTTAACATAAATCAATCGTAATCTTGATGATCTCATAATTACTTATAAACTACGTACCCAATGTGCATATACATAAGTCTTATAAATTTGCTAGATATAAACTTCCCCCATCGTCCCCATATACAGTACAGAGGGATCTTCTATCTCATCCTGGTGTGTAGAATTGCTTCCCATATAGTTATTAATAGATATATGTAAAAATGACAAGACAAGTAACAAAACAAATATCGCTATCATGTCATGAAAAATATTTACTCGTTTTTCAGCTACAAGATCATGTGTCATGAATGTGCTAGAGCTTTATGATAAGATACTCGGAAAAATAAATTAATTCACTTGCTAATCTTCCAAATCACTCATCCAAAACCAGCCATATCGTCAGTTTACCGTCACAAACTTCTGTCATCAAAAAACATTTTTTTAAGGTGAACATCATTTTTTGTAAGGAGGTTCAGGTCTGTTGAAATATGGCAACATCTGGTCGCAAAACCCTGGCTTGAATCCTGCGACGCTACTGTTTACAAACAACCGCTTTAGTGAGGTCAGCGCACTAGACGTGACTCCATTTCTCAATTTCTCAAGAGAAAACCCAATTCTGTGAACTATTTTCAATTCCAAGTTGCGATATTTAGTGTTTTTTTGATAAAACAATGACTAGAAAGATCTGTAGTGTGAGGGCAGAAAGCAAAACCAGGCGGACATTTTGTCATTTTAACGGTAAGTAAACAAAAACAAGCCTCTTCTCTATGGGCGTTATGGGTCTTGTTATTGTACGTCTATGAAATAAGATGGGGTTCCATTAATATACAGGAATACCTAGCACCAGAAAGCGGAGACAATATTTCCAAAAAAAAGGTATTTCTCATAAAACTTTCTTGAAAGGCTGATTAGTGTTAACAGTTAAGCTTCTTGCAAAGAACGACCACTGACAATCATGTCAAGCAGAAATGATTTTTATGGTCTGTAAGCATTGATTCAAGGATGTTTTATCAGTCCGTAGCATTCAAGAACAGACTTTAGATCCAGGAACTCTGAATTGATAAAAAAAACGAAATCGTGTTTGTTCAGTGAAAGGTGTCAAAACCCACCATAGACTAAACACACCCATTAAAATCGCAGCTCACTTACACGTCAATTTTGAATGTCCTCAAGCTGTATGAATACTCCCTTTAAATTACGGTGACTAAAACAATAATTACATTACCAAAGCGACTACCACTAATTTTTGCGTTGCGTGTTCAATTACCAAAGCCTGCTTCATTAAATGTGCCGAAAGCGCTACTTTTTACCCGAAAACCTTTCAACATCTCATTCTGTTGAGCCGAGTCAATTTTTGGGGCAAATTACATCTTCGAAGCGGAAATTGGAAGATATCAATGAAATGGCTTCACAATGTATGGAAGTTATTGAAATATATGGCCATTACTACTACCGTTTCGCGGTGTATTAAAGGCGGCTTTTGAAAGAGTACAGGTTTGAAGGTTAAGTTCAAAATTGGAGAAGAAAGATAACGTGTCGGTTAAGCTTTTGAGGTGGGTCACCTGTAACTAAAATGAATAGCCGACGAGTTTGTTTGGAGATGCATATAATTCGTCATGGTTAGGATGGAAGGTCTCCTCACTTTCTTGGTTTCCATATCCATATGTCCTACATTTTATATCCTCAATATATATCATTGGTTTTAAGGTAAAATTGCAAAATTGCGGATAATTTAATTTGGTCAATTTGATCTTGTGAAATGCTCCTGGTATTTCTGAAAACTGTCTTGAGAGTTATTCTGTCTACAACTTTTCGTTCGAAAAGATCGCTATATTTGTTACAAGCTATATGCTGTATCATCAGTGTAGTATGCGCGTATAGATTATTATTTTATACTATGAAAAAATCATTATCATATAAATCATATCACCCGGCTTGAATAATACACGGATCCAGATGTTTCTGGATATACAAATACAGGCACAGGAGCAGGGATTACTCAAAGGAACTAAACATCCAAAAGTATATCAAGCTTGAGAAAGGATGTGGCATTCTGCATGCAGAAATCATTGCCATTGAAGAAGCTGCTACAAAGACTGGACAACACAACAAAAGACGTCACAATCTATGCAGACAGCAAAGCAGCGTTGAGTCTACTATAGAATCAGATACAGTAAGGTCAAAGGAAGTGATGAGTTGCCATGAGGTTTTGTCCTGGATCTGGAAAAAGAAGCTCGTCCTATGCTGGGTCCCTGGATATAGCAATATTGGAACACGATGGCAAATGGACTGGCGAAATTGGGACTAAGAAAGGACGAAGCCGAAATGGAAGACACATCGCTACCAACAGTACCAACGATCAAACTATTGACAGTTACAGTATTTAAAGCATGGTGAAGCTACACAGCCACAGGTGGAGTAATCGCAACGACTGCAACACATCGAGAGCTCTGTGGCCAAACTTGGATATGGAAAAAAATACAGGGAAATAACTAAAGCAGAGCAAGTCCTCTGTGAGCTCCCTTGTGAGAGTAATCACAAGACACTGTTAAATCGGAACCATGCAAAATGGGGCCTAGGGACTGATGATTTCTGCAAGGATTGCATTGAGGAGTATGAAACGATAGAACATCTACTGTGCCACTGGCCAGCTCTGAAGGAAGGACGCATCAGGAATATGGGACAATACTATCTTGAAGAATTGGAAGAAGCGGCAAATGTGGGGGGCACCTTATATAAAAGGGTTATAAGAGGGTCGAAGGACTAGCAAACACTTTAAAACATCTTCATTGGATGATGCAGATGTGATTTCTTTAACTAGTTTCGAGAGGCCTCTGTCTGCCCTGAGGCTCGAATTGCCATTTGTGTTGCGTAAGCTAATTGAGAACGCGGAACCCATTCTCCCAAATCTTTAGTTCTTTGCCTTTTCATCCTTTCTGAACTCTCCTCAAATGGCACTGTCGGGCGACCCCCACGTTTATTTAAACACAAGAGAAATTCAAAATCGATTCCAGCCATACTTCGTTATTTTCTAAAAATCTTTGTTCCATACGATGAGATGCTTTCATACTCAGATTCAAAACGGATGATTATTTGATAATTGTTCGGGTCGTCCACAAGACCTGTTATTGACACAATTTCATTTTGTAGAACACCAAACTAATGTTTTAAATTTCGAACTCCAGAATTTTTCACGATATTGACCATTTCACGTTTAGTGATATTCATATCATCGGAAGACATGACTGATTCGGATTCTGGGATAGCCTTAAATAGAGAAATATGAAATGGATGAAGATATAATGAAAATAACTTATCATTTTTTCTTATAATGTTCAAAAAACTTCCAAAACCGAAATATTTATAAGCATTTTCGATTTCTGAAGCCGACATTCTGGCAACCATTTCAATGAAATGTCAATTTTTTTGTCAAGAAATATTCTCAAAACAGATTTAGGAGAAGTTTATAATGCATTTTTCAGAGGTTCAGAGGTCCATTAGAGTATAAAAAATAGTTTGTAATCGGGCAAAAACGGGCAAAAATCGACATCATAATATTAAAATGTTTAAATCGAGGAACAATTATTTTACTTTTCAAAATCGGGCGGATGTGCCCAGATTCATAAATAAACTTTTTTGTGAATTCAAAATTGTATTAATTGTTTGTTCTTTCTTTCTTTCACAGTATTTCAACTTTTTTTCCGATAGAATGATCCTCTAATATATATCTTCAAAAACTATAGAAATAATAATTTACTAACCAATTTTTAATGATATCAATGTCACAAATCAACGCATAAACAATGGACGATTTGCACATTTTTTGAAAATATAAAAAATATAAGGATTTGAGGGTACTGATGCCATTGATGTTTGAAAAATCAACCTACGACCTCTATTAAGTAAGTGATCACCGATTAAAGAGCGCCAATCTACGTCACAGAATACATTATCTATCTTCGTCTAGCGTATTGACTGAGCTGACTCTCTCTCTCTCTCTCTCTCGGGAGGGTAATATGGCCCCTCTCCGTTTTCGATTATACATAGAAATCTTTTTCATTTATTAAGCATATTTTTGGGTATTTCGGAGAAAAAAAATCGCTGATGATTTTCTAATATTGTCCAGAATACGTATATAAAATTTAAAGTCATTTGAAAATGTATGCAAATTGTCCATTGTACCAAATAATCAAATAGACCGGCCGGGCACAAGAATACCAGAGCAAAATGCACTTGACTCGTACAAACAAGTCTCTTATCACTAAACGACTGAACCTCCAGCGCCATCTTTGCTGATAGGTACCAGTTTAAAGTCTGTGAAAACGCATAGAATTAAGTTAATCCGTTACTTATTGTATATGTTACAGTAAATGTTAGGAATTCAGTGAAAGCTAGCTTTTACTAGTTGATGCTAGCAATTACTTGATCCGTTAGGAAATGTTAAATTTTGAATAATATTGTACACTTTCACTAGTGAATGTTGGAGAAACTTTATCAAATCAACTTTTACTGAAAGCAGTTGGGAAAAGTTCTTTTTAAAACTTATTTTCGCCATTTTACTAACCCAAGGTGCACGGGGCACTAAATGATGTCGCTCACGCGACATCAAAATTTTTGCCAAACCCAAACTAACCCAAACTAACCCAGACTAACCCCTACTGAGAATACTCAAGTATTTTCTATAATACGGTATCTGAACAATGTTCACATTGTACACCTGCGATTCATAACTCTCGTATTTTCCAGAGCGTCTAATCTGTCGGCGAATTCCAACTCAGACCAAAAAGGAAATTTATAATTACGATAATAATTTTCAGTTCAACAGCTTTCACTAGAAAAGTTACGTGAATGCTAACAATCACTAGTAAAAGAAGGATGAAGTCGATCGAATTCAACTTTCACTAGCTAAATGTTTCCAAATCAGAAAAAGCTTACTTTTCCTAGTAACAGTTAGCTTTTACTGATTACCAGGTTTCACTGTGACATATACATAAAAATGTATGATCCTGCCCCCAGTATGCGTCGTGATTCTGTATCATTTATCTTAAGAAAAACTATTATTTAATAGAAAAAAGATCTGTGAAATCCCAAACAATAAGTGAGCAAGTCCGCTTTCTTCGACAGATAAATATAATGTTTCCAGAATAACACACGATAAAGATTTAACTGATAAAGAATAACAAAACACGTTCAAATAAGAACTTTTTTCTAAACTTGGATGATTTTTATTTAGAAAACCTTCAATCGAAGAACTATTGCTATTTAAGGTAAAAAATTGGACATCCAGACACTTATTGAGCCATATGAATAAAATCGAGCAATTGCTTTCTCTATAATACAATTATCTTTGTCGGCTGTTTATGAAGCGTATAGGTTTACTCCGTCTATTTCAAGAAACTTTAGAAAAAGCAGTTGCTTCTTTTTTCATCATAAAGAACTGATTTTTTTATTCAGGGTCGCGTCATTCGACATTTTCAGCAACACAGAAGCACAATTTTGTCTGCAAATTTGTAGCTAGAATGTGGCAAACTGCAAAAAACTAGTTCACACGTCTTTTTAGTTCACGCGGATTGAGCGCGTATCTGTCAACTATGAAATCGGGTTAGTACACGAAACTGTCAACAGTGTCAAGGACCTGCGCGTGGTACGCCAAAAAGTTGAAACAGAATGGACATTTTACGGATCGGGAGCAAGAGTAACAGCGCACTATTATTCACAATGTGATGTGTTGCGTTTGTTTTTCATTCCGCGCGCTCTTAGTACGCTCATGTGGAGGATCCCTAGATGCACAAGTTCATGTGTTTAGGTAGAGATCTTGAGATTTTTTTGTGGGTGTGGGCAATAGTACTATAAGAGGGTATGACTTTTTGCTTATCAAATTCTCTACTTTATGATTATGAAGATCCAAGTTTTAACAAATAAACACGTGTCATTAGAACCATTGCGACATCTCACAACCTGTTACATATTCCACATCGCGAAACTAAGCGAACGTACTTCACTAATTGATTATCGGTTCTAATGAAGACATAACTCGTGCGACTAACATCCTTAAATAGCACCGAAAAGATCCGAGTCATCCGCATTCCTCCAATGAAGTATTCTGTCTGGCACAAAAACTTAAGCGAGAAAGACGATTCTCGAGAAATGGAGACATGTAATTTATTTAATTAAAGCTAATCGTTTAGGTCCGTGACTATACTCGGTGTTCGAAAAAGTTCCCTGCAAATGACTCTCTTCCTCTAGAGCTGTGTCATTTCGACACAACAGGTGTTTAGGGGTTTTTATGGTCAAGTCGATTCGAGGTACGATACGAACGAGAAATGGTCGTGGAGGAACAATCGTAATTGTACTTGATTATAGGAAGCTTCTCTCTATGACATAAGATAACACCAATGTTATATTTCTTTATTCTAGATACATGGACGCTTGATACCCTACATTAAAAATTAATAAGAATCTTGAAAATTTGGGGTATTTATAGAAAAAAAGTTTGTGCAGAGTGACCCTTCCGTTCGTAATTTAATAAATTGATAAAATCTATTCTTCAATCAAGCTTACGAATGAAATATTGAATCATCGATAATTTCCACCGCAATTATACAACACCGGAATAACGAAACGTCTAGTTTGCGGTCAGCCGACCTTTTAGCCCGCTCTCAAGGTGAAGTTTAATTTTGTCTGCGTTGTTCCGAAATCTAACTAAAACAATTCCTACCTTGTAATTTGCTAAATTAAATTTAAAATTAGTTTGGAATTGTACGATGTCTTACCTGTATTCGGGCTTCCGTTAGGCCGATTTTCATTGCTAGTTCTTCTCTGAAAGAAACATTAAGTATGGTTAAATAGGATACATTGAACTCTATTTGGATGTTATCATTCTTGTTCATATTTTAATATGTTTTACATCTATCTCCAATTCGTCCAGAAATTTGAATAGAGATGTTTAGTAAAGTCGGACCAGAATCGACCAGCAAATTATGTTTTGTGATTTGTCCTTTTTTGAAGGATGTAATATAATCCTCATTTAACGAGCTCTGCAATTTATCACTTTATCACTTTAACTTGAAATAGACCATCAATTGTTTAAACATTTATACGAACATTTTCAGTTATTTATATTTTTTATACCATAAAATGTTTTCTGAAGACTGGGGATATTGAATGCATTTTACATTAAATAATGATTCTGTGAAACAAGAAAGTGAGAATAATAATAGTTACATAATTATTTGATTAGTTCATTTGAAAAAAAGTTGAAATGGGTTTCATGGGTTTCTTACACATAAATAGGCAGTTGTTAATAATATCCATCTTGAAGATCCTTTGATTATTTTTATGAAATTTTGCAGCGTTGCTCATAGTAATCTCAACGGCGACTTCACAATAGGGTCAAATGGTCATTGTCCTCTCAAATAATCAACACGATGTCATATTAATTTACTTTAATATCATTTTTCAAAAAAAAAATCCATTAATACATCCCATAATGCGCGCACGTTATGGTTTCCGAAAAAAGCCAACACATCTCAAGCGTCGCACAGATTATTTGGGTCAAAATTCAGATTTAAAGAAAAATCGCTTGCAATTTAAATGCAATATCAAAAGGCATAAGCGGCTGGAGGCACAGAGAGAGAGAGAGAAAAGTGATTGGCGTAAAATCAGTGTGTTAGAATGAGAAAAATATGTCGTCCCACATCGGCACGGGGCTACGCTCCCGTTTTCTAACGTCTTCCTTCTTCGTCACACATCTTGAGGGGTTGTCGAGTAATGTCAAGTCAGCTGATGCTGATAGATTTCTATTGATTTTATTTTGCGGCCGGATTGTTGACATAACATCGGTAATCGGTCGGGAATCTTGTTTTTAAAATGTCGAAACCATTGGATCGTTGTGTTGTGTGTGAAATTTGGAATTTGAAAGACGGAGATGGTTTGACAAGTGAGAAACTTCTCAATTTAAATTTTTTTTTTATAATGAGAAATGACTCGAGGAACACTACATTTTGTGGATAGGTGAGTTTTCGAAATTGGCGAGTATTTATACTGGTGCTTTTTACTTTTTTGTGCCCAGTACGATTTATTTGAATGTTAGAGGTTGGGGACTCTCGACATTTTTTTCGTCCCCGAATGTTTGCGTTGTTCCACCACACAAATCATATCATTTTGACTTCCCTATTGAATTCACCTCGAGACCGCCACTTAGTAATCTATAGAATTAATAATATTATTAAGTCCCTGGGGTAACTTGTGAAATAATTAATGGCAAAAATGTACGCCGCGCTGACTTTTTCATACTCAAAGTTTTTTTCAGATTGAGCAACTAAAAATAACATCAACTGATTTTATTGATTGAACACCCGGTATATTATTTGCTAGAAGGAAAGAGGTCCTCGCTCTGATTTCAAAAATTCCATAAAAGTTGATGTTCTGTTCAGTTTTTGTGCTATTCTTGTTTGAAGCTCTATTTTCTACTATTAGAATCACTAAGTGCCAATTCACAATGAACGTAAGCGTAATACAACCGTAAACGTGGCCGTAAACATGACAGCAAAAATTACGTTAGTGTTCACATTAAACATAAACATGATTCGTAAGAACGTTACGTGCGCCGCGTACTTGCGTCTGTTATTCCTTTAAGCATATAATTGTGAACAGACATACCGATACAGTACATTTATCTTTACAGATTACGTTTCCGTTACGTCTTTTTTACGTATTACGTTCATTGTGAATTGGCACTAAGCCACATTACGTTCCCTTAGCAAGCATGATTTTTCGAAAAAGTTTTAATGGTAGAAAATAAAACTTATTTGAACTGAAAATAGCGCAAAAGCGGCAGAATCAGTTGATGTTTGAACTTATAATATGGTATTTTTAAAATGATAGATAATAGGTCTTATACATTTTAAAACAAACTTCATTGAAAAAATACATAAATGTGAGTGTTTTTTTCCATTTTGCAATGCGCACTTTTTGATTGCGATACCTCTCAAGAACTTTTGTAATTGAAGTTTTGTCCTAGGTCCTGAAGTAAGGTTTTAGACACACTGTATATTTTTTTCTCAATAATTCTCGTTGAGGTATCTGAAGTGACGCCACTGGATTTAGAGTTAATTGATTGGTGCTAAATGAACTTCTCATTACTGCAAACAACACTGCAAAATCTCAAAAAAATTAGCAAAAGTATATTTGAGATATTTATAAAAAACTTTTTGATATAAATTTGACATCCTGTAGCCTGGAAACTATAATTTCCAATCATTTGTTTATAAACTTTTTTTTCATAAAATGAATCGAGGAATCACTTTCACTTTGTCAACAAGGTTACGAAACACCCTGTATATTCAACAAGTTTCTTTTTTGAACTTTCATTTACCTCTCAAATACATATTGAATTCTTCAATATAAAATGTTAACAGTACTACTCCATTGAGGTCTAAACAAATACTTTTCATTACCTACTTTAACTGGAAATAGAACCATTCTTGTTCTTTTTATACTATCTTTTTTTCAATAGTCATATGTCATCACTATTCTTAGTTCCTTGATTCACTAGATAAAGTGTTGAATCACTGTTCAATATAATAATTGGTTTTATCAATCTCTTTAGTCTTTTTATTTTTCCACCAAATATTTAGTTCTTTATACAGGGTGTATCCTCATTGCAAACATCAAATTTCACATTTCCCAACTTATATCATGAAAAAACTGCTTATAAGGGTGTTGAACTGAAAAAAAAAAAAAAAAATATACGCCACTGGCTTTATTGTAATTTTTATGTTTTACTTGAATGACGCAACCAAGAAGAACTGTTTTGCTCCTTGGATTTTTTTTTCGTTCTGGCCTCGTTTCAGGGGTTTTGAAATACCTAACCCGATAAAAAAAAATAAAAGGTTATTCGTGGAGTTCGAAATTTTTTTCAAACACTATCCCAGATACGAAAAATATCTGGTGGACACAAAAGTTGTATTTTTGGTTATTTCATTTCGGAAAAAGATTAAAAATAAAACAGAGTCAGTGGTGTACATTTATTTGACAAAAATATTTGGTAAGATGTCCGGGACGATACTGGTCTTTATAATTTCTAACTAGCTAGGCCTTTCATCACTTAAAATAAATCTGCCAGATTTCAAAAAAATCAGTTCATGAATATTTGTAACTCTTGTAAGAAACCGTTTTTTTTGAAAATCAACTTTGTATCTTGAAAATAATGCACTTTTGAATGGATTTTTTTTTACGAAATTAGCTGGGGAATACCCTGTCAAATTTATTGTACGCAATCAAGTATACAGTGAGGACGTAAATAGTCCCCCCCCCTCTAACTTTTGAACGCATTAATATTTTTGGCTCAAATTTGGAAGTGTGTTTCAGGGTAGGCTTTACTAAGTTTTGACCTCCAAAAAAAATTTTCATCTGTCAAACTGACAGCTGGGCACCATTTTGAAACAAAAAATTAAATGGAAAAGGGGGTCATGTGATACTTTATTTGAAAGGTCCTTCCATTCTCTTTTCACCCCCAAAGCACAGAATAATTATTCTGTGCCCAAAGTTTGAAGTCCTTATTATTTTTCATAAGGAAATGGCGCCATGTCGAAAATAAATTATTTGTGTCTAAGTAGATGCTGAAGTAACGCAAGACACATTTCAAAATGTAAGAAATGAATTTCAAAATCGCCTATATTATTGTCAAGAGGTTCAGGGACAGCATTTTGAAAATTTATTGAGATAATTTTGCATGATTTCGTTCTTAATATTATCTTTAGTATTAGGTTTTTTTGAAATGTTTTATTAAATACTGTTGTAGAAACAATCACTTATGTTATAAGTTAGTTTTTTCATTGTTAATAAAGTTCTTTTAAGAATTAGAGATAGTATTTTGACCCAAATAATTTATTTTCGATATGGCGCCATTTCCTTAAGAAAAATGCTAAGGACTTCAAACTTTGGGGGTGAAAAGAGAATGGAAGGACTTTTCAAATAAGGTATCACATGACCCCCTTTTCCATTTAATAATTTGTTTCAAAATGGTGCCCAGCTGACAGTTGAATTTTTTTTTGGAGGTCAAAACTAAGTAAAGCCTACCCTGAACAACACCTCCAAATTTGAGCCAAAAATATTAATGCGTTCAAAAGTTAGAGGGGGGGGGGACTATTTACGTCCTCACTGTATTTTCATTCAAATTTGGAGCTTTAGTCATCATATCAACTTGGAATAGCACCATCTACTTTCTACCACTACTACTATAATTATGTCGATATTACTCTCATTTACATGTTTCATAAAAATACAACACTCTTTCTAGTCAGCCCCATTGTTCATGGTTTTTTTTGGCTTTTCTTTTGTTCTCTTGAATATTCAATTCTTCATTTCAAATTTGTATTAAAGATACATTTCCATTCAATTGTGAGCTGTAATAGCCAAAGTTTTAAGACTCTAGTGCAGTTTAAAATGGATTGCAGTATTTTTTACGGACAAAAAAGAACAGAAAGACAAGAAAATGATTTGATAAAATTGTTACAATATCAGAATTTAGATATAAAAGCTAAATATGACTTGGAAAGTACTTTATTGCGGATTCTAAAACTATATTTGGTTGACTTATTCATTTGAAATAAACTACTTGACAAAATATGTGGTTTGCAGCGCGCTTTGAAGTATTTGTTTGCGGTTCATACTCATGGTACAAACAATAAACTTCTCCAAAAACCTTTTTTGAAGAAAGTTAGAACTGGCAACCCTAGCCAATTAGCCAGACATAGGTGTAATAATATCGAGAAAAAACGATATAAAAAAAAATGTAATGAAAAAACTCAAAAGATATTTATGAGGACGTGAGAACAGTGAAGATATTTACAGTTCTTTCTTCACTACCCTCTTTTTGGAAAATTCATTTTTGCAACAAGCTTACAAACCAAAAAAAATGCTCTAAATGCAAACAGCAATTCCTCATAATGTTATGATAGTCCAAATAGCTAATATTTTTATCAAGTAGTTGTCAAGATTTTTTTTGAAAACATAAAATGAATGGCATCATAGCGAGATTTACAGCATCTGAATCCAAATTACGGATATGTTGAAAGGTAAGTAATATAAATTCTCAATGTGTTAAATTGATTGACGATTCTTATCGTTAACTAAGCCCATAAAATCCACTCAAATAAGTGAAGTGCAAAAATCTTATAACTAACTATATAAATGGGTGCACTTATTGGATTTCACACCTTAATAAATTATGCAAAATAAAACAAGACCAACCATTTCATTCGCAATCAAAACGAGCCTTTTAACCCACATTATAGTGTTCTGTTTATAACGCTCTCCGCGGATTATGATTAAACCGAGTCTCTCGCCATTAAGTCCATAAATCCATTAACAAGTCGGAGAAATAAGCGGAATATTCTTATGCAAAAACAATAACATTTCTATATTCGTCATGCGATAGCGTTTATGTTTTTGTGGGTCCTCCTAATTGACTCGGAGACCTTTACGAAGCCGCTCGGACAAATTGCAGACAAGCCGGAATGTCTGTCGAGGGTCCCCCGATTACTTTATCGTGCTTTGTAGAACGCAAACATGATATACTCATTTGACTTATTTAGATAGAACCGCTTTGATTTGTGGTTCCATCTCGAATTTGGCTCCTTTTAGTCCTTTGCGGTTGGTGGTTGGAATGTCCTTCGGTTCGAGTAACTGTAACCGACTTTTTTTTTCTACGCAATTTGAGGTCACTGCTCAAATTAGTTTGTTATTTTTATTATTTAATGTATTATAATATGATTGTTCAATTTATGTGATTACTCATACAGTAAGTTTTTTTTATCAGGTACTCGATTATCTTCAATCATCAGAAAATTAAGCTAGTTGAAGACACACGTCAGCCTTCAAACCAATAATTTTAAAACAGCTGATTTGAAAATAAGACTAGGCTAACCTAACCTCACTTTGTCTTCCACCTGACAAAATGGTCAGTTATGCAATGTTATTTTGTTATTAATAGTCTTACGAAATATGAAGTATTTTACTCGTCGTTATGGCTATTACTCATTTGGATGATCACACCATCATCCTCCTGAGTAATAGTCATCATACCCCCTTGTTGAATAATATATGTACTATTTAACACGAATTTTTAATGTTTATTGACATAGACCGACAGAAAAGAACGAACAAAGATTGTGTGCAATATATGAGCAAAAAATAAAGTTTTTATGGGGGTTTAATGTATATTTTTCTGATTGATGTTTTTGCTCAACGTAGTTAATCTAGTTATCTATTGAAATATAATGCTTTTGTCATATCGTTAGAATCGTGATAAAATTCTCTATTTAATAAGGTCAAAATTAAATGATATGGTTTTGATTTTAAAAAAACATAAGTTGATGTAATAATATGTCAAAAGTTACGAGTGTGACGAGAATTGTTTATATGTCATTTTATTCAAAGTAGAATTCCTTAAACCTTTCTATTCAACATTTTCCCCTAAAATCAATATTAGCGCAGATGGGGGCTTTCAAAAAATCGGCGAAAATCAGTTTTTTTTATGATCTTTTGACAGCTGTCAAATTTTTAAAATACTCAAAACGGTAGAATAGGGTCTACAAGACTGTAAATCATTATCCCTTCAAACTTTCCAGTATCTCAGTATCTCCTATAGTTTCCGATATCTCTGTACTAAACATAAAAAAACTCACCTGTCCCTGTAATTTCTTTTTAACTTTTCATTTTCTCAAAATTATTGTTTCTCAATTTTTTAAAGTAAAGAATTAGGAAATAGGTTTATCCTTTAGGAAAATCACTCAATGATTTTTTAATTTCTTTTTTAATTTCTAAATAAATTGTGGAATTTTCGAGGAATTTGAATTGTTTTATTCTTGTGTTCAAATTCATGGAATTCATAATTTTTTTGTTTCTTTCAAACTCTTTTTCTAAGCCACGTTGAATTAATATTCACAATAATATTTATTGTTTTTGATGAATATTATTGTACGACGTTTCAACGGAATTATTCTTATTGAATAATATTCTTTTAAATTATTTAAAAAATTATTGTTTTTTGTTTATTTTCATTATTTTTTTCTGCCGACACGAAATTAAAACGGAATTTTACTGACGCCAAAGAGACGAGATAGTGGGATCGCTAAGGCTAGGCCCACAAAGTAGTGAAAAATGGCTATAGGCGGTAATTTTTTTTTCAACTATTTCTCATAGAGGGCGTTACAAGATTATTTTCTAAATGCATGTGATTGAAGCATAATGGGTATATTAATATTCAATGGCATGTAATATCATCTTATTCAGATATTTCTTATGGATTCTGAGTAAATCAAATCCAATACAATTCAGGATACAAAGTAAAGTTCACATTTTTACGTCGCTGTTTGTTTTACAGTGACTAATACAAAATACAAGACAAATGCAACATGGCGGCTGAAACCTGAAATTTGAGTATTGCCGGCCCTGGTGGCTCAGTGGTTCGATCTTAGTCTGGCGTGCGCAAAGACCTGGGTTCAAATCACAGCTCGGGCATTTTCTTTATAAAGTCCTGTACTTTTTTTACTGTTTTTCTGTGTCACCAGAAAAATTATGTGTAGACCACGGCGATGAAGTGATTTTTCCCAGGCTTCAAGAAGTTTCCGGCCTCGCTAAAGCTCGTCCGTACAGTTCTTCTTTCAGCCTGGAAAAATGTCACTTTACCGCCTAGGACTACAATATACTATTACTTCCACATATTATGCAGGGTGATTCAGGCTTAAATGTCAGTACCACTGGTACGTATTCAGGGCCCCAAAATAAACATAAAAGTTTATATAAGTATGGGTCCGCAAAGCCTTCGTTTTCGAAATACAACGTGTTTAAAGTGAAGATGATGATGATAGTTTGCGGTTTTTTTGTAGATATTTCCGGAACCTGTCAAGATGATTGAAACATTTTGGTACAGATGCTAACCTTTTTAAACTTCATCTAATAAATGAAAACTTATTATTTTACAATTTGTCCCAAATTTTTCGATTATTGTTGATTTTTAGTAGTTTTGCTGGTATACGCAATTTTGTCTGTAATATGATTTTCAAATGCATTTTTCTCGAAAATGGTGCGTTCCAGTGAGGTACGAGAAGTGTATATTATCTGTGTAGAAAACTCCAGATTTTCCGAATTTGTAGGCAAGACTACTGAAAATCAACAATTAAAACATTTGGAGAATATTTTTTTTTGAACCCGTCCCTGTACAGGTACGGTAAGTATATGTGTGTAAAAGTGTGACGAAGGTCGTGGGTTCAAATCTCGCCTGGTGCCAACTTTTCTCATTTCCCTTTTTGTCCCTACATCACGAAAACCCCCTTCTATATATGGCATAATTTCGGGATCGTATAGATAAACTATACTAGAATTAGTTTAAAATTGGAAAAAACATAAAAAAATAAAAAAATAATAATTCCAAAAGAATTCAAGTACCTACCTAAATTTAAAATTCTTTTTTAAATTTGACTTATTTTAGAGCAGTTAATCATTCTGAGAGTGTCAGAAAGTTTTTCAATGCCAACAATAATAAAGGCTGGGTGTCTCGCCGGCCCTGAATACATACCTTAAGTATTGACATTTCCTCCTGAATCACTCTGTATATTTTTGTACATTTCATTAGTCCACATACCTATGTAGTGAGTTTGATGATTTTTCCGAATTCAAAATTAGTTTTCATCTGATTTTATCAATCAATAGGAATTTGATACGTATTTGAGATTTTGTATTTTTTCATTTTGATCCAGAGATTTGTAGTATTCGTACCTAGACTTCTTTTGTTTTCTCATTTTTTTGAATTTTTTTAATGGATATCTTGAACCTGTTTTCATAACAAATTTTCTTTGTTTTAAATTATATATATTTTTTTCTATTTATAGTATTTTATTTCTCGAGATTGATTTGTTATTCAAAAAGAACCTCTTTTTTCTTGGATTAAAGACGCTCACTTATTTTTTAGTAGCATTTTTTTAAATCTTTACTGCTTTTTGTGAAGCCATCCTATTAATTTCTGCTCATTTCAAGATTTTCAAGTCATTTCATATACCCTGTCACAATTTTCATGTTATTATTGTTATAAGTTTAATTGATGATAATCTGTAATTCTTTGGTGCAGCATTTCTTACAAAAAATGAAAAGAATCAGTTGAGTAAAGCCTGAGCGACTATCAATACGCCACGCCACGTGGGGAAGGATCTGTTTTTCATCAGACATGGCGTGGCTTAGCGTGGATATAGTGGGTACGTGGCGTGGCTAAATTGTAGTGGTCTCAGTCTTTATGCATTCAAGAAGGAAAACAGTTTGAGTACTCAGAGCAAATATTTTATTCATGTAGCTGGCAAAGCGCTTTCGGCTAGTAATAAGGCATCATCAGTGCCCCAACTAAAAGTGAGACCGGCATATGGATATGGTGTAGGTACCAGTTTTATTGTAAAAATTCTAACCCCTCATACTCAGTTTTCGTCACAAAGCTAACCGACTGAGTACGGCTTTCTGATCATTCCCTTCTACCTTGATAATCATTTCTTCTCTAACGATCATGGTATTAAAAGTCATTTCAGTGGTTTAAAACCAAACTCTTTAGAATATTTTGATGATTTTTCACAAAGTTTTGATCAGTGATTGATTCATCTGTGAGTATGAGTTCAAGCAGAAATCTATTTGTGAGAGGATATATTATTACTGGCCTACCACCGCTGTGGAAATACCCGACCTTTGTTTTATCTTAGTGATCACGGTGATCACGGTGCTCGGTGAAATGAGTTCATTAGTTTTTTTTTCGTTACAAATAGTTCTTGAAGTTTGTTGAAAAAACATAATTTTATTCCACATACATCAGTGATCGTTATAACGACACGCGATAGTTTCTTTCAGTAAAAAAACAAAATGTTTTGCAATGTTTAATTTAGTTAAAAAAAAATCCATTTCTTACGTACTACCTACATCTCATTAATTAAAAACCTATTTACCTGTGAAATCTGTTTAATGCATGAGACTAAACATTTAATTGGATTCACATGGGTTTTTCCATTTTTATAGATTGCAATAATTGATACAAAATAATTACATTAACAAATTTAAAAAAAAATTCAAAATAATTGGACCCTTCACTAAATTAATCGATTCATATAAAAAATCGAATCGATAAGTAAAATATAGTTATGACAACAAATACTTGCATCAAGAAGAGTTGTTTTTCAGCAAAAATATGAATAATTTATGAACACCTTGGTTGGGAAAAACGACCATCAATTAGTCAGTCGAACGCATTCTTGAAATCATTCCAATTTCAACACAGCGCTGTATTGAATAATAATATGTCGTCATCAATACAATTTGTTATTGATACTCGAAACTCACAGTAGAGTCAGATTTAAATAAAAGCTCACCTTGTGAATACGTCAGGATAGTGGGTTCTCGAAAACGCCTTCTCCAACTCCTCCAACTGAAAACTAGTGAACGTGGTTCGGTATCTGCGTTGTTTTCTTTTTGGCGCAAAATCATCGGGTTCTGGATCACTTCCGTCACTGTGTTCCGGTGCGGAAGGACGCGGTTCCGCTCCCGCCGTCGGCGTTATTTCCTCAGATACTCCCATGTTTTCCGGGTTTTCCGACGAATGTGATTCTGAAAAAAAACATATGCTATTAACCATCATAGATTAATATTTCATCGTGATAATACGTCTCGAAGCTAGCCAGGAAATCGATAATTTCATAAAATCCACATCTACAAGATGATTGTCAGGTTGCTACCAGAAGCAGGATTCTAATATTTGAAAAAAATCATTGCAGAAGACCGTGCCCCCATTTATTAACTTGATTTTCATCAAGACATTCTTCATATTCGCGATGACCAATCGCCAATTTCCAAGATACGATCTTCAAGTACAGCAGCTGTGTCTACAACATCAACAGCACAATCCCGGTCGTTATGACGCAAAATGTAATACCGCAAAATCCATCATAAAAAAACGTAGAAAGCAGTTCAATTATGAATATGGGCAATAAAAACACTCCTTGTTAATTAACTCCATTTGATATTAATTAAATTGTTTTTTTTGCCAGATCTTGCAATAACTTAACCATTGAAGCTTTAAATTGAATGGGGAAACTGGATTGGTAACTTTACTTATCTACCTTTAACTAGTCACATAATAAATAACAGCTTTATACTCAAAATAAAATTTTGTAATTTGTGTTATTCGGAGATATTCAAATCAGAATAATAATTAAACAAACACAAGTTCGTTTGTGAAATGGGGTTTCTTGTCTAAGTGACCGTTCTCTTTACAGACTTATAAATGCCAGCAAAGATTTGGTGTAGCAAAACTAAGCACTTCGAAATCAAATAAACAAAATTTTCGACGGATGCTTTTGGAAAATTTCACAAATGAGGATTGATTATGTTTGAAGAAAAGATCTTTTGATTGTACGTTTTCGAATTACATATACACTTTCGTCATTTTCATACCACTTCATCAATAATAATATATGAATTTGATTGAAAAGACAGATGAATCGATAAACAAACATACAGACAGTGATTTTCGAAATAATTACCGTACTTCTCGTTCTTGGTGATTAAGTCGTCTTAAAGAGCTACATCATCAATTTGTTTTGACAGTAATTAGTATGGTACATCAAATTATATTTGTTTAATGGTAAATTAGTTGATATTTAAAATTGATTATAATAATGCAATAATAATTATTCAAAAGTGATAACGATCAAATAAGCAATCAATTACTAGATTTAATAACAGCGATAATTACCATTATATTTTGTTGATGATTTTTGAACAATTTGGTGTTCCCTGATCTATATGATATCATAGTAATTTAAAATAACAAATTTGTTCACAGCAGAAGAGCTGTTTTGGTAAATTAGGCAAATTTCGGCAATTAAACAGATCACAATCATTTTCGACTTGTGGTTTTTAATTCAGTAGAACGTGAAACAAGAACAGAAAATTTAATTCCTCTAAATCATTAAAAGTTAATTTTATGGTTGGGATGATCCATGACAAGGCGGACTTGGTAGTTTCATACAATTAAACCATTAACTAAATGTGAATTTTTATGGTGGTGGACCCACGCCAAAAATTTTAGGAAGCAATTTGCGTGGTCCCGGACATTATTGAATTTATGGCAGGTGTGATGAGTTGGCGTGACTGCAACGGAGTTAGTCAACTAGAAATTTAACAAGACTTTGTTGAAAATGACACTTGGTGTGAGACATTCTGGGAGTTTTGGTAGAGACACCTTGATCAATATTCTATGTCAAGATGAACTGAGAGGGCTGGGATGATTTTTGATACATTGAAAATCAAATATTGAGAATAAAGACTTGTTATTGGCGAGAAATGTCTTCACCATATACGGTATATCATATTCATTAAAGTTATGGATATAGAGCTCTCATTAATCAAAAACGCTTCGAACATTGAATCACTAGAACAAGCATAGCACCCCGAATGTACACCATTTGTTTGAGTCGATAACATTCTGTTTTTGTTTATATCTATGTGATGTTATTTTTACACATTTGTGATAAGATCTATACAATCCAACCGTCCATGAAGAAGCTCCACAAACACAGCACTTTTTTGGTATAATTGCCACACCAAATCCTCTTCTCGAGCACAAATAAATCATTTTCAACTGGAAAATGACAACAACCGTCACTTTGAACTTTGAAGCATCTATTAACGTCATGGCAACGCATTTTAAATAGCTCGATTGATGCCCAACGTTGCCGTTTGTGAGAAAAATTCCTCTTATCAATTTTTTAGTGTAAAAGATCAAGGAAAATCGTTCGATTATTGAACGATAACTAGTAATAGCGATGAAGAGAAGGTTACGGTTTCCTTGAATATTGTAGAGAAATATATTTATTTGATGATAGTGAAGTTCAAGTCAAAATTGGTGACAGAAAATCTGGTAAAAGGTATTTCAAGGAAGTAAATATGGCAAACCAGGAGCTTGCTTTTTCCCTTTCCCCCCATATATCTCAATGGACATTTTCGACTTACACAATATTGTTTGTTTATGCTTCTAGTGGTTCAATATTCAGAGCAAAAACGATTTTGTCAAGAAACTTTTAATCGTTTCTTGAATGTAAGTTTTTATTTTTACACACCTCAGACCATGTGAAAATAATCAGGAAAAGTTATTGCTACTCAGTGATCAGATAATTTTTAAAAATGACAGTAAATGGATGTCATTACCATATCTATACAGGGTGCTACTTAATGGTATGTCATAATTTTAAGAGGGAGTTCCTGGATAAATTTTAAGTCGAAAAAGTCATATAAACTTGGGTCAAAAAAAAAATAAAAAAATTAAATAAAATAAAATAAAAATAAAAACAGAAACAAAAAAAGTGTGTTCCTATACCATCATATCCTGTGGCAAAATTCAGTTCAATATTTCAAACCGTCTTTGGAAAATATATTGAAAACTGAAAATAAAATAGATCTTTAACACCCTGTATCTCAAAAACCAAGCATTTCAAGACCCAAGTTTATATGACCTGTTTGACTTAAAATGTATCCAGGATCTCCCCCTTAAAATTATGACATATCATTAAGTAACACCCTGTATGAAATTATGTTTGAAAATTGGTTGATATTTGGAATTCGTTATTAATTGATATAAATGCTACAATAATTATGCAAAAATTGTTAACAATTTAATAAGCAATCTTTTGATTTGCTTCATTAGTGCAGTTTGGGAATTTCCTCCATGGAATAATGTAGTTATGAATGAATATCATGCTAGCAAAAAAATTCAACCTTTCCATTATATCATCTATGTATATATTTCTTATAATATATAAAAATCAATTGCTGTTCGTTAGTCTCGCTAGAACTCGAGAACGGCTGGACTGATTTGGCTAATTTTGGTCTTGAATTATTTGTGGAAGTCTAGAGAAAGTTCAAATGTTGAATAAATATGAAAATGCTCGGAATCAAATAAAAATGGCCGTTTTGTTTTTTCTTTGATGTGTTATTTATTCTCAGGATAAATTTTTGAACTCAACCATAATATTTGACATTTGTCAACCAACTACCTATATGTAGACTGATAAATCCTAAGCTTTGTCACAAATCAATATTATTTATATGAAAATGCTCGGAATTAAATAAAAAAAAAACAATTTTGTTGTTCCGTTGATGTGTCATTATCTTCGAACATTGAACCACTAGAACAAGCATAGCGCCCCGAACGTACACGATTTGTTTGAGTCGATAACATTCTGTTTTTGTTCATATTTATGTAATGATATTTTAACTCATTTGTGATAAGATCTATACAATCCAACCGTCCATGAAGAAGCTCCACAAACACAGCACTCTTTTGCCACACTAAATCCTCTTCTCGAGCACAAATGAATAATTTTCAACTGGAAATTGACAAAAACCGTCACTTTGACGTCATGGCAACGAATTTCAAATAGCTCGATTGATGCCCAACGTTGCCGTTTGTGAGAAAAATTCCTCTTATCAACTTTTTAGTGTAAAATATCAAGGAAAATCGTTCGATTATTCAACGACAAGTAGTGATAGCGATAAAAAAATGGCTACACTCTCCTTGAATATTGAAGAGAAATACATTTATTTGATGATAGTGAACTTCAAGTCATTGTTATTGAATTGGTGACAGAAAATCTGGTGAAAGATATTTCAAGAAAGTAGATATGGCAAACAGGGAGCTTGCTTTTCCCCTTTCCCACCGTGTTTACATTGACATGTTCGACTCACACGATATTGTTTGTTCCTGCTTCTAGTGGTTCAATATTCGAAGGTTGTTATCTATTCTCAGGATAAATTTCTTGATGCAACCATAATATTTGACATTTGACAACCAACTATATGTAGACTGATAAAGACAACCAACTATATGTAGGCTGACAATGTTGGTTAGAAATCAAGACATTTAAAACAAATTAACCTTAAGAGGTCATGTTGGCATAGTTTTGCTGTTTTCCAAAGGATTTTGTTCCAATTAGATATAATATTAACTTCTGTTTGGGATTTGATCAAAAAAATTTGAAAGAATGACATAGTGAGGTTATGTTTGCATAGTTTTGTTATTTTCCAAAGAATTTGATTCGAATAAGATAATATCGATGGTTTAAAGCGCAAATATTGTATGCCCACGTATTACCAAGTGGACATACAATATTTGCGCTTTAAACAATCGATATGAAAGTTTTTTTGAGGATTTGATAGAAAAAAAAATAAGTAGTGAGGTTATGTTTGCAAAGTTTTGTTAGTTTCCGAACGATTTTGTTCAAATAAGATATAATGTAGGTTTTGATTTGGGGTTTGATTGAGAAATTTACCAAAAATTGACTAAGTGAGCTTATGTTTGCATAAAATTGTTATTTTCCAAATGATTTTATTCGATTAAGATGTGTAGGTTCTGACTTGGGGTTTGATCAAGAAATAAATCAAAAATTGACTGAGTGAGGTTATGTTTGCATAGTTTTGTTATTTTCCAAAGGATTTGGTCAAATTAGATACGTAGGTTCTATTTGGAATTTGATCAAAAATGTTTTAAAAAAATGACATAGTAGGATTATGTTTGCATAGTTTTGTTATTTTTCAATGGATCTTGGTCAAATAAGCTAAAATATAAAGGTTCTATTTGGTATTTAAAAAAAAAAAATGACATGTCTCCATAGTTTTATCATTTTCAAAAGGATTTTCTTCAAATGAGATATTATGTGCAGTATTTGGTCATAAGTGGAAAACTTTGACCAAACATCAGTTAACCAAGAACTGATGGTGCAATTCAAATTTTCAATTCATTTGTCAGTTTGCGTGTCTTGAGGATTTTCTGCAAAAACGTGTTTAGTTTTTCCGTGTTGAAAAAAGAAACACTTTTTCCGTGTAGTCTTTGATATAAATGGCCAGCACCATTCGAAAGAGGGGCAACAATTATGTACCGACTTCCCAAAAATGTCACAATAATTGAACAAAGAATAGCCCAGTTTTTCGTGATTTCTTCAAAAAAAGAAATGATAATTGACGTAGGGCAAAAGTTTTTCCGAATTTTAGGTCGATGACCCATACTTAGGGCCAATACATCAAGTTTTAATTTGGAGCTTGATTGGGAAATCTTAATTGACCAGGTGAGGTTATGTTTACCTAATTTTGTTATTTTCCAAACAATTTTGTTCAAATGAGTTATGTAGGTTCTATTTGGGATTTGAAGGGTTGTAACAAGAGATACTTTCCCAGTTTAAATATTAAAAAATACCCCAGAATTTTGTCAGGTATTCAACATGATATCATCTTAGCTGAAGAGCCCCTGGGACGATTTTAATGATTTTTTATATGTTTGGTCTGCGCCATAAATAACAGAATTATTATTCCAACAAGAGAAGAATTAAAAAAAAATGATGAAACAAATACATTTAGCACAACATTTATTGATTATGAGGCAGTATGGAATTTGCCGGGTCAGCTAGTAATAATTATAACTGAAAATGTTTGCTTTTGTATGATTCATTCGGTAAATGTAAATTGTGAAAAATCTAGATTGATATCCAGCATCGGATTCATATTTGATCGAGAACTACAATAGCCATGAATGCAAAAGCTGAAGTTGGTTGTTTTCGTAATCATTGAGGATTTTAAGTTTTTTTTAATGATCATTTTGGAATATGTAAGACCCCAACCGATAGCTGAAACGTCAAAGATCAATACGACATCCATGTAATTGTTAAAAAGTGTATCAAATTTGAGACGTTTCAAGGAAATAGTCAGAAGCAACCGATGATGAGAAACAAATCGTATCCAGTTGTTGATCATCTATCCAAGTATTTAGAAATTATACATCTGGAGACAAAAACTTCAAAATCCGTCATAAGATCTCTCAAATCCATTTTTATTCTATGGTTTACCTTGAAATTGCAGATGATAATATGCAAAACATAAAACATGGAATTTTAAGTTTGTAACAAGACATAAAGAATCCACATTAACCAAGAACCAATGGCATGGCTGAGAGAGCAGTGCAAGTAGCAAAGAAATAATTAAGAAAGAGTGATTGAAAAGGCTGTCCTATAATAGGAACGCACATTTTAATTCTGGGATGAAAGTCATATTTATTTAAAACTAAGTGTTGATTATTTTTTAATTTACAGTTAATACACTGCAATTAAACGTTAAAAATAATATTTGGCAGATGGCCCGACTCTTATACTTCCCGAGAAATGGTCAATAACATTTTCACATAGTTCTGGCCCAATTTCGCTATTATCGCGTTCAATTTCGTTCTTCAACTGTAGAATTTTTGTTGGCTTATCAGCGTAATCTTTGTAGTTGGTAATTAATAATCTTTGAAGGGTTGTGTGATTTGAAGCATTGTGTCGATCAAAAATGCGACGCAATTCACGAACTGTTTCCGCATAACATTCTCCATATTTTTAGTTGTGTTTTAACAATAATAATTCGTTGTTCGACCGTATATAATCGCAAACTGTCAACATTATCCTTATCTTTTTTTTTTTTGCCTAGTTTTCACTTTTAGCAAAGAGTGCGCTTCACTGAAAGTAAAAACTGTTTTGTTTTGTTTTTAATGTGCTCTTTTGTTTTGATTCTTGAGGGAGAGATGTGATAAAAATTAGGTGGAATTGACCCTTTTATATGTCAGGGTTATGTAATGTTATACAGGGTGTTACTTGATGGTATGTCATAATTTTAAGAGGAAGTTCCTGGATACATTTTAAGTCGAAAAGGTCATATAAACTTGGGTCTTAATATGCTTCGTTTTTAAGATACAGGGTGTTAAAGATTTATCTTATTTTCAGTTTTTAATACATTTTCCAAAGACGGTTTTAGATATCGAACTGAATTTTGCCACAGGATATTATGGTATAGGAACACACTTTTTTTGGTTTAATTTTTGTATTTGTATTTTATTTTTTATTTTTTAGACCCAAGTTCATATGACCTTTTGGACTTAAAATGTACCCAGGAACTCCCCCTTAAAATTATGACATACTATCAAGTAACACCCTGTATTGGACACGTGAATTGATAAATAATTATATCAAGTGTATGAATACAATTGAGATTCTTTTGATATATTTTTTTATCAACTATTTCTCTCCTGTTGTTTAGAATCAATTCAAAATTACTTCGCGCTCTTTCTGAATTTCCTCCATTTAATATTTTCATGTTTGAACCAATGAATAATATCTTTTTATTCAAAGGAACTTAGAAATAAAGTATGACATTTGATCAAATGATCTAACTTTTTGCAAGAATAAATAGATGAAAAATAACTTGAACATATTTCGAAACTTTTGAGTATATTTTTACCTTGTTCCGACCTTGTAATTTTTTAAACTTTTCTCGTTTTTTTTGTATCTTTTATTTTTATTTCTTCAAAAATGTATTTTCCTTTAGAAATTATTCGTAATCGGGAAGATTTATAAATAATTTCATATGTTCCTTCTCATTTTCAACTTCGTCTATCATTCAAGAACAACAGTAGACTATTCCAAGAGCTTTTGAAATAATTTTTGGGATCCGATTTCGATCTGAGCATTTTTTTAAAAACTTTTTTGACCATTTAAATCGATTTATTTTCAATAGAGTCTCATTTATTTGACGTCAATTTAAAATAATATACTTTTCTTTAATGGTGGTACATTTTTATCTTATGAGATCTTCTTCCTTTTATAGATTTGCTTTTCAACTTTTGGCAATTATATTATAAGATATTCTCAATGATATTGATTTTAGATATTGTTACTAATTTTGAATGAAATTCGACAAAATACTATGATACAATTTCCTTTAATCAGGGAGCAGGATTTTTTGATAACTCACCTCTAGCTTGTTTCAATTTTTTTTTAAATTCCAGATTGCATTATGTAATTTTGTAACGGTACTTTGAGGAAGTTTTTTTTAAGTTCTTCAATTTGTATGAAAATTTTTTGATTATATCACATAATAAGTTTCAATTGAATACGTTTATACTTTGACCATTTTACAGAAATCAATTTTAAATTGTCAAATTTCTCTAGCTGGCTCTCTATACTAAATAAAGATATTATTCTTGTTTTCATAATTTGATTGAACTTTGTCCTATTCTTGTGAACGTATTATTTATTATCTATAGAATTCTTCATTTTATATAGGTTTTTGAAAACTTTCACAGGTCTTCATAATTTAGAAGTAGGTGATTGAAACTTTCTAATGCCCAGTTATGGATCCGATAAGCTGACATGAATGACGTACATAATATCATTGAGGTTTGGTTGTTTATCGAGTCAATAGTCTTGACGAATAGATAATCTTGTTTAGAAACTGGGGGTGACTGATTTTTTTTTGGTAAGAAATCTTGGCATAATTGTTGATGCCAGAGCTTAATCGAATGTTTTTTGTCGTCAAAATAGGTCGATTTGAGCAAACTCATTCATATCCCAGATTTTTCGTTGAGGCTAGAGCGGGCTTTAAAGATAAAAAAATGGCATGTTCTAAGTTTTTCAAAAATGTGCATTACAATTTTTAGTCATACAGTCTATTAAAAAGGTTTCTTCTCTCAAAAAATTTTGCTGGGTTAAGTGGTTAATCCAGAAAAGAACAATCCAATAATAGTTTTGCATGCAAAATTGTTAAGTCGAGGGTTCCTTGGCGTTAAGTATCCCCAAAATAGGTTGGTGCAATCGGTCATAAGACTATGTACCAAAACCTATTAAGATCAATTTGTACGTTATTGAAAAATCAAGGAAAAGCTCTCTGTAGCAAAACAAGGTAATTTGAGATAAAGGTAAGTTGGCCTAAACCGACCTATTTGAACAAAATGATGGTGTTGTGCATGTATTTCCCGGATTATATTATTATTCTTGAGTACAGTATTATAGTAAGAAGAAGGAGACTTATGAGTGAAGTATCAAGTTATGGTACAAGAGATGAAAAAAAGAAAAACAAATTTGGTACCGCTAAGCACTCACAATTTTCCAAAAGTGTTTCTGTTGACAAATTCCGTTTTCACCATACTGCAGTATAAATTCTATTTTGAAGAAACATATGCCCATTACAATACCATCAGCCCTGATATGGTATGAAAAATAGCCGGCGCGTCCTCAAAAGGCAACAACCCGTCGCCGAACGGGTACCACCTGCTCAGAACTCAAGCACGCATCACGCTCGAGAACCGCGGCGGGTGCCATGTTTTTGTGTCAATTTAGAGTGCCATAAAAATATATAACAAACATAAAATAAAAATACAAGACACTAATGTAATTGTTCCACCTAGGACTTCTCAGATATTAACAAATTCGTCGCTGCGGGATGCGGCTTTTATTGTTTTCACGTATGATATCATTTCCGATTATAGATTGGTTTTGTTCATATTATGAGAAAGAACTTGGTATTATTATAACGGGAATATGTTGCAGGATACATATTTTTCGATGGAATATTTTATTGTTATTACCTTGTTGAAATTTGCATTTAAAAAATATTCCATTTAGTTTATGCACATTGCATTTTTCGAAATATCTGTACAAATTGGATTATTATAAAATGTATAGCGATGCAGATTAAGTTATGGTATGATATTTTGGGATACAGACGGGTAAAGGGGTTTCTACAGTCAAAATGAGCAATAGACAAACATTTGAAATAACATCACACGAAAGCTGAAGGCTTTATAATTTATCAGAATATACAGGGTGGAAAAAAGTCTGGAATATTGCTAATGTCTTCCAAACCGATACCATTCTTTTGATAAAAATTTGGCTACCGGCTACCCGCATAACTTTCAACGGTTAAAATAATTTCGTTTTTGAAAATATACAAGGTGAGTCAAAAATGAGACCAACTTTTTTTATTATAAATGGATCACCCTGTATATTTTTATGTATGTTTTTATGAATATCGATAGATATTTTCAAAACCGTTTGAACGATATAAAGTTCTTCCAATTCTATTTTTGTGAGAACTAGACTTTCCAATCATTAGAATGTTTGCTCCTTGGTTTGCTCTTACCTATCAAAAATAAAAAAATTAGATCTGGCTTACTGGTGCGTCAATTTCTGGACAAAACTATCTCAAATTGATGGATAAGAAGAAGAGGTGCAATTCGGAGGCTCGCTAGATCCCCGGACCTCAACCCTCTAGACTTTTATCTGTGGGGGCATTTGAATAATAAAGTTAATGAGAATAGGCCCGAAAATATTGTTTATTTGACGGATAAAATTATTACTGTTATTCCTTAAATTCATTGATGGGATTCTTTTGATAATGTTTTGCAAGAATTTGATAGGGTTGGATATTGTTTAGCTTATCATGGCAAATAGTTTGAACATTTAATAAAATAGCCGATTTTATTGTGAATAATTTATCAATTTTCTTTCTATTGTGGTTCGTTTAAAGTACTAAATAATATTAATTATTGTGCAGGTTGTTCAACCGCGATTTATTTTATTTTTTTGTTCTGAATTGTCTATATACCTACTATATCCTACTTTTTAAGTCACCCTGTAGAAGCAAAAACATGTTGTGATTGTTACATTTTGACTGATTTCAATTTAATTTTGCGTAAAAGATCATAAATGCGTTATTTTTAATCAACTGGTATAACTCTTTTACTTTGACAGATGAACAAATTAAACCTGATATCACTGAAATTGCTTCAAAAAGATCTATCGATATCAATGAAAATATACAGGGTGATCCGGTTAAAATAAAAAAGTTGATCATAGTTTTGACTCACTCTGTATATTTTTGAAAACGCGACTATTTTCATCTTATTTCTCATTAAAAATTATGTGGGTAGGCCAATTTTTATCAAAAAAATGCTAGTGGTTTGAAAGATATTAGCAATATTCCAGACTTTTTTTTCCACCAGGTATATTTTCTCTTCCTCGAACTAACATAATATGAGAACTGAACTAAACAGCGGCCTAAAACAATCAATAAATCATTATTATTATTAAATCTACAATAGCACAATTTGTCCTTAAATCAGATTTTCAGTTGTTTTATCTTGGCTTTATACTTCTGAAATGAAGTTCATTTTTTATTTAAAGTTACAATGACAGATCAAAATTTTAGGTTAAAGGTTGGTGGACATGTTTTATCACGATAGTCATAAATTGAACTGTGATTTGTTTGATTTTGCTATGTTCAAAATGTATTTGATTTGACAGAAAAAAACGTTCGAGAATAGAGAGTGTTGATAATTTTGGAATTGATTGATGATCAAAATTTATCTTTAATCAAGAAAATTAAGTGTATTTTCAAATATTTCATCTTTTCATTTAAATCAGCGAGCACTTGATGTCATTTAATTTTTTTTTGCCAACCTTCAACCTCCAATTTAGATCCGTCACTGTAATTTTAAATAAAAAATGAACTGTACATACCCTTTTATACATACTTCAAATCTTTGCCCATTTAAAGTTTCTCGTATCTGCTAGAGTTTCCCAGATACCTGTGCTTAAAATTAAAAAAAACTCTCCCTCTTTGTTTATAGAATTATTAATAACTAGCTTCCATGATACTCACATGTCTTGAAAAATATATTCCGTTCACTACAGCACTGATTTTGCTACTGATCTTTTTTACATCTTTTTGTTTTTTATCTAATGAAGAATGAAGGTCTACCTGTTATTATAATCAGTATGCCGGGTCTACATTAAACTAACCAAACATAAATAAGACAAAACTGCAAGTTTCCGAGGACAGAAACATTGTCTGCTGTCCACAAAAAAATTGATAGGAAAACTACCACCAACATTGCGATGAGATCTGCATGAAAATGTGAAATATCCGAAACTAGAACCATGACACTTTGATTCTCACAGGCGACAAAAAAATAAAAAGCTTGAAATAGCAACAGATCAAATCATTCCTTTTTGTTTCAAAAATGTTGGAAAACACTGAGATGCTCTTTTGTTTTTTTTTGTTGGTCTAATGTGAATTCGGTATTTTAGTGAGGGATCTCAGACGATTATGGTGGACACAGAAAAAAACACCTGGAGCAACTTTAGTAGAACCATCTGCGGAAACTTTGTTTGATCCTGGAGAGCAAGCAATGGCAAATTACACAACATTAGCAACGGCTCATGACTTTGTGTTCGAATTGCTTATGCATGGGTAGAATAATAATATTCATAGTATATTCCAGAGGAGTCTTGTTTCTTTTCTTCAAAACAACTTTCTAAGCTTGAAGGCTTGAAGAGATCGTTGATTTATACTTGAATATCTAGTAACATCTCGAAGTACGGTACAATAATATGATGTTAGAGTGCAGCAGTGATTGCTGTACTTCACTGGCATAATATTGATAATAGTGCAACCATTTCGACACTAGCATTGTAAACTATTTTCCAACGGACCTTCGTATAACAAAAAGTATCACTCGTAAATACATATTAATTGGCAGAATATTTCAATATACATGTTATATGGTCTTCTGTGAGTTGGTACAATCCATAATGTTCCAAATTTGAAGCGTTTGTGTGTCCAAGTAAATGGCAGATGTTCTCTCCAGAGTCCGTAATGTTCGAATGTCTGTCAAACTCGGTTAGAAACAGATCAAGGGAATTTGGAATCAGAAACAGAATGCCTGATCCAGCTTCTTTGTTAACGAGGGCAAACCGTGCGACAGGTTTGAGGTTTCATTACCCAATTGGGATGTTAACGATTGGGTGAGTATTCTTTTGACGGATGAGTCGAAATTTGAATTTTTTGGATTAGTCCGACGTATTCCTGTGAGGATTTTTCCAGTGTAACATACGAACATCCATGAATTTTGGAGAAGATTCGAAAGGCATCTGTTTAGAAGGACAACGTTTGGTTCTTATGCAAGATAACGATCTACCATTGCCAGAATTATAACTATGGAGTATTTTCAAGAAGCTGGCATTGAAGTTTAAGATTGGCCGGCAATATAATACATGTGACTACCTGGAAAGAAGAATATGAGATCGCAATTTTGCTCCGGACAATCTTGATGATCAGGAAATTGAGAGAAGAATGGGAGAATTTAGATTTGGCTCTGATACGAAGAATGAGACATGTCATTTAGAGCCAGAGAGGAGAGGTCAATAATACCGGATACTAACTTGATAGAATGATTGTCCTTGGAATTTTTCATTCTTTTTTCTCTATTTCTTGTATTTTCTTGAATAACTGGTATATTCATAATTTTCGCCTGTTAATTTTTGGTTTATATTCTCGATGCAATAAGTCACACAAGTTTGATTGGCAAACCCTCATCTGCAATCTTTTGGGCAGGGTAAATTTCACTTCCAAAATCTTGAATCGAAAACGCGGTCAAGTGATACCTTATTTTGAAGGTCCTTTGACCCTGATCATAACTGCCGAACTTCAAGCTTCTGCTGTTAGTTCTGTTGAGGATTTATTTCACCACATTTATCTTGGGTCTTCCACATCTCAGTCTCTCTCTTCGTCTTGAGAAGTAATCAAGCTTCAGTTTTAGTTGACAAGCCTGTCATCTTCGTTCCACTTACACCTCAAGCCTCAAGAGAGTTGTTCATATAAAACGTCATTGTCAAAAACGTCATTATAAAACGTCATTGCTGAGAAAAACATGTTTCGTGTATTGAATGTAGGAACATGAAAAAGTATTCAGGACAAAAAGAAGGAGATGTCAATGCAATATTTGGAATGTGGATGAAGATAAACTTTGCAGGAAGGGGTGGAATATTGAATAACAAGTTGAAAAAAATCATTGTCGATTATGTTGAGTATAAATCGCTAATAATACTAAGATAGTGGTTGAAATAAGTCCCATTCTGATAAGGATATTTAAACTTGATATGAGCGATAATGTTCAATAACAATTTTTTAATCGATAGATTAAATTAAAACACAAGCAAATACACAATTGAATCAAATACCTTCTAAAAATTGGACAACAGGTTCCGCTCACAAACAAAACAAATTCGAAACCGACACCAACGACGGCACTCGACCACAACGTACAAAGTAATCTAACAAAAACTAATAATTGTTTCCTGGTCGAAAGACGATAGGCAACTGATTTGTTTCAGGTATCAGATAAAAGGTCTACCATTAGACTTTTGAAACCTTGTGAGGATTAAAGCTTCAAATTGATATATTATTCTTGATAGAAATGTCAAGTGGGGGAGTTATCAAGAAATGTTGATGACATTATTTTTGAGCTTAAAAAAAATTATAATTAGAGTTTTGCTGATTATTACTTAACAAGTTCCTTGTATCATTATTTATAGTTCTTGAAATCTTCTCCAATTTATTTTTGCTGGTTTACATCGTCGAAGATTTATTTTTTATTTTTATTTGATCTGAGTATATTAACTTTTTATTCTAATAATTATAATACTGAACAACGAAACTATAAAGATGAAACAAAAAATAAGCGAAGGGTAAAACTGTAAATACCTAATTATAAAACTTCAGTGTTATGATAAGGCAATTTTACACTTAAAAGTTGTTTCTGTCAAAAAAACAATAACGTTAAAAACATCATTTACCAAAATCTTATATCTAAAAAGTTTCATTGCTCAACTCCTGGCACCAACTAAAATCCCTCCATCCTAATCGCCCAACAATGATCATTAATGTGGAGGGTTCAACCTCATAATCACCTATAAAATCATTAAGCTGGGTTAGTGGTTGCTGGTAACAGCTACCTATTACAAACAATACGTTTGTCGCACGACATTAGCATTGTTGTGCTCTCCAAAGAATCCAAAAGGATTATCTAAATGCGGATTAAGTCTTTCCTAATGGCAGATAAACCAATGGATCAGAACATTTAAAGTTAGTCAAGCAGAAATGGTGATATTCGAGAATGTGAGAATAAAAGGTTGTCTGAGACGGGCTTAATTGTCTTAAGATTTCAGTAGCTTTATTTTAGGAGTGTTATTTCATCAGTCGTCAGGTAAATGACAGAATTGAGATTATTTTTATAGCTATCGAATGTTCAAAATGCTCTGGATCACAACTGGCCTGGAGTATATCGTGTTTCGTTCATTGTTACTTAAAATTTTATGGATTTTTAGAAATTGAGTTTGGTTAATGTATAAACTGAAAAACCACAATCAGTGGAGCCGGTCCTGAAAAATTGGAGGCAAAAATCGTAAAAAAACTTTCTTGAACTAGAATCTTTGTACACCATTCATTGAGCTTGAAGCCTGACTAATTAATACCAAAAAACTCTACAGCTATGATATGTAAGAGGAAATTTACCAACCTTCCGCAATCAGTAAACATAATTACTAATTGAAGGGTATTGATCAAACCAAATGCCAAAATATAGAATGAATAAATTCAGTTAACCGTCACTATACCTTCGTAAAAACTGGACTTAATTGTGATGCAATTTGACTCTTAATTAATTTGTAATTACCTGCATTATACCACGTTTATTCGTTTACAGGAAATGTGACGGTCTAATGACTAATGTAACGATAATTAACATAAGTTTATCTTTTTTATGTTTGAACCGATGCATAATTTCTTTTTATTCAATTAACTTATAGGGATCTGAGTAATACAGTATAACATATTTGATGGAATGATTCTGCTTTTTGCAAGAATAAATACATGTAAGATAGATTGAAAAATCTTCTTGAAAGAAGCCAGTGTCGACACTGGAAAATTTTCATCACATTTATAACGAGTTATAATAAATTGATGTGTTCAGACTGTTTCCTAGTCATTGCGATTAATTGCTGCAAACCTGCTTTCTCCTAGGCTATTTGAAATTGAATATCTGTAGTACTTTTGTATTGTGAGAATGGGGTTTGAGCAAATATTGCATTATAGGACATCCGCCAAATCAGCCGTCTTATCATACAAGTAAATTTATGTCAAAGTTGAGTAAAAGTTTGTAGGATGGAAATCAAATTACTGTTAAAACAAAAATGACAACAATAACAAACTTTGTTCATAATAGCAGACTTTCTTTCAGTAATTTCTTGATGAAATGAATCTCTCATACATTTTCACAACACTCCAGCTCATCAGCAAAACCGTGTAGAAGTTCAATCAGGACGGTAATTGAAAAGTGTTAATATAATCTAGATATACCTAATAGTACCTAACGAACATACAAGGTTAAATTTTTCGTTTCTTCAGCTATAAAAACGTAATTATGTACAATTATTATGATTAGGGCAAAATAACCGAAAAAGAAATTTTAAAGGTGTAAATAAGTCGATAGGTTCTTGCCAACCACTAAGTTAAAAGTGAATAAAGGAACCGTCAATCTGTTTGTAACCTATTTCTTACCTGTTGGTGAAAAATAATGACAGACAAATTACATCCGCGAATTGATGTGAGATGGACAAGGATAAATAATTATGGCACAGTCGCGTGCACGTATAAATAATAGAGTATGAATTTTGTCACGTGTCTTAGTGGCATTATGGCGTTACACTAGGTATACTAATCACGTAGTTGTTAATTGTTTATTGGAAGGACATTTAACTGCGAAATAAACATTTCTGTTCAATATCGGGAAGATACTTGCAGAAAATTGATGCGCTCTGAATACGTGTTATTTTCGATAAATTATTGCCAGGGTTCACGAAATTTCAAAACATAGCTTAGGAGAGCTTTACAGAAACTTGCTAGTGGTTGTTAGATGGTAACATCAAAGATGACATTATTCCTTGAATTAGGTGAAAATTGACTAAATATTGACCTTTGTTATAACCTAACATACAGGTAACGATGAAGACAGAATTATGATAATGATTCGGTAATATTTTCTAAATTCAGAAGAAATAAAAGATTATCTATAATCCGAGATATATAACTTCATGAGAAACGATACTTGATAACTTATACAATCTTCGACTTTCTAATAATTACATATCAGATTGAGATTCAATAAGAGCGATAATTAAATACCAAAGTACAATGATGAAATACTGTCACCATGCAAAAATATTAAAAACTAGAGAATTCAATATGTTGAAAAATTAGCAAATTCATTGAAAATTACTAGTGTAACATGTCCCAAAAAAAAAGTTAATAAATAGTGTAACGCACCTAGATTAGGGTAAGCGTGGCAACACCGCTTGCTCTTGAGATGACAGTGAGTGACGTGACGTGTGTACCTGTTACCTGTTAGTTTTTTGTCAGATGTCAAGAGTGTAAAAGCTTTCACGTTAAAAAAATTGTAAAATTGTTCTTCTCAATTCATTTTGAGTTCAAATAAATAGTTGTTGTGCAAAGAAAACGAGTAGTTCACTGGAACAGTCCATCACCGACTTTTGGAATCTATTTTGTTCAAAGAAGACGAGGCGAGAACCAGAGCACCCCCCCTTACAATTGGCGCCCAACCAACATGCCGTCGCAAACATCATGGTCTCAAAATGTGCAAAATAGTGACAATTGAAAGTGTCGCCTACGTTCCAAAAAAAAAAATCAACACTGAGATACAAGTTTAGTGAACATTGATCGTTATCAGTTTGATTCATATCCTTTTGAGTGTTTTGACTGTTTTTATCCATAAATTGTGATATAACCTCGGTGCACCACAACTTTCAACAAAACGCGCATGCGTAGCGTTTCCATAGTGTAAGCACTTGTTGCAAAGTCGAGCCACTCCGATCCACTCTGAACCATACACGACACGATTTGCGAATTTTGTCAGTAACTGACAGTTTTAATCAGAAAAGATGACAAATAAGAAGGAAACACCCACTTTAGCGACTCCTGCTGTTAATCAAGTAGTTATGACGCCTGAAATGCTCCAGAATCTCATCGCAACTATGCAGAACATGAATGCCAATCCTCAAGGCAATGCACCCCAACCAAATGTGAGTACTGCAAATTTTGCTTCATGTAAAACAAGATTTGATGGAAGTCCTAACTCAGATGTTGAGGTTTTTATAGATGCGATAACTGTCTATAAAGATTGTCTTAGCATCCCGGATGAACATGCTTTAAAAGGTTTATCCATGCTTCTGACAGATCATGCAGCTACATGGTGGCAAGGAATAAAGTCTTCAATCAATAATTTTGATGAAGCTCTGAGATCACTAAGACATGCATTTGGCTTTATGAAACCACCTCATCAGATATACAGAGAACTATTTTCGAATGAGCAACGTTTTGAGAAGACCGACATATTCATCAGCAAGGCGAGAGCACTACTTTCACATCTACATGGAGAGTCAGCTATCTCTGAGCATGCCCAACTGGACATGGTTTATGGTCTATTGCATGTCAGGATAAGAGAGAAGATCAAAAGGGAAACCTTATCAACTTTTAAAGATCTCATTGAAGAAGCTCGAGTTGTCGAACAGACACTTGCTGAGAGTCTTCCTTCTCATCAATCGGGAACTCTTCACAAGAATGCTACCAATAATGGACATAATTCGAAGAAAACCCAGTGCTCCTATTGTAAGAATTATGGTCACACAAAGGATATTTGCCGTAAATTGGCAAAGCAACAATCCGAAGCTGGTAAACCACAACATGCAAATAACAGCTTGCCAAGGATCAATTCGATCCCAGAAAATCCTACAAATGGTTCCAGAACAGTTTTCCGATGTTATGGCTGCAACACTCCTGGATACATCAGAAGTAACTGTCCAAAATGCAAATCTACTCCTGAAGCTACTGCCGCTGCTTCCGCTGAATTCTTTGGTTCTTCCGTTTCTCCTGCAGATGGACTATCTGCCAACCACAATTCCAGACCATTGTGTTTCGTGAACATTAGCAACCATCAAGGAATATGTCACCTTGACTCAGGTGCTCAAGTCAGCATAGCAGGTGCAAGGCTTTTGGAAATACTACTGAACGAAGGTACTCCGTATACGGTCAAAGATCTGAACATGACATTAGCTGATGGTAAGACAACACAAGTAAGTGCATACCATTTGCATGTTCCAATTTCACTACAAAACAGAACTTTCTATACGACACTTATATCCGTTCCGGATCATCTCCACAGCCGAACACTACTAGGCGCTGATTTTCTGAAACTTGCCAATATTGTTTTGAACATGTCCGATAATTCTTGGTCCTACAGTGATGATCCAAATTCCAAATATGAATTCATATCTGACGTTAATGTTACTTTGAAAGATTCAGAACTCTGTCTTAACTCAGTTGACGTAATTCCCATTGCTTTAAGAGGTGGCGAAGGTGAAGATATAAATGAACAACAAAGAGAAGATGTTAATCATTTATTGCAGTCCAATGAAGACCTTTTTCGCCCCAGTGAATTGCCAACTCCGTTTGCTGAACATTCCATATGTCTAACAGATGATATTCCAGTTTCCGTTCCACCATACCGAATGTCACAGCTTAAGAAAGAGCAACTACGAGTAGAATTGGATAAGCTACTTGCCGAAGGTGTCATTGAAGAATGCGAGTCTCCCTATGCTGCTCCTGTAGTCCTGGTCCCAAAGAAGGATGGAGGCATTCGAGTTACAGTTGATTATAGAAAACTCAATACGAAAACACGCCCAGATAAGTATCCTCTTCCACGCATAGATGATACTCTGCATGCTGCAAGAAAGACAAGGTACATGACTACCTTGGACTTACGTTCCGGATACCATCAAGTCTCTGTTAAGCCCAGTGATCGAGATAAAACCGCTTTTATATGTCCTTTTGGAACCTTTCGATACACTAAGATGCCTTTTGGGTTGAGGAACGCATCCTCAACATTTCAAAGATTAATTGACAAATTTCGTGGAGGACTACAAAATATCAACATCCTTGCATATTTGGATGACATGATCATTCTATCGGAATCCTTTGAAGATCATATGGACCATTTACAACAAGTATTTAACCGATTGCGACTATTCAAATTACATCTGAAGCGCTCGAAATGTAATTTTTTCTGCTCATCTGTTCAATACCTTGGTCATGTGATTACGTCCAATGGTATTGAGTCTAATCCACATAAAGTGACTGCTATCTCCAAAATTCCATCTCCTAGAAATGTCAAAGAATTATTGTCATTTTTGCAGACCTGTTCCTGGTACAGAAGATTCATTGAAAATTTCGCCAAAATATCTCAGCCGTTAACATCCCTAACAAAGAAGACAGCTAAATGGAAATGGAGTGATGAACAAGCCGAAGCATTCGAGACCTTGAAAAAGCGCCTGACTTCCAGTCCTATTCTTCAACAAGCCAACCCATCGCAGCCTTATATCCTCAAAACTGACGCTTCATCCTACGCCATTGGTGCATGTCTCCTTCAGGGGGAGGGCCCTGAAGAAAGGCCAGTTGAGTATGCTAGCAGACTCCTCACATCTGCTGAGCGTAATTATACGACAACCGAGAGGGAAGCCTTGGCTGTGGTTTGGGCTGTAACAAATAAGTTCCGTGGCTATCTTGAATGTGCTCAAGTTTTCGTCAAGAGTGATCACCAGCCCCTGAAATGGTTGATGACCTTAAAATCTCCTACTGGACGATTAGCAAGATGGGCCCTTGCTCTTCAACCATATGACCTACAAATTGACTATACCCCAGGTCGAACCAACGTGGTAGCAGACATGTTATCACGTCCTACCATCACCGATGTTCAAGTTGATTTGGTTACCATTGACCTTCCACAAGAGAGTGCTGCAACCTTCAGACAAGACCAGATGAATGATGAAGATGTCAAAAAGATTATTGAATGTTTTGAAGATCCAAACCGTAATGACCTTGATCATAAAAAATAGACCGAAAGAGGGTACATTATGACGAATGGAATATTGTACAGATATGTGCCTGAATTTGATGAAGAAGATGCTCAAATGGTAGTTCCCAAAGCCAGAGTTGAAAGCATACTGAAAGAATACCATTATTCACCGTTAAGTGGACATAATGGCGTGGATCGTACTTCAGACGAATAGCAAGTCGCTATTATTGGCCTGGAATGAGACGTACTATATCTGAATATGTATCAAAATGCATCGACTGCCAGCGATACAAGGCCACAAACCTAAAGCCTGCCGGACACTTACAAACTCCCATTCAATCTCAAAGATTTGAGGTTTTATCCATTGACCTATTTGGACCATTGCCAGAAACTGTTGACAATCATAGGTGGATATTCATCGTAGAGGATACGTCGACTAAATGGGTTGAGTTGTTCCCTTTGAAGATAGCATCAGCTGAAGCATGTTCAAGGTGTCTCATAGATGAGGTTATACTGAGGTATGGCGTCCCAAGAAGAGTCATCAGCGATAATGGCGTGCAATTTGTTAGCTCCGTGATGCAGCAAGTGGCGAATTGCCTTGGATTCAAGCAATCTTTAGTGCCTGCCTATCATCCCGAGGCTAATCCTGTTGAGAGGAAAAATAGAGACGTTAAAACTCAGCTTTCAATCCTTTTGTCAGACGACCATACTTTATGGAAAGACCAGATCCCATCCATACGTTTTGCAATAAACTCAGCTTATTCTGCTGCCAATGGTTATTCACCCGCCTTCCTTATGTTTGGACGCGAGCTGAGAACTCCTGGTGATGTCCGCTCTGATCTTAAAGCAATATTGAAGAATGAGAATTTTGTTAGTGAAATGACCAACTATCTTCATACTCTTAGCGACGTTTTGCATTCTGCCCGTGATCATCATGAGCGCCAGCAGGATACAATCAAGAAATATGCAGACCAGAAACGTAGAGATGTCCCAGTGTTTAAGCCAGGAGATAAAGTACTTGTGGATACGCACGCTCTTAGTAAGGCCAGTCAATCATTTACATCTAAATTTGCCCCTAAGAGAGATGGTCCGTACATTGTTGCCAGAATAGTGACACCCACCACATATGAAGTTTGTTCTCCTCAGAACCCGGAAAATATCTTGGGCAAATACCACACATCGGCGCTTACTCCGTTCAAGTCTTCGTCAATGTATGATCCTGAGCCAGTGAGACCACTTCGAAAACGAGGACGACCCAAAACCAAACTAGATCATGATACCAGTAACCCCATAGAAGATGCTGGTAGTCCCACTGAAGATCTCGGTGAGCCTATGATGACCACCAGTTCCAGAAGACTTATTGTGAAGCCCAAGTGTTCCTGTTGTCCCTAACCTCTTACTCCACTCACGGGACGTTTCGTGAAGTAAAGGGGGAGATTGTAACGCACCTAGATTAGGGTAAGCGTGGCAACACCGCTTGCTCTTGAGATGACAGTGAGTGACGTGACGTGTGTACCTGTTACCTGTTAGTTTTTTGTCAGATGTCAAGAGTGTAAACGCTTTCACGTTAAAAAAATTGTAAAATTGTTCTTCTCAATTCATTTTGAGTTCAAATAAATAGTTGTTGTGCAAAGAAAACGAGTAGTTCACTGGAACAGTCCATCACCGACTTTTGGAATCTATTTTGTTCAAAGAAGACGAGGCGAGAACCAGAGCACCCCCCCTTACAATAGTAATTTACGTTACTGAGGCGGTAAATGACTTTTTAAATTACGAGTTTCGATATGTTTATGGACGAGGCGACGAAGGAGCCGAGTCTGGAATTTCTAGACGAGTAGTTTAATGACATTCAACGTACATTGTTTTGTTTCATACTGTGATAATTTTTGTAACCGGTTCAAACTGCTTTCTTGTCAAACCATACACTTAGATTGGCAGTCCGCCTCACATTCTTACCATGAGATGTGAGATGGCGCCAGCCAAACCATGTCAACACTTGGGTAATAGATAGGTTAATTATATGTTACCAACATTCTATGTCAAGTTATTAATTAAAATCATGAGATGGCGCCAGCCAAACTATGCTACCAATGCAACACAGTCTTTGATTATGCAAAATGCCATTTTTGGTGTAGTCAAGTAGTTTTTTTCACAGTCTCTGATGATGTAAAGTGTCATTTACCGGATTGGTTTGAGGTCCGGTAAATAATACTTCACGGTACAGTATGAAATAAAAAAATTGAAGCTGATTAACTTTGTTTTATCCATGAATATACATAAATATCAGGAAATTCGGGATTCACATTCGAACTCTCGAACACACAATAATTATGGATCTCGTGTCGTAAAACAGTATGTATATCGATTAGAAAAAGTAACATTGAACTACAGTTAAAAAGGTCGCCCAAATTTTAAGAAAACATCCGGATTTCTTCCAAATGGCATCTAAAGAGCGCTCAACGTTTTATTGTATTTCAATGGACGAAGTATAAAAAAAAAGAAAGCAATTATAATTGTTTTGTCCATCTCAAAAGGTAATCGGTTTTGCGAGCCTCGACTGTAGTTGACAAAATTAAGACTGAGAACATCATCAATATGCTTTGGACCAAATAGTCATTATTCTTAAGCTTCGAAAGGTTTTCAAGGTATGTTATGTTTCCTCTATGAACTTCTTCAAACATAAAAGACTGGCTGCAACACTCATAATAGATATTATCAAAATAATTATATTGACAGTGCATTATAAATAATGACTAATAAATCAATAAAATGGTGATAATTGCTTTGTCATTGAAAGTTGTTTGTATGTAAAATGTGTATTGATCAAATATTGAAGAAAAGTATAGAGAAAGTTTAAAGAAATAATAATAATAATGGAGTTCATAGGAATACATTGGTTTACTGAGATGAATGAGAATATTGAAGTTACACTTTTGAATTTTGTTGATAAAACATTTAAAACAACTTACCTTGAAAATAAATCTAACCAAAAGCAAGATATGCACAAGTGTATGACTAAGCCGATAATTGCAAATTGATCGCATTTACATGTTATGCACGCTTTACGTACTACTTAAATGTATTTTAATTATTGAAGCCTGTAAAGATATTGGTGTCATAATTCCAATCATTCAGCCATCGAGAATTGCTTTTATTGGTAATTACGGTTACATTGAGCTTTTTTCTTGGTAACTTTTATCCCGGGGCTTGAGAAGCCAGGAATAAATGTTTACTAAATAGTGGAATTATGACTATTCATGTTTGTTAGGTTAATATTTCCGTCGAAGTAATTAGCTTTTACCGGATCAGGTGATTTTTCGTAATGAAGTATTCCGGCGCATGCTCTATTTATCTATGCATTCATTATTGATAATAATGATGGAATGTATAGTTTAGCATATTGTGTAATTCAGGGACACTGCTACCGATTATTACATAGTTAACGTTTTTGTTTGATAAAATAATACTTACAGAAAAGCTTTATTTTCAGGTATAGTATTGGGACCCCATTTGAACTACTGACTCAAAATAGAGTTTCTGATCAACTATGCACCAAAGATACAAGAAATTCACGGGGCAACACTAAAAAATGGTGAGATTTTATACTCAAAAAGCAAATCAAAATACATATTATTGTTTCATCGTGTGCACTGTGCAGCTAGAAATAATTTCTTGCTGCCTTGTCTAGAACAACGAAAGCCTGAAGAAAGATGAAATGAAAGTAAAAACTGCATTCCGGAAAAAAATAAGTACGGAATTATACTCTATTACTTCCCAGGACGAATTTAGTTAAAATGATTTGGTTAATGTCCATAAAAAAAAAGTTGATTCCAACGAGATAGAACCCTGACTGTTATGCGAACATTCATTCAACAAGAAGAAAAGTTTCCATAATGATATTTCCGGAAGTACAAGGTGATTTATTTTCAGCGACAAAGTGCCAGTTCTCGTAAACCATCCATCGTAGAGACCCAGAAAAAAAAATCTGAAAGTAATGTGCCCAAGAAAGAATGCTGGAGATATATTTCAGTTTTCTAGGATCGCCGCAAGGGGGCGTAACGGTTTTATGAAAACAGAAAATTCACTTACTTTCGAAAATTTTGTACCACCAAAAAAAAAATATGGAAACATATTTAGAACGATATTCTTTAAAACTTCGGAATCCCTCGACCGATTTGATTGTTCTTTTGGCTTGTCTTGAGGAGGAAAATCTCCTTTTTCTGGTACATGTACTTGATATTGATTTTTTTTGCTTTAGACGACCACACAACGTATTGTGAAAGTCAAACCTGTTTTTTAGGCTTTTTCGAAATTTTCAGATAAAAACTCACAAAATAGTTGCCTCTATCGTGTTCTTTGGAAAATTTACCACAGATAATTTTTCTATATCTTTTGAAATAAAAGAATTTTGGAGACTTCAGAAATCCCTCGAGGTATACTTTTGGAACAGCCTTTGTAAATGTGAATGTGACAAAAAAATTGGTGTGAACGACGACGATGGGCATTTTGAGCATTTGTTCTGTTTTTTTTTGTGTTGATTCAATATTTTATATATTACAGGGTCTTTCAAATGTCCCGGAACGGTCTCGTATTTCACAAACGGCTCGAACAAAAAAGTTAAAATTAGCACTTGGTGGTTTTAGGACATGCCAATGGTAATATTTTCAATGTTGCCACGTTTTCATTTTTTGAGATAAAGTGAACAACTTTTTTTTTAAATGCAAAGCTCATTCAATTTTTATTGCAATAAATTGAGCGCCCCTCGGTTAATAAATTCTCCAAATATCAAATTTTTATTTGAAATACAGCAACTTTGCACCTTCGTTCAAAAGTCCCAGAACGGTCTCGTATTTCACAAACGGTTTGAAAAAAAAAAGTGAAAATTAGTACTTGGTGGTCTTAGCACATGCCTGATCCGATGGTAATATCGGCAATGTTGCCACGTTTACATTTTTTGAGATCGTTCCGGGACTTTTGAAAGACCCTGTATATGTTTATATAATTAGATTTTCATTTGTCGCGCACTATACTTGACAGCTGCTCGTTTAAGTCATTCAAAAATTGTCCAGTCAAAGGACCTTACTTCATATCTAGACCAGAATTTCCAGAAACTCTGCGTAAAATGAAGTGATCAACTTTTTGAGACCATGCACTAATGTAATATTTTTAAGTACTTAAAAATATTACAGTTAAGTACTTATCAGTTAACCTCTAGAGCAGGAAGATTGAGGACGTGTTTGCTGCGTCCAGAGTTTTGAACAAATTATTATGAGTAGATCCGGATTTTTTTGCCAAAATGTCGACTAGAGATAAAATCTGGGTATACGGTCATGATACAGAAACCAAAATTTTTTTTTGGTAGTGCACTCTAAGAGGAACTATCAACTTTAGACATTATAAAGGCGAATGACGCTATAACCGAAAAAAAATAGCTTCCTGAGAATTATTCAGAAGAGAAAATATGATGATAAAGCTTGGCGAAAATACCCGAAAAGCTCGCAGCTACTGGGCGTGGCTGAACGCCTAAGTCAATTGGAAAATTGATGAGCCACGGTTAAAAATTGATACATATTGCCTTATCGATCCCAGGCGTTGATCGATGCTTGGCGTTTTGGCAAAACGTTTTATCATATTTCTTTATTAATCATATGTATTTCTTTTTGTTTTGTAAGTTAAAAAAAAATAAAAAAAATATTTGTGTTTTTGAGGTATTTTCAAATTAATTTTTAGACTCCCAAAATAATAATTATTGACCACAAGCGCCAGCACGAAAAAGTAGAAATCTTGGATTTGTCAATAAGTGTATAAGAGGTTATTGAAACCAAGAAAAAAGTAGTAAATCTTCTCATTTTTTTTCTATTAAAATACTAATAGTGAAATATATCATCATAACAAACTCTATTTAATTAATCCAATAAGTACGGTACTAATCAATGAATAATGATAATAATTTCATCTCCGATTCTGGATACATACTCCAACAAAAAAATAATTTCAATCTTTCGCAAAGACAACCGTCAAATTTCTCAACAATCGCCGAAAAATCTCACAAATTTCACCGACATACGATCTGGAGCTATTTATATTTTAATTAAAACCAGAAAAGATAATAGAGGTACTTGTATTTCGTTCGGAATTTTCTTTTTGTAAGCGAGAATACACGGAATGAAATTGTCATTTTCATTCCTCGGATTTCTTGTGTCTGTCTTTTTGTCGTTATGAGGGATCAGCTTTTTCATCATGACCTCAAGGAAAGTTCAGTGAGTTATAAGCGGAATTAATAATATGTTTGCATAATTAAAAGCTGATTAATGACCTGCATAATATGGACGGAAGTTGGTTATGCCTCTAATGGTGGAGAATGTTTGTACCTGAGGGTGATGGTAATTGGAATAATGCGTTGGCTCTATGTGTGATAACTGTTACGTAATTTGTAATTGTGTACAAAGTTATAAAGCGTGCTCATTATAATTCGATAGGGACTCATAGAAGATAGTGTTGAGTAGTCCCTATCTGTTCTATGTTCTCATTGCTTCAAATTTTGAAATATAGAGGCCATTTGGGCTCAAACAGCTTTGAAAATTTAAACATCTACGAAAAGGATGAAAACACGAGTGATAAAAATGAATTATTAAATAAAACTTTCTTCCTTTAGAGAGGTATAAACAACAACAACGAAAAAATATGATTGAGAGTCATAAAAAAAGTTGAATCAACGAGAAAAACCAGATTTTAGATGACAATGGAATAAGAATCAGTCTAGCACATTAAAATGGTAATTAAGCATTGATTAAGAATTCGAATGTCATATTAAATGAAAAAAATGATAAAAATATCGAAAACCAAAGATAAAAACATTGACTAATGAAAACACATATTTCATCGATGTACTTCATTATCTTTTGCTTTGGTTGTTTTTAATGCGATTATATAATTCTTGAAAACCTTCTACAACAAATAGTCTGATTTAGTTCATATTATCGGAAACAATCAAAATAAATGGAACACATAAGCTGAACAGGAAAAATAAATAACCCACATACCAGAAGTGCAAAGCTAATACCCTCAATAATTGAACGGTCGCTACTATTGACAACACTGAAATGCAAACGATTATTTTAATTTATTGCAAGCGTAATTGCCTCTAGCTTTCTACATAATTATCAATAATATAACATAATATAAATTAACCTAATAAATCTACTTCTAATTATTTTTGTTGGTTGGTCTTTTAACGGTGGGAAGGTTCGTTGAATTTATTCAAGTCGAAATGTTGACTTTTTACGTCGACAAGGGTTTGCTTGATTGAATGCTACTAGATATGGCCAAAATATACATAATGCTGTTATATTATATCGGTTAGTTTCTATTTGTGTTAAATTCAATGTTTGATTAGTTTGTTTCTTGGTTCCTTATTCACTGTAATAGCACAGCTTAGTGGTGATAGTCTGATGTTTGAAGGTGGTAGGGGAGGTGGAAACTGATTTGCAGTTCACACCTGAAGATAAAATTATTGATCGAAACGTCGCCTAACCTATCATACTTCCTGATTATTCTGTCGCCATTGGCAGGAGATTTATTTTTCAAAATAACAAAATCGTACCTTCTTTGCGAAAATTTTATTTTATTTCAGATTTCCATTCAGGTTCAACTAATATACCTACCAATTTTTTTTTTCTCTATCAAGCTATAAGCTCCAAGTAAAAGCATTTTCAAATTTGTAAGGAAACATTTCACTATTGATCCAAAATTGGTCTTTTCAAAATACATTATTTTTTTGAAAGGTTTAGGCGTAGTATTGTATTTTGATATCAGCTGAATTGTGTTTATGATAAGAAACAATCAGAAGTTTTCTTTTCGAAGAACTTTGAAGACCGGGGAGATCAATCATCAGATCAACCCAGAGAAGCAAACCAAACCTCTCATATAAGCCACATAGAAATATGTGAAGTTGATATCACAATCCATGCGGTTGCAGACCGGAATATATATGAGCTCCCTTTTTTGTAATAATTTGAGGAATTTGGTCTGTTATATGAGTTTTCCGCTACCGCCACTTTTCTTCCCCAAATTTTTTCATTACCCTGTATATAATTTTGTGTGTTAACAATGAAGAATTTCATGCTTAGTCCACCAGTGGAGATGACTTTTAGTGAAACCTAGACACCGCGAGTCTAGGGCATATTTATTTTTGACTGTAATTTTCTCCATGTGTTGACAATAGAAAATTTCATGCTTGATCCACCAGAACAAAAATCACTTGCTTATCTTTTCTAGTTTCTGACAAAATCAACTTTTAGTCAACGACCTGGGAACCTGCACACTGCGAGTCTAGAACAATTTCAGTTTTTGCCATGAATTTTTTCGAAATTTCCGCATTGCCTTGTATATAAATTTTCTGTGTTAATGGAGAATGCTATACTTAAAACACGAGTAAAAAAGTCACTCCGCTATCTTTCCTAGTTTTTGAGAAAATCAAATTTTAGTGAATCTATAGACACAGCAAGTTTAGGGCGAATTTAGTTTTTGACTGATATTTTCACAAAATTGTTCATAGGCCTTTATACTTATGATTTTCCTGTTAAAAATAGAGAATCTCATACTTGATTCACCAGTGATAAAGACTCTAACCTATCATACAGTTGTGGAACACAAAAAAGATCATTATATCTTTGCAGAATGATTTTTTTATATCAAATGCCAGAATCATTAACAAAAATTATTGTGTGAGTCACTGATAAGTTCACCAACGTCGAACAAAAATATTTTTCAACAATGTACTACTTCTCGTTTAATGCTCGAACGGTTGTCCTCAAACTAGAATTTGAATCAACGAATCTTTATTACAATCTGGCAACTCTGGAACTATCGAACGCTGGCAGATATCTTTTTCCAATTGATAAAATTTTAACTTTTATCGTACATACTGTTTTGAACAATTATGCCAAAAAAAAGTGTGTTATGAAGCTTCTTTACCAACGGATGGATCATATAGATCACAACTCACAAGTTTGAGTGTGAAGACCAAACAAATAATTACGCGGTTACCTCATGGTTCCATGGTTGTCAGTCTTTGGGTGATTTCGTTGACGAGGGTATTTTCCTTACGTAGGTACCTACTTGATATAATTTGGTGTTTGCAATATAGCCCAATTTACGAATAACTTAAAAAGGGGTGTAGAGTGCGTGAATAGGTAGGTGTGCGTTTTCTTTCGAAAAGTTGTTCGAAAGCCTTAGTTATTGAAAATACTAAAAGTCTAGGAGAAGAGCCAACGTGAGGAGGTGAAAGGGCCCATTTTTCAGTTTTTCCCTTATGTCTCGAAAACGATGCATCGCACTATACAGGGTGTCCCAGATCAACTGGTCACCACTTCTACAGCAAATAGAGGAAAAGTTTGAGATGGGGAACTCATGGCTGGAAGTGCCCCGTTTTCTAGATACAGGGTGTTTTGTTATTCGAGAAAAGAAAAATTACACGCCACTGTTTTTTGGAAAAAAACTCGTTTTCTTTTAAAATACTCATTCAATTTCCATTGAAAAATGTCTCTTGGGTCTTTTCTCTCCGACGACTAGAACAGTAGGATTTCCTACTGTAACCAAAACTGAAAATTTCCGATTATCAATGCTTTGAAGGACTCTAGTATGGTTATTATTTTTTTACTCAAAAAAGGTGCGTCGGACAGAAAAAAAGTCATCAAAGCTATTTTGTTGGAAATTGAACGAATTTTTAGAAAAAATTATTATTGTTCTGAAAACATTATGTTATACCATTTTTTTTTTTGAAAAATGCTGCAGAAGAAGAAGTTGGCATAAGTAAGGCATCGATTGGAACAATTTTGAAGAAAAATAAGTTCCACCTTTACAAAATTCACTTGGTACAGGAGCTTTCGGAAGCCCGAAAATAAAGGAGACTTGAAAAAGCGAATAATCATTGAAACTGGTGGAATAACTGAAGAAATGTTCAAAAATGTTCTCGACAAATTTTATTATGATTTGGCATATTGTCAGGAATTTCTAGAAAAACATTTTGAACATTTGATAAAATAGTTTTAGTTTGTTGAAGTTGTTATCATTTATTATTGTTGTACTTTTTCAACTTTTGAAATAAAATACAAATTTGGTTCTTGTAAACATTAGGCATCCACGTATTTTTTACTTTTCAAAGGCGAATTTTGAAAATCATTCTTCCTTCACTTAACTATTCCAAAGAGAAAAAATGCTGGATGAATCACTTTTTTATAGAAAAAACACTTTTTTAGGCAGACTGTATCATACGAACATTTTCCAAAAATCTTGATTTGTTCCAGTTGTGGGTCATTAAAATGCATGGACAATTTCTGTTGTGCTCATGTACTACAGTTCCTCACGTAACCACTAAAGAAGTTAAAACATATAGTTAAGCAGGAAAAATAAATTTTAAAAATTTGATTCACAGAACATCCCGGCGAACTCGATATTATCAATAACTCAATAACTGTCAAGATTGTCAAAACACTACTCACTAAATAACGACAGAGAGAGAAAAATACGCGCGGTGTTGCCAAGTTTTCCTGTTTCATTTATTTTGCTTTTTCGTTTTATCGCCATTTTATTGACGGTCGGCTTGAGAATCGCGAAAGCTACCAAGGGGAGTGTGCGCATTAGATTGTGATTTTTTCTATGCACATAGCGACGCATCCGTTTGATGTTGTAAATTCGCGGGTTTCATTTGATGACATTTTGTTGTGTTTTTGAAGAAATCATTCAGTTTTAGTGGCCGGTTCAAAATGGATGCTGTGGGAAATGTTTTCCATCTGATGACCTTCTTGTCTGTAGTGGATCAACTTTTGCTCGGATGTTTGCAGGACTGTGGTTTGGTGCGTCGGGGATTGAGATGTCCCGAAGTTCGGTGTCGTCGGCAATGTACACTCCAGAGAAGGGAAACTTCATTAATGGGGTGTATATTCAGATGTCCATCATGCCGCCATATCTAAAATATCGTTTAAAAAGTAACGCTCCTGCCCGAGTAAAAAGGTACGCTCCTGCCCAGCGTAGCCGGTGGATGTTCTCTTGAATATCGTTTAAAAAGTAACGCTCCTGCCCATATGGCTGCTCCTGTCCGAGTAAAAAGGTACGCTCCTGCCCAGCGTAGCTGGTGGATGTTCTCTTGAATATCGTTTAAAAAGTAACGCTCCTGCCCATATGGCTGCTCCTGACCGAGTAAAAAGGTACGCTCCGGCCCAGCGTAGCCGGTGGATGTTCTCTTGAATATCGTTTAAAAAGTAACGCTCCGTCCCATATGGTTGTTTTTTTTTTACTGTTATATTATGTTTGTCATGGTATATTAAAATATGCAGACAAAAACTATTGCATTCATTGTTTTTAAGAAGTTTGAGTAAGTTTGGCAACATTGCCTGTTTGTTCTATACTATGTAGCCTGTATGGATTGTAACAATGTGACAAAGCTGTCATTTGAGAGAGTTTTTCTCACTGAATCCTGATAAAATTTTAATTTGTTATGGGATTATTTTTTTTGTTAAAAGCTGTTCATCCAGCATTTTTTTTAATTGAAATTGTTCTATAAACCGAAAACTATGCTCAAAAATTGAAAAAATTCATTAATGTGTGGATGCCTAATCTTTACAAGACCCTACAAATATTATTGCTTGTTTTTTTTTCTATTTTGGGAATCAAAAACAAAATAATAAAGAAGTAAGTATCGCATTCAAAAATAAAAAAGTTTTCGAAAACTGAACATCTGGCAACATCGCCGGTACTACCATTGAATGTTGTTTTACCCCTTAGTTCCAAATTTCATACAGTATATCCCAATAGTAAGTGATATAATTGGACATTCCGGAACTTTTGAGACACACTGTATACCGTACTTGAATAACTTTTGGAAAAATCATATTTGAAAGATCTAATTTCTCATGCAGGTTCCCCATTCACGGTCAATGTCGGGCAGGTTATACTGCTAATATGATAGCTTTACCGGCGCTCCTGCAAGAGCGACCATGCAATAGGTTATCAACGGGATAAGTTCAGATATTTGATACGGAATCTAAAAATTGGCACAAATTTTCAAATCTGTTCAGTTTGGAGTTCTAATGAAACAAAAACAAAATGAGTGATACATTCAAGTCGCCCAAGGTCGGGGTATCATTCTTATTCTAGTTGTTCGATGTTCGAGGGAAAAATCAGATCAAAGTGAAAAACCAATGTTGTCCTATAAATGTCTTCAATTTTTCTTTTAGCAGTATGGAATGCTACTCATGCCCATCCCCATTGCGGTAGGTTTTGAATATGAAAAAGCTGAACTACAAAGTAGTACAAAGATAGGAGAAGAGGAAATTGGAAGATCATTTATCAGAATCATCCAATTATGAACACATCTATCTAAATTGGCATCACACTTAAAATCACGCATTTTCAAGACAAAAGTAATATCTCATAATTAAACAACAATTTTGATTCATTAGTTCATTTACGAACAAGTTCACTTCAATTTCCACTCAACTTAGCTCATTAGTAAAACGAGAAAAACCCAGATTGGCTCGGCAGGGATATGCAAACAGGATTTTATCTCAATGAAGTGACTCAACCTTATTTACAATTCATATTTATGACATCTAAGTGTCATCGTTCATAACATTAAAAGTATTAGATCAAGCCACAAACGCAACATAATTTTATTATTAATTGAAGACATGTTTATCTCGTGTTTAAATTAACTTCAAGTTCATTTGCATCTTTAATGTTGGAGCTAAATTAATTTGACGGCAATAATGTAAATGAGAAGTTGGCCGAATGCAACCAAACCGCCTAGAGGATGAATTCTTGATGCAAACAAGAATTCAGATGATGCTCATCATAGGATTTAATGCTTTTTCACTTCGTTTATTTTGCAACATATGGCAGACCGGGCCTGTTTTGCTTTTGCTTTGAAAATGAGAAATGGATTTATGGTAGGCGTTTAATTTGATTCTTGACAAACAATTATTATACTCGCCCTAAATCGCTCCATGCTTTTAAATGTTTCCGGTTTCAAGACTGATTGGCGTTAATTAAATTGCTTTCATAATACTTAAAACAAAGCATTTTTCCAACACGTCTATCACACTGTTGATGACAGAATACTATAGAACAGGGCCAATGTGGGTTTTGTAAATGTGAACGTTGCAGTTGGTGGAGTATAGTGGATGCCACAAGAACTCCGTTCTAGCGAAACCTCAATGCCTGGTAGTATGATGACCGTCCTATTAAACATTGGAGTACAGTTTTTATATTTTCCAATTTGAAGGTGTTAAAATCTTTAAAAAAAGCTTGATATGAAGAAATGAACTTTTCGTCAAAATTTCTTAACCCTTCACAAACGGTGTCTCAAGGTGACCGCAGGAACTTGTCTCATGGTGGCCAATTTATGTTTGTATACAACATTTTTGTCACTCTCAGAATCAAACTAGAAGTAATTGTTCATTTGTTGAGTTCATATTTTTTTTTTGGACAGAAGTACGTCATGAAAATATCGCCTGTACTAAATCTCGACAAAATCTTGGTTGATAATCAAAGGCCTCAGTGGAAAATCTGTGTGACCGTTTATGATCTAGGGAGCATGTAGTGTTGAATTATTAGACGGGCGCAACACTACCTGGACAGAATTATCGCGGTGTCCCATTGTGGCCACTGTCTCAAGGTGGCCCACTCTCCCCTACACAACATTTTCAGTCAAGCTCAATTTTGGTTTGGAGATGGAATGAGTGATTTGTTTTCATCTCGATCAATCAGATTCTTCCAACTCAACTCATCTTCTGCATGTTCGTTTATTCATAAAAGAAAAAAATACTTTGGGTTATCGAATTGAAAGTGGATGAACAGAAAAAAAAGATAAAATATTGTGAATACTTCCCAAGATTGAGTGAAAAAAATAAGGAAAAAACGAATCAAACGTGGTTGAAAATGAAAAAAAAAACCTCTCGAATAAGAATCACCAGTCCTGCAGTACTCCAGACAAGTGGAGTTTTTTCTCATTTCACTCGAACATGTTATCTTTGACGTTACCTCTTCAATAAATTTTCTTGCAAACAACAAGATTAGCAACGACGTTACTTGAAAATGGACACAAATATTGTTATTTGGGTTAGTTTGTTCCAGTGAGCTGTTGAAAATGTTTTAAGCTGCTTGACTGATGTGTAAAGACAAATTTGTGTTCCAGCAATAGTTATTTACCTATGATAAGTGCGAGAAGTGGCATTTTTTCGCACGCGACTGTACGAAAGCCGTTCAGGGCAGAAAAGATACTTTTCCACTACCTTACAAGAACATGTAATTTTTCACCCTAAACTGAGGTAGTAAAATAGTTCTTTTCCTCCCCGGAAAAAAAAAACAGCTGGAGGGAAAAAAAGTACACTTTTCCCCCCGGGAGAAAAATGAGAAAACACTTTTACCAAAAAAGTACTCACTACAAGTGGAGGTAAATGGTAGTGGAAAAAATTATATACATTTCCGCTGAAGTAAAGGGCTTTTTTCTCCCTTGGATTTTCAATGACCTCGCGCCAGGGATCAAATAATTCGCGAGAGGAAAAGGAGCACTTTTTTCTCTTGCTATTTGAAAAGCTATTTTCGCAAGAGCTATGTATAATTTTTTTCATACGAGTGTTCTTGTCCATCTTATTTAATTAAAAAAAAATATCAATTCGCTAAGATCTTATAATAATGCTATTAATTGACACATTAACATAAGATAGAATAGTAACATAATATATCGGTTTACAACGTTCTAAGACGTTTTCCAAATATTCCATAGATTTTGTTAATGATTGTTGTCCTTAGTATAAGTATATGGTTGGCGGTTCTTGGATATCAGGACAAAAGGAGAATAGAAACTATACAATTCTCTACGCGGAGTTTCGTCTATATTTAAAGACTTCTTCAGGCTATAACAAAAAGAAACAGGTGTCACAACACTGTTGCCCCATACAATTAAAGTGCAAATAATAGACGTAATATAAAAAACAAAATTAAAATTATTGAAGTTTGCTGGTGGTCAATGCTTTTTTTCAATTATTTGCACTTTGATTGTATTGGGCAACAATGCTGGGAGACCTGTGTCCTTTTGTTATAGCCTGAAGAAGTCTTTGAATATAGACAAAACGTCGCGTAGAGAACTGTAGTTTCTATTCTCCTATTGTCCTGATATCCAAGAACCGTCAACCATCTTCCATAGATTGTACTTGAGTTCACTCTCTCTCAGTTCTCTATTGATTTCTACTCGACAGCTTTCTTGGCCTGCCAAGTCTTCTTCCTCTTAGTTGCCAATCCAGGATTTGTTTTGGAATTCTCTCTTTCGGCATCCGTTGTACATGACCGTACCAAATTAGCTGTTTGTTTCTAATGTCCTCCGTAATCGTGTGTGTGACACCCATTATTTCTCCAACTTTTTGATCTCTTCTTGATATGTCTGCTGATGGGCGCAAAAATCCATATTTGTCGCTCTCAGGTTTTTTCCATCGTTTCTTTCAGTGGCCATACTTGGGATCCATCCATAAGTAATAATACTCTTTACCACAGTATTGTATACAAGCCACTTATTGTTTTCATCTCAAAGTACACCATTCAATAGGGCAATGGCTTTTCTTCCTTGAAGATTTCTGTCCTTCATTTCCAGTTTACCATTGTGTGATATTCCAATTCCTAGATAGTTGTTTTTTTATTTGTATTTCTCAGTGTATTTTATTTCAACTCCGTTCTCCAATTCCAGGTCTTTTTTTCTCCGTTTATTACCATATCTTTTGTTTTCTGCGTGTTTAACTCTAAGCGCCATCTTTTAAATTCTTCGATCAGTTTTTGTGTCATGCAATTAAAGTCATCATAATCTTGGCCTATCAGCCGGTGATAGGTAAACAGCATCCTTTTTTCAGTCCTTTTGACGCGGTAAATCTTGGTGTTGTTTGTTTTCCTAATTCAATTTTAGTTATCGGTTTCTTGTATAGACTTTTTACGGCTTTAATTATTTTATTGATATTAGTTTTTTCCAAGGTTTGCCAGAATTTGCTATCGTATGCTTTTTTCTATCTACGAAGAGAAGGTGAGTTTCTTGGTTACGGTAACTTGTGTTAAGGTAAATATATGGTTCTCGACGGATCTGCCAGCTCGAAAGCCGGCATATTTTTCTGCTTCCATATCCTGGTACTCTTGCTCTATTCGTTTTCTAGGACTTTTCTGTACACTCTACTCACTGTACTGGTAAGATCTATGCCGCGATAGTTTTCGCACTGGCTTTTGTCTCCCTTTCTGTGTATGGTACTTATTCGTGAGATTCTCGATTCATCTGGAACTTTTGATAGGTCAATACATTTCTGGAACAGTATAAATATATGATCATTAAGTTCTTCTGTAGCATATTATAGTAGTTCTCCGCAAATATTTCCTGGACCTGGGAATTTTTCATTTTTCAGTTCTTCGCATATTTGTCTTATTTCTTCATTTCTTGATCTCATTGGTGATAAAGCTACATACATATTTTCAGAATTCGGGTGCTGCAATTCTTGGTCTTTGAATTCTGGTCTATTCTTTTATCTGCTTTTCTTGAGTTTAGAAATTTTAGTTGTACCCTCTTTTTTTCTTCTATTGTTTTTTCTATATCTTCGTACCACCAGTATGGTTTTTTTTTGTTCTTTCATTAGTAACATAAATGATTTAATTAATCGTAGATATCTTCATTTTTAACAATCCAAAAATCGACCCTCTGACTTTTCCGCACGCTCGTAGAAAATAGCTATTTACCTAACAAGTGCGAAAAAACATTTTCCGCAAAAGTTAGGTACAATAGTTTTTCTACAGACGTGCGGAAATGAGAATATAATTCGTAATTTGAAAGTTTTGATGCAACTAATGACAAATAAATAATAATAAATGTCGAAATGTGTAACTAAGCGACCATAGTGACCTGCTGCTTATGATATTGTCAATTTTTGACATGTCGTGCGGAAAAAAATTTTCGCACTGGTGCGGGAAATCTGATTTTCCACACGGATATCGGTGCGGAAAATTCATTTTTCCGCACGGCTGTAGAAAAATAAGTTTTTTCCTCACGGATATGTCAAAATTAACAATATTTTAAGCAAACAGCAACCAGGTTTCCAGGTTACTATGGTCGCTTAGTTACACATTCTGACATTTATTATTATTTGTCATATAATTTGGTTTAATAAAAACTTTTAAATTACGAATTATATACTTTTTTCCGCACGTCTGTAGAGAAGCTATTGTACCTAACACTTGCAGAAAATGTTTTTCCGCCCTCGGCTGCTTCACCGAACTCCGCTACGCGTCGTTCGGTGAACGGCAGACTCGTACGGTAAAACTAATTTTCCGCACTTGTTAGGTAAATAGGTATTTTCCGCACTGGTGCGGAAAAATTTTGCGGCACGCAAACCTCAGTTTTCGGCACGCATACCTCAATAGCATATCACATAAACAGTCTAACTGCTTTTGCGTGCGGGAAAGCATCACTTTGCGAACTTGTTAGGAAAATAACTATTTCCGATAAACACAGTAATTTGCACCAAAATCAAGCAAGAACCACTCACAAATGCCGATTGAAAGTCGTCATTATCAATGTTTGTTTACGTTACTGGCGAATGCGTTTTTAACGCAAAAAAAGAATTGTGTGTTTCATTTTGATTTTGACTGAAAAGGGAAAAGTAACAAGAACATTATTTTTTGCATTACAAAGTGCATTATCTACAGTTTGGTTGGTATGGAAACGAAGTTTAAAACAACAAATTGGTAGGTAGTTATTTGAGTTGACATATGAGTGCGGGAAAAATTTTTCCCGCACTAGTGCGGGAAAAGGTTACTTTGCACACGCAAATGAGTGTGCGAAGTGGCTACTTTGCGCACGCTCGTAGAAAAATAACTATTTCCGCACGGCTGTAAAAAAAGTAATTTCACTTACAGCATCTGCTCTAGCAATTGTTTGAAAACATTATTTTGTGACTTGAGCTTCTTGAAAAGTTTGTGAATTTTCAAAAATCCGCACACAACTTTTCCTTTGTTTCCATTTCTAATATCAAAATTGCCAGAAAAGGATTTTTTTGTAGCAAATGATTGATTTGTTAGGAATGGAATTTGATAATTATCCACTTTCCAATGAGAGATGTCTGAATTAATTCAAAATCATCAGATCTTCTACGCATATCAACAAATCTTTCACAGCTCCGATAGTTATTTTATCAATGTGAAAAAATCAAATTGTATAACAAGTTTTAGACACCATCGAAGAACATCATCAACACTAAGGCTCTAGTGAAAATGTATCAATTCAATCGGACCTGGACGGAAATTTCAAGAAAAGAACTATTCAACTCATCAAATCACAGAAAATAGATATTTCTTTAGATAAAAGGTATGGTGTTGTATAGAGAATGTATGCAAGGGATTTGGACCATAGACGTATATTTGAACCAAGGAAATTCCAACAGTACCGCTTTGTGTGCCAAATTGCTAAAACAAATTCAAATGTTTCTTATTTGGCGCTTAAACGACCATTTCTAGAAGCTATATTTGTGAATGTTTGAAACGACATGAAAAAAACTTCGTGTCCCAAGAATTATACAGTAGAAGAGAGTTACAGATTCCACAGTTGTCCAGATAAAACCAAATCGCTAAATTGGTACCTCCAATGCCCAAACTGGGCGATCAAGAATTCGCAAAATTTTGGTTCTCAGAGCTGCAGGAAGACAAACTGGACTCCAGGCTGCCAGATCTATTCCAAAATAGAAACTGGTATATTCTGGGGAGCTATTATGATCTGAGAAAAAACTTTTTTGTCACCACATCAACAAACGTATGAACTGTTTAGAGTTAGAACCGATGATTGGGCTCTGAAGAGGTGCAATTGGGGTTGATCTTATTTCATGCAAAAAGGTGTCCCTGTTTAAGACTTGCCCAGACTTTGTAGGATCAGATCAGATTTCAGGACAATCTATGAAAAGTTGCACAACAGCAGCATTTGCAGAAAAGGAAAGCATACCCCATAGATAGTCGGCAACATGGATAAGTAGGTTCGACTCGGGAATTAACTTCAAGGAAGATATGAATATTCAAGATAAAACTGTCAAATATTAATTTGATTTCTCTAAACCTACGAAGTTATCTATGTATAACTAGTCGGAGATGCTCCTCTACTAATCATCATCAATTATAATTACTACTCGACAGGGTAATTAACAAAACATAGACGATGGTTTGAAACAGAATTCGAAAAAAGTGACGGCTGCATAACCGTAGATTGATAATCGATTTGATGCTCGTAAACAAGACTGCATTCGTTATGCAAATTCAATCAGAGAAGATGCAAAAAGTTGTGGTGTTGGATTGATTGAATTGCTGCATGTGACGCATAGTTGATAGTGTGAGATTCTGTATTGAAGTATCAGTATATCTGTTTAATTAGTTTGTTAGGCTAGGAGGAAGTGTTAAATATCTTCAAGCACCTTCCGCGTAAAATCAATATTTTTGTTTGGTTTTGATTGTTCATTATCAAGCACACACAATCACTTGAAACCACAGCACGCAAATTCGTACAGTAAACTAATGAAACGTAAGTTTTTCTGATCATGGAAACCCAGTGAGAATATTCGGGTATTCAACTGTATTTTATACCTGCCTACTTTTTTCAAATGAAAATGTTCCTTACAATGAGAACTTGCACCCGTTTCCTTCAAGAAACATTAACCTCAATTTATTCCCCACAGGTGTCAATTCTTCACTTCTGAGTTGTCCAAAGACAAGTAAACGTATAGAACAGTATTGAAACCGCGTTAGAATGATGAAGAATCATAGATCACCGAAAACTAAGAATCTTCTTGTGTGATTGGATTCATGTATCAACACAATTTGATTCAATTCCACCAGAGTTTCTCACTACACAATTCAGCAGAGTCAGATCAGCGGTATCATAACCTATCATGATACGATACACCCCCTTAAGACTATACGAATCTCTACTCCACTTTGCTTTTGGTATGCCACTAACGCTCACCATCAACCAACTATTCTTCAAAAGAATGGGTCGTGAAATATGTTTTCAGACGTTCTTACCTAACCAAAGATGATTCATTCTCGAATCCTTTCAAGATTAGAAAATAGCAACAAATAAGTCAATCAGACCAACCACAAATTAACAACTCATCAGGAGCACATTTTTCATGGAGTTAGCCAAAGCAACAACGTAACATTAACTACCAAATAATTACAGCATCGGTATGCTAAAAATCAGTGCCGAGGCATTAATAATGCCCGATGGGCGTTCCTTTGTGTCCGGATTAAAGCTTCTTTCTTATGTTTTCCGGGAATCACTCTGCTAGCATTACCAGGCCAGTTGAACGGGTTAATTATCAACACGATACACAAGTTATTTATGTCATGTATTAAATTATTATCGCCATTTATACTTAATAATCTGGACAGGTTTTAATAGCTAAACCAAAAGTAACATGAGCAAAGACAGCGCTGCGAGGCTGTTTAACTAATTGGTGGCACTTTTCTGCTAATTACTGATCAGTGTTTTTGATGTATGTCGACTTCTTTTAACGATTTTTTCTTATAACACAGCACTAAATCATCAGGTGTCTGTTTTTTCAAATTGATAAGCTGGAGAGGAATATCAATTTTCACAAGGATGACATCAGATTTCTAGGACACTAGATGAGAACCCCACATATAGTAAGCACATAGAGGTTTTGGGGACTATCACCAGCCATGGTGTACTGGATGTACACAACCATGGTCAGACCCATAATTACCATCGTCCACAAACTCCGGACGAACCATGGAGTAATCAACGAATCACAAATGGTAAGGTCCAGTGGAAAAATAGTGATAGTCGTGGTATGGGGAAAGAGGTGAAGCAAAGGACTCATGGCCGACAAAATGGCAAACAGGTGAAGGGAGAATAATAAAGCAGAGGAAGTGGCTGAGGACCAAAAACGGTTAAGGGCCACTGAGGCAGAAGATGCTCCAAGACAGCATGAGGGAATGGCAGGAGAGAGGAGAGATGGGACAAGGGAGGTAAGGAAAGGGTAAGAGATCTTCACACGATTTGCAAAGAGATGGTGGAAAACATGTTGATGTGATCTCATTGCCGACACTCTCTGACTGGGCAGCGCTCGCACTGGAATCAATCAACGGGCTCAGCCGAGCACAGGTTGCAGGGTGAAAGTCGTCGATGGACCCACCAGAAAAGGGGGAGGTGGAGTTGGATTGCGGAGGCATTTAGGCAAAACGTACCATGTATTAACCATAGCGCGAAAATCTGTCATTCTGATTGGTCCGCGATTATACGAAGGACGATTTGTCTAGAGAAGGTTGCACGCTCTTACGTATTGACCTTGAATTACAGAAGACTATTTCGGATAGTTGAGGTGACAGAAAATTTTGTTCGGTGGAAAAGAGAGAGCAATAATAGTTGCAGATTTATTGAACGACGGTTATTATCACGTCATATTGATTTATGGTATGTACGTGCATCTCGTTATCAATTGTAGATTGAACCTGCATAAATATGCCTCTGAGTTTCCAATTTACAAGGTACCTTCTAGTACTCTCTCGGGAATATTAAACGATTTTAATTTGGATGAAAGTTTTTGTACCTGTGAAAATGGAATATTGGGGAAACTATCCAAACACCAGGCAGGAGTTTTGTCACTATTTTTCATCATTGAAGTGTCTAGCTTAGGGGAATAAAACCAAATCTTACGATTTTTATACTCCCCTTTCACAAACTACAAACATGGAGCAAACTTTTAACGCTGCTTTGAACTCTTCTATAATTGACAATTGAGTACGCTCAGATTGCCTTATAAACCCAGAACCAACACAATTTACAATGAAAACAATCAACATAACCTCATAATTTTGATCCAGATTGAACCAAATTTAGTTTGGTAGACCTGCTGGCGAATACCGAACCAAGAGTGGACCAGCTTAGTCCGCAACTGTCAACACCATTCGAACCAAATATTTGGTTCTGATATAGTTCGAATAAACTACTTGGTCCGCGGACCAAGCTGTCGGTGTAAACTAGGCTAATGAGAACCAATCACGAAAAATTTGGCTCTTCTGAAAGAATCATCGATGAATGTTAATTGAAAGCAAAAAATTGTAGAACTCATCATTTTCCTGTTCGGAAAAGCCATGGAAGATATCCCGGAGTCACAAGATGCAGCAAACGAATGTCAACTGGTCGCCAAGCTTCTTATAAAGCCATTTGAAAAAAAGGACACATAATTTGGCAAATAACGTTAATGATGATATACCCTGGGCAATAAATTAGATACTGATTATTTTTCATCATGCAATGATTTTTTCTGTTTTTAATCAATTTTTCATCAGCCATGATTCTCAATAAGTTACTTCACTTTTCTTTGTGTATTTTTTTTAATAAAATGGCTTCAGGCATAACTTTCCATATCAAGCAATGCGGAAACATTTTATTCATAAACTGTGAAAAATTGTGTGGCCAACACCGAACATAGAGAGACGTGAGGAGAGGTTGAGCGGGGCACTGAGTGGAGATACGTTTGCACCTCACTGGAATGTGCTTTGATCGCGCGAAGCTGTCAGTGGCGTAACTATTTCACAGAATTCTTATCCACTGCAAGCTTGACACTTGCGTATCATTTCAATATATATACCATATGAGTAAATAATGAACCACTTCAAACTAAACCAGAATAAAACACAATAAACTTTCACAAAATAAACAACAAACACCACTTAAAAAACAAGAGACGCCTATGAGACGAAATATGAATGAAACATGTAGACAAAATCTGATCGATAGGGGCGGACCCAATTTTGGTGTGTTGCCGTACTTCAGCTTTTTTAATTTTCAGAAGAAAATACTGGTTTTTCTATATCCTAAATATCTAAACAAATCTTGAAGAGATGTTTCAATTTGAACAAAAAGATTACCATCAACTTATTTGATTAAATTCATACATTAAATGGTTTGAAAAATGATTCCAAACAATGTTTTAATCTTTTTGCTGCGTAGTAATACTTTTGATAGAGTAAGTTTGGCAAACAACGTGATAAGAGAAACTCTGCACCCGAGTGCACAGCTCGATGTTGTCCTCATGTTTATTTCGCCTTGTTTCATCTATCATTGATGGACTTACACCAGAACCAAAGTAAAAAAAAATCAGAGGTGATGCTCCTTTCAAAAAACTTTTAAGCGATGTGAGAAAGGGAATGAAACATATCTTCACATAATATGTTACTGAGAAGCGTACGCCACAAGAAAAATAAGGACAGTAGGTAATAGCAGACTCATTAGGTTTTGTTGTCATATTCCCGGGCAGTAGCAAAAGAAGTGTTTCCATGAATAAAAAAGAATGATTTATTAATCACGATCATAAAAACTAAATACTTGGTGTGATCAAAGCCAATCAACGACCTCTGAGTTACAAAAAGTATGTCATAAGCACTTCATGGGCAGCAATTACCAAAGAATGAACCCTTAAACGAATTATAGCGCAGCCGCTTGAAAGTATTTAAAAAATTGGTGGAAAAACTGCGGACTGTCGGTATTTGTGTCTTTATCTACTGTGGCATCTGACAAGTAGGTTATTTACTGAATGCAATGCCGCGATCATTAAACAAACTCATATTAATTAAGCGCTTTGTGTTTTGCCAAATTACTTCTGCGGATCCCGATTCAGTTGTTTTTCTTGCCAACTAACATGAGCGTTTTTTGGTCGCGAGAATGATAATTGCTGATGGCGACCTGTTTCCGTGGGTATATTTCAGGTTATGTACTTGGATATTTGATGGTTATAAAAATGTATTTCTTTGGACATAGTCCTGCCGTGAGAACTTTCGGAAGGAACTCACGACGTTTCTACCAACAGCATATTCAATATAAATCAATTCAAATAGTTCCCCGAAGCTAAATATAAAACAAACATGTACTTTGTCCCGAACCAGTTCAAAAACGAAAGGAGACAGACGAGATCGACGCCGCGTGCCCGATAAGCAAGAAATTAAAACAAAACACTTCCATACCTTTTCTAATAAGGATGTAATCCGTTTATCTAGAATTATCAAAGGTGTGTCCAGTGGCCACTTTACTTTTATTAGTTCTTGTATCGTAGGAATTTAAGGCATTTGGGTGTTTTTACCTGCAGTAAATAGTGAATGGCTCTATATTCAGTGACTAATGGCTTTTTTTTAAAGATGTGTATAGTTCCGGTTCACGTTTATTTCAAGATCTTGACATCCAAGTGAAAGTCAACTTTATTCCTGACTCTATAACTAGATGAAACATTCTTATCAAAAACCAGGTCGTTTTCAGCGCCAAAACAAAGTATTTTTTGTAATTCCCTCTCTACCACTACCTTCATGTGAGATTTTGTACTCAGAAACCTCTACCCCAAACCCCCTTCAATTCTATATTTCTGTTGATAACTTTCGAATATTTAATTGAACAGCCACAGCGGATTTTTCAGAAATAACTTCATGAACTCAATATGGCAATCCAGGCCAACGAACATCCTTGAGTATCACTACCAACTTGTCACATGCGTTTCTATTTGAATTAATTACTTTAATCCAATTTATTCAAATTAAATAGATTCACTAGTCTGATAAAACAATGTATATCATGTTTGAATAAAAAAATTGAATAAATTTGCTATAATGTTATTTATCTGGTGATAGAACCTTATTTTTCAAAATTCTGTGTTTATGTTTGCTATTATTATTCTCTATAATTTTCTAGTGTTTTACAGGCGTTAATTTCTACCGTCCCTGATGCTAGTCATTATTATACTAATATCGTCGTTGGTAGAGCAGGTGGTAGTGAATTAGCCTTGGCTTTCTTATGTTAGCCTAGAAAGCTAGTAGTAGAGAATTGAGAGCTTGTAGATGAAATAATTGCGAAAGCATCGGGTTAAATTATTAAGCTTTGTGTGATTTCGACAGTAATTTTCAATAAGCGATACTTTATATTATATACAAAATTTTTAAGTTTGAAAATGTTGAATCTTCTTTTTTTTTCATTATGCAATACGTCATTTTTGGTACAAGTATCCACTCCTTTTGACGAGTTTTACAAACTGTTGAAATACATTACTCATTTTCGAAAAAAATAAATAAAACGGTAGGGGGATTAATACATTTCATCACAAAAGATGTTGAACATGCTCACCCCCTTCTTCAATACATTTTAAAACCATTTTGATTTATAAAAAAGGCACAGAAACTTGAAAACACAAAACTTCTCAGGAAGTCGACAACAATATAGGTGGATTTGGTGGTTGTCATGTAGTAATGTTTGGATGTTTTCCAAGACATACGTTTTTTCAAATAATTGCAATCCATAGGTGAGCTGACCGTACTTTTTATTCAACAGCCGTTAGATTCAACATCCAGCATATTCGGGTTTTTTTGTCAACCTCCAATCTTCACTAGTGCGCACGAATTCACACTTTTCTACACTGCGGCGTTTATAACGCGGTTAGTGCAAAAAGTGTAGCGTGCTTGTTATATCAGCGTAGGATGTACATTACTGCACCAGTTACACCAGGCCAAGAGGAGGTGTAACAGGTTTAGTGTAGTGAACAATACAGTCGAAATGGGCTCGTGTATTCTGTAAACAAAGCTTCTCTTAACATAACCTAAAATAAAGATAAAAGAGAATTTGGAGTGATGGATCACAGTGTTGAATGTTGTTTTTTAGGTTAGAATATCTGCACTAAATGTACTAACGCGTTTGGTGATTTTCTCTTTACACTGGTGGCCATAAGTTACACCAGGAATCTGCACTACACTATCCTACACCGACATAACAAATTGATTGATCCACGCAGGAGTTAGTAAAAATGAAGTGGACACGTTCTCGCAAGTTCGCGCGCTTTCTGTTGTTTCCGGCGCTGCTGCAATAGTTATCACAAAAAGTTACCTAACTTACGAATTACGAGGGTTTGAAATTAGACCGTTGATGAGACTTCCTACCAGGCAGCAGGAAGTATGCTTTTTTTTTTAAAACCTGCGGTTGCATGTTGCCATGTTTCTATAGGTTCCATTTTTTACCGGATTGATCAGTTTTTTATTCACTTCACAAACTTTTTTTTCGAATATTTTTATTCCACATACTCACCACATATGTATTTTTATTTTCTTTTTAGTCATATTTTTTTGGAGGTGGTATTTCTTCTGGCATGAAAAGTATCAACCTAATACTTTGAAATTTGAAAGCGAATGATCACATGAATGTTAAAAAGTTTAAAAATCTAGAGTTGTTATTCATAAAAAATTGATCAATCTCGCATATTTTTTTAAAGTGAACTTTTTACCGAGTTCGTGGATTTAAATGAGGTTTCGTTAATTCTGTATTTTCATTCCATCTAACGAATTTTTTCGGATATTTTTTATAAACAATAACATCGGCGCAAGAGTCATCCGAATATTTCAAAACTTAAAAAAGTCATGGGTAAAAGAATGTTGATATATTTCCGAATCTCTTATATAATACCTTTTTTGCATACCATTTCAAGGGTCATAATTTTCACAAAATCAAAATTGGTCAATATCGACGAATTTTGTATTTTCAATATATTTTTTTTTGTGCACTAGACATTCCTCTATCACGATAAAAAGTGAAAGCTAAATTGATTACAATATTCCTAAAAATGAGGGTGTTATCAGTAAGAAAAACTTGAAAACTGTCAAAATACCTTTCTCTCCTGTATACAAACGAACTGTCATGTTGAACGGGAAATATGGTACATTTGTATGAATGGTGCCCTCCTGATACCGGTTTCAGAAATAAGGATCATCAGTCATCACTCACACAAATCCTACTTTCGTTATAAAGGGTGTTCCAACTAAATGTATTCACTCCAAATGACGCCCCCCAAGAAAACAAAATAAGAAACGCTCAGACTCGTTGATTTTTAATTCGAAGAAGAAATAGATTCGCCTTTTCACTCCTTGAGTGGTGAGAGGGGTCAAGTGATACCTAATTTCGAAGGTTAGTTGCTCTCAATTTGGGGTCCTTAAATTCTTTTGTCGCGTGTTTTTTTGCCGGTTGATTCAAGTATTGTTCCACTTTGAATATAAAAACCCAGAAACAGGTGATACTAGAAGATTTAAAATCGTTTTGATTACAGTGGACATTAAATGAAGTGGGCAAGGACAAGAATGTGAATCTCAACCACCCGCATGTTGCCTTAAGGATCCTTATCAAGTCTTATGAGACCACACTAATTGAATCTTTCAAACTATTTTAAATGCAAACAGTAAAAATAAAAGCAGTCGATATAGCAAAACTTGAAAAATATCTAAATCCACTTAAGAGCCATAGTCTCCAAAAACGCTCATAAAGTATGCGTAATATTGAAAGGATTCGAAGAATGTCATCGCGTCGAAGACAGAGTATTAAGGAGTTAAGTCCAACATGCTTTGTCTACGGTCCTCGTGCAGATAAAGGCTCCATTAGTCAGAGCCAGTCAAGATAGTGTAAGTGCACATATCAAATGAGCTTTAGCGACACTGCGGCGCGAGGCACTTTAGCCTTAAGGCTGTGTTCACATTAAACATCAACTGACCGCTGACTAATCGGATTGGGCTGGGTCGCGACAAAAACGTCCTGCTCCTGCCTTTGGCTTTATCTTTACTGCTGAATTGATGTAAATGTTTGTGTTCAATTAGCGTGCTACAAATGTAACGCTGATCGAGAATGTATTCGTTTTAAGAGGCAAGTGCGCATAACTGGATTCAAGGAAATAGTGGTGAGAGTGTTGTCGGGGTAAGCCAGCTGAATAAGTTTGTAGGCGTTTGTATTTGTGCCGCTCACTTATCGGAAATTTTTTATATGCATATTCCTGGTTCGTAATCATAATACAAGAAGCTCTGGGATTTCTGCACCAGTTCCAATTTAAATAATTTTGGTTTGCAATTTGACAAGATTCTAGAAATTTCGCAGTAAGAAGAACTCCTCATGAGCCCGTGATGGACAATATGCACAATTTTTCGAAATAGGAAAAATATTAAGATAAGCATATGGATGACATAAAAATTTACCTACGTCCTCAAAGTGATTGACTAGTGAAAATTGCGTCTTGTTCAGCCCACCTTAATCGCACGTTTTCCTCCTTGACGTCACTATTCAAGATTTCACAGTGTCGCTTATTAATCATATTATATTATACACGTATTGATAAATCAGCGGCACGAGGCTCTCCTATGTACTGATGGCAAGCGGAATGACGTCACTCCAGGACAGTTTAGCTACGCTCCGTTTTTGGTCATTTAGCAAAGTGGTCATTTTCACGCTATCAAAACAATAAATAATAGCTTTAGTATCATTCAATGGGTATCTTTAACTTTCTTTTTTGGCTTAGAACTTCACTTTATGAGGAGTCTAAAAATTCACTTTGTGGGTCTGGAATTAAATGTTTAATTCCATATTAGATGAAAATTATTTTATTTTTATTATATTAAGATACTTGCGAATGGTTTATGATGTTGAAACATGTTTAAAAATTGGAGGGTTGAGATAGAGGGCTGGTTAACAAAAGAGGTAGAAAATGTTTTATAGCTGGTGAAGTATCATATTGAGGAATGTGAAGTATCGTTGGTGTTTTATCTGAAAACAAAATGGTGATTCTTGCGAAAAACTATTTTCTTGATAAAAATCATTTTCTTATAAACCATTTTATGTAACAAAATCATGCCAGTTACGAAGATTATCCTGTTTGTTCCCTTGAATCAATTTCCTTCAATTGATAAATTTGATACATTGCAGAAAAATTGATAGAGAATAAAAAAATCTTTGATCAAGAAAGAAAAGTCTAATTGGCTCGTTGCGTGAATACTGATTTTTATGAAAAAGAGTTAAATAAAATTATTGTCAAGAAAAAGAGTGGTTCTTGGTATCAAGGATTTCCATAAAAAAACTACTCAGGTATTCAAAATACCTTATTGGGACATAAGAACACACAATTCAATTATTGTGAAATAAAAGTCATAATTTATTTTTTCATTGTTGTTCTTGATCCGAAAAAAACTCTTTTCCATAATTTTACCAAAGGAAGGTTCATCAGATTTTTTGAAAATTACTTTTTTGTTTTTATTTTTAAATAGAATTTTATCATTCATGTGATTTTTTTTTATATTAAATTTTTGATTGTGAAGATAGTTTTTTTATCAAATCAAGTAAGTATACAGAGAGATTATATCATATTTTATAATATTTCCTTAATAATTCATTAGAGTTCCAAGTAGTAGACGTGCCATTAAAAATCATCATATAACCGTTATGTTCCGGAGCAATTAGAAAAATCATAGTTTCATGTCTTTGGATAGAATTTTAGGCGGAGGGGTTGATTTCGACGACTATCGAGTTTTCTCTTACCCACGAAATTCAAGGATATTGCGATAATTGTTCTGAATTTGAAAAAAAGATATTAGAGACCAAAAAATATCATGAGCTGTCATTACAGAAGAAACTCTTGAACGTAAACAGTATAGGTGTACGCTCACAATCCGTCGTCAAACTATAAATCCTGCTTTAGTGGGGAGGGAGTAGCATTTCAATCGAAGAATAGCCATTATTGCGAATGCTATATTTTACTTAATCTACGTCTTATTTATGCATTTGGGATTTTTAATGAACCATTCTATTTTTTAATTATAATATATTTTCATCAATCTCAATACAATTACATTTAAAATTGATAATGCGGAGTTTTTTATACAGTTTCCATGTTATTATTCATATGAATTTTGTGATTGGTCTGCAAGAGGGGATAGTAATTACTATGATTCCCCAAACACGACGTTCTAAACTATTAATTCAAACTAGAGTCAAATCTTAACCATTGTGTTGAATGTGCTCTGTAAACTATATATTTAATCATTTACATTTTGTTTCATCAGAGCAGGACCAATATGTTTTGAGGGACTCACGTAATCTTATTTCTCTTTCCTCATATATATGATATTTTTTCAATGTCTCCATTTCTTCAAATAATATAACATTAATCAATAATAATAATCATGTTATTTCAGTCTTTTCTTTCTTTTTCAATAAATAAAAGTTATCATAATTCAGGACGGAGTAACAATACTCATTCGTCCGCCATAAAAGAATACTACAATTATGTCTATGAAACCATCTACAATACCGTTTCAGCTGAACCAATTGTAGGTGTAGACTCATATCAATTTGTTCGTTTGCATAAATCGCCCGTAATTGCCCATTCTAGTCGTGACTGTAGATAATAACATCAACTACTGGCATCTCAAATTACTTATGGTTTGTTCACTAGTCGGCAATTATTGTGGGAATATGAAAAGTAATCCATATTAATAATTCTTCTAATACACGAGCCGATTCATAATTATATTATAATCGAACAGTTACTGAAAAAAACCGTTAATGATAACAATGGGGATGTGAGTTATATCATATAACAGGAAATAATAATAATATACAAAATAGATACAAGTTTTTGAAGTAAAAACTTCTTTAGGCGCGCTGAGCACTTTATTTTGTGGGTATCGAATGAGACTGAGCCGTCACGCTCGGTTATGTAACGCTCCTTCGGGTAAAGTCGACTCCAGTCGAGTAAGTCATTCAGAACATTTTTGAAGGAGCGGAACACACGTGAGTTTGCAGTGTTGGTACCATTATATATTTCACAAAAAACATTTTTAAAGACACGAGAAAATATTATTCATTATAAATCACTATACCCATATAAAGGAGAAACCTTGAATGAATTTGGAGTTCTCGTCATAACGAATAACACCCGCCTATACGTAATTTTGTATAGCTGTTTCGTCTTGATGAGGAATAATTGACCAAAAATCGCTAGGTTTGACGCCATCTCAAGTTTCATAAAAATAAAAATAAAAGTGTCACCTCTCGACCGTTGTCGGTTGAATATCCAGACACCCTGTATACATTTTTTTGACTGACACTGACGAAGTGACGACTGATAAATTTTTCCGATCCAAACCTGAAACACGCTACGTTAGTACGTCATTATGACCGATGAGACATCCACGCGCAAGCCGTAAACGCGAACACGTGACTGTCCCATTCTTAAACTTGTGGGACTCTAGGCCGAGAATAAACTCTAGAGATGGAGAAAGGAATGCCTACCAATTCTTGAGACCGGAACCCGAGAATCCGGGACGCGGTTATCAGGTCAGTTCGTACTCACTTAGACACTTTATGCAAACCCTCGAGCAAACCCAACATTTTTTTACGTATCCGCATCCGGATCCCTAAATGGATCGACATACGTTAGTCATATAAAATCCCGCTTAGCAGCGATCGGTTCTACGTATACGAAACGGATCGGTGAAACCTCAAAGTTGTCAAACTTCGCGTTTTGTAACCTAGATATTGATTATTGTTTATATTTTTGGTTTGGTTTGAATGTTTGTGAATTTTTCGTTTATCGGTTTTGGAGAGCTTTTGTTATAATTCTTCGATAAGTTGAGATCAAGGTTGAGATGCGGATACGATGAAAGGCCCGCAACGATACGTACAACGGAACGAATCGGAACCACCGCATGTATTCTGAGCATGCGCAGATTGATGCGGGTATGGATACGTTTGAAATATAGGACGTGCTTAAAGTGTCTAATAACACACGCACGTTGAACATGTATCAGAATATGCAACCATCAACAAGAACAAACTCGAGACGACATGACGCGACAAACGACAATCATGGGTAAAAAGATCAAAGCTCCGATCCTCGACAATAATGACATTAAAATGAAATAGAATTGACGAATCAAGTTCAAGATGTCTGCGCCCATGCCATTCTACAAAAATTGGATGCGCAGTGGTCCAACAACAAAAAACCAAAATTATATTCCGTGTTATTGATCTCGCCTTGGTGAGTTTCTTCTGTTGTGTGGTCATAAGCATCAAAATTTTGTAGTAGGTAGTCGTGATGTATCCCAAATCTTCTCAGTAGACTCAGAAGCGGTGGAAGACCTGTCAGAAATCAACAATAGAACGGACAGAAGAAATCCGACCATGGCAATACCAGCACTCCATGCCTTGGGAGTTCAAGTATCGTTCTCTGCGGAGTCGAATAATCGCAACAGGTTGGAGTGTCTCCGACCAATGGGAGCACCTTGATAACAACCTGAAAACTAAGTTTGTCGACTACAGTAGACTCAAGAGCACGTGGCTTCTTACAGAAAATTTCAAAATTTGGTGTTTTTTTTAAACAGGCCACTGGATAGTCATCGCATACGTATATGGAGGGAGCCAACAAAATCTACCCAGCCTGCCACCCTTTGCAGGGGTAGGTGCAATGTAGATACAACTAGATCCTCACACCAGACTATGGCGAACTGTTGGTGATGCTTTTGTTTTTATGCACGATAACGTCCGACCTCATCGTACCACAGCTAGTGAACGAATTTCGGAAAGTGGATGTTATCAATCGTTTGGACTGACCCGCACTATCGGCAGACATGAATCCCATAGAACTATTCCAGAGCTAGTTATTGCTACTCGAGAATTGTGAAATATTTTCCAACAACACATCATCATAGATCGAATAATAATAAATTATTGAGGTAGATGTTTGAGAGTCAACAGAAGATGGTAAGTTTGTGGATCTAATAAATTAACTTTCGTGATGCAATGAGGACTCATTGCAGAGTATTTGTCAAATTTGTGAAAAATCAACATCACATTATTTTTTGATCAATGCATTTGGCCCTATATCCGTCAAAATAACTTGCACCTTTTTTAATGGTTTGCAACTTTGGATATGTCAACGAGTTTGATGATTTTTAACCTATTTGAGACACATCCAGTTGTATCAAGAAATCCAAAAATAAAGCGGATTTTAGAATCGCAAAAATCAAACAGTCGGTATATCACTACAGACCGATGCTCACGATTGATATTTCCTTTTTTGATTATCTATACCACTGTGAATTTAATCAATATTTGTAGGTGGAATACGAAATGGTATCTTTTCGATTTCCATAAAAAATAATGAATAAAAGACGGCAATTTGATTTGACAAATAATATTAGATGTAAGAGGACCCTTCAAATGTAGCAATGATCTCGTAAATATCAAAATAAACTGTGGTCTCGGCACTTTTATAAAACAGAAGTTACACGATTAATCCCCAACTCCACAAAGTAATCTGACACACTTCAACATGCGACTTCTCAGATATATTCCAGAATTATGAAAATTGATTCATACATGCCACAGTTATGAAAGATCAAAAGCGATGTCTGTTTGGTCTATATTTTTTGAGATTTTTCAAAGGTCGGAATTCTATATTTCAAGTTTTTTATATTCTGGTACTAATACCTCCCAAAGGGAAACTTCATGTATTAGTTCATCTGATTCTTTCTCTTATTTTGTAAGATGATAAAATAAAATACGAAATGGTGTCAGTCGATTTCCATGAAAAGTGTTTTTAATTTTATCAAGTTTTCAGTCATGAAAATGAGAAAATAATGAATAAAAGACATCAATTTGATTTGACAAATAATATTAGATGCAAGAAAATTCTTGAAATATTGCGATGATCTCGTGAATATCAAAAGTAACTGGAGTCTTCAGGGGGGGATCTCAAATTTTTTAGTTTTGAAAGGTAAAGTCAAACTCTTTTTTTAAATACGCCTACTTTCGCCTACGCGTTTCGACTAAAAAGTCATCATCAGGGCAAGCCGGTTTTGGGTGGAGTTCTAGTGTGAATTTCCTGTATCGTTGCACTTCCCCAACTTTCCTAAAAAATATTCACAGGACATTTTTCCCTGCGATGTATATATTTTTTGATATAAAACTTGGTGTTTTGTTTGGAAAAAATTATTGATCTGTTATACTGAATAGCGGCAAGTTTTATACAAGAAAGCTTCCGTTCTTAATAATGATAGTACAGCGAATATCCACCATCATCATAACATCTTATCTAAAGCAAAACAAAGAAAATCTCATTGCAATAAAAGCACTGAATAGCTTAAAATTTTGAAGGTTTTCATCAATGATCTAACTATAGATGAAACATAGCGAAGTAAACATCCAACTGAGTTTCTCCCACCACGTTGATTGCCAAACTTACTCTATTAAAAGTATTACTACGCATCAAAAAGATTAAAACATTGTTTGGAATCATTTTTGAAACTATTTTATGTATGAATGTAATCAAATAAGTTGACGGTAACCTTTTTGTTCAAAGTGAAACATCTTTTCAAGATCTGTTTAGGTATTTTATATCTAGAAAAACCAGTATTTTCTCCTGAAAATCAAAAAAGCTGAAGTACGTCAACGCACCAAAATTGGGTCCGCCCCTATCGATCGGATTTCTCTCAAACCTTTCATTTATATTCCGTCTCATTGGCGTCTCCTGTTTTTTGAGTGGTGTTTGGTGTTGATTTTATGAAAGTTTATTGTGTTATTATTCTGGTTTAGTTTGTAGTGCTTCATTAGTAACTTATATGGTTTATTGAAATGACTCGCAAGTATCAAGCTTGCAGTAAATGAGAATTTAGGACTTCTGTAAAATAGTTACGTCACTGGCAGCTTCGCTTGTAGTAACCGAAGCACATTCCAGTGAGGTGCAAACGTATCCCCACTCAGTTCCCCGCTAAACTCCTCCTCACGTCTCTTCTATGTTCGATGTAGCCACACAATTTTTCACAGTTTATGAATGAAATGTTTCTTGTATGGTTATTAGATCATTGGTTGTCATTCGTCTGGGAAACAAGAAAACATTTTCCAACCATTCAACATACAAAATGAAATTTTCGAGATCGAGACCAAAAGTCTTGATGTCATGGTCTCGATATCGGTCTCAATCTTGATGTGTAGGTCTTGGTATGATGATATGATGATGATCGAGATCGAGACAAGACCTCTAACAAGACATATTATTATATGCCAGAATCATGAAAATTGATTCATACATCCAACAGTTATGAAAGATCAAAAGAGATGTTAGTATGGTCTATTGCGTATGAGATTTTTCAAAGGTGTTGGGGACCAATTGATAGATAATGGAGAAGAGTTTACATGAATTAATGGATATTTCAAGCTTTTATATTCTCGATGGCGTTTGGTTTTTTTATTACTAGTACCTACTAAATGAAACTTCAAGTATTGTTAGTTTTTCTACTCGAGTTCAGATCAAAATAAAATTGGTGTTACATCGTTTAAATTATATCATATTTTTTTTATAAAAAAATTCTGGGGAGAATCAAATCCGTAGAAATTAAGGTATTGTTCAAAAGCCGCGTTCTATGAAGATATAGCTTCGAAGAGAATTATATCATTCAATACTGTATCATATTGATAAGGTTTGAGAATCAAATGATTATGATTGTTGATATCTGAAGTACTTGTTATGAATAATTTTATGTATAGTATTTGGAAAACTGTTCATACATACTCAATGTAATATTATGTTTTTAGTGTTGTGGCGATCAATGGAATCAGTCCCCTTACTTTCATTTAGTTTGTAGGTAGTTTGATAAATGAGATCTCAATCTCAAATATCTAAATGCATTTTGCAAAAAGTCAAAACATTGACTATATTATTCAATACTATGAAAACTGGGATTCTTATCATTTCACAAAAATATGTGAATCGTAACCCGCAAAATTATGAAGAAAATTGATAAATAACGGTGCGGTAAATGGAAAATTTTGAAATTGAAACAAACGTTGTTTCACAAAGAGTTTTCTGTGTGCTTCTACTGTCCAGTTAATAAAGTGATATCAGAGAAAATGCTTTATTTGCATCAATTATAAATGTCTCTTTTTGTTAAGACACAATAATAGTTATATTTTCTTTTTTCAACCTTCATTAGAAACCACTTCTTGTGTTATTTATGATGCATGTACAAGAAGGAGTGAAAAAACCATTTTGTACTTATTTTCAAGCTTTGAAAAAGAAACAGAAACCGCAGTTACCTCAACATATTGTCAATAACCAATCTCCTTATTGATGATCGATACGATGGATTTATTTTTAAAATTTGTTCATCCCTCAATTCATCTGAAGGAGTGGATATCATTTCGAAAAGCAACAAAACACCTGTACACTTCATAATTGGTCAGTAGATCACTAAATAGTAGAAATGCTGGCTGATTCGTATAACTGAAGCATACCGACGAAACATTGCAAAAGCAGATGTGGAAATGAATTGGAAAGACAGTGAATTATTGAGAACTTTTTAAATTATGAGAAGGCACTTCCTCGTTAAAAAGCATGCTTTAAAATAGTCGTTCCAGTAACCAAAAAGCTACACGACAAAATGATTTTTATAAAACGTACAATAATGTCATCGCGTTTTGGTTACCAGACACATGTTTGACCATGACCATCAACACTACATCTATCTACCCCAAAACACTGAACACCAATTGACACAACACTGCAACACTTAGATTGTGACACTCACCCAGGGCCGCTATTAAAATTTAAACAAAAACAAATGAAAAACAGTTGTAACAACTAAACTAACCGCGCGGACTAAACAACGCTACGTCTAGTCTTACTTTCAGTAAGCAACTGGTATAATTTCTTTTCACCAGGTATCGTGTTACCTGGGTTTCAATCAACCTCAACCAATCACATGGTTGGGCGTTGCTTTACCTGTAACATTGGGCCAATGCCACCGCACGGGAGGAGTTTCAACTTGATTAAAATAATGGAAGTCAGAGTTATAAAAATGCTATTATGGAAGTTAATTATTTGTAAACATTCCCTAATTGCCTCAAATATATTAAGCAGTCCTGTATGAATTGGCCGATTAAGGCCGGGAGGATATTGATATAAATTTAATAACGTCAATTTCTTTGTAATGATTGATTGTTTTGTATTTCGGAGTTAATCATACTTATACTTGATGGCTTTACTATTAAACAAATGATGAGTTTAATAATCTCCACGATAATGGCTTTTGTCAATAAGTTTATTTTCAGTAATATCGGAATCAGTTACCGTTGGAAGTCAATTCCAGTAGGAATATCATGGAGTGATGTTAATCTGTAATCGTTGATTGATTGTGTTTTTTCGAATAACTGTAGACATTGATTAATTCATTCAGAAAGTAATCAAGTATGATCGTATCGAGTTGGCTTATTGACCGCAGATTTTACGGGATGATTGGTAGACTGGAAATTAATTCAGGCTAAACGACAACTCATATCAGAATCTACCAGCAATAATCTTTGGGTTGAGTCAAATGAATTATCAATGCACAGTTTGCATACATTTTCAAATTACTTGAAATTTTATATACGTAATCTACCTACATAGTATTTGAAACTCATCAGCGGATTTTTTTTTCCAAAATACCCAAAAATATTCTTAATAAATGAAAAAGAAAACGCAAATTTTACTGTATGATCGAAAGCGGCGGCGCTATATCACCCTCTCAAGAGAGAGAGAGTAATTATAGACAATAAGCCAGACGATGAGAGATAATGTATTCTCTGACGTACTGGATGTTGATTGGCGCACTTTACTCGGTGATTACTACATTAATAGAGTTCGTAGGTTGATTATTTAAACATCAATGGCATCAGTACTCACTAATCCTTATATTTTTCATATTTCGAAAAAATGTGCATTGTCCATTGAAAACAATTTTACAAATATAAAGGATTTTGGTTAAATAACTAAAAGCCGGTCAAAGTATTTTACAATTGGCAACATTGTTATTGATTGGACATAACAATTAAATGTTGTTTACCGTCTTCATGAATGAGAAGCATATCGCAATTAACGTTCACTGTTTGTTATTAGGAGTATTTATTGCATTGAGCTTTGAAAAATGTCCAGTTTATTCTACAAAATTCGCTAAAACTCGTGAAAGTTATAAGAACAGACGCCGCTTGGTTTTTGTCAGATAATTGATAGCTGACCGCACGTAGAAACTATTTTCTAAATCTGATTAATTCACAATTTTATTCTTAATTATTCTTTATTGCACTTGTTGAAAATGATCAAGCTGATAGATTCTTGTATTGTTTTTAGATAGGTTCCAATGGCATCACCAAAATTAATAAAAAAACTTGATTCATTTTACTATTTATTTTTACATTATTCTTGACAGCAAACTTCAAACAAATGATGAGAATTAGCGACAAATCTAAAATGTAAAATAAATCTTATTCGGCTTTATTCAGCTGTCTTGACAAAATAAAACATAAAGATCTTACTGTCCTCGCGAAGTTTCATGTTTAAAGCAGTGGCGGTTCCTCAATAAGTGCACATGTGCACGTGCACCCCCAAATGTAATGCCTCATCTCGAAAAAAAAATAATTAAATTGTGTCCTGACATTGTTTTAATAATAATTTTTTTTTTTTTTGGTATAGCCTAAACCTATCAACTATTTCGTAAACAAAACTCCAGATCGCAAGTCGCTGATTATGCGTAACAAAAGATAAACGTAAATCCAGCCAAGATCTTGAATCCAGTCGTTCGCTTTGCGGGTCTATTGCGAAATCTCCTCGACCACCGCTCATCGGAATATTAGATCTGGTTGGTCAATCGCCTGCCGCCCGCTCCCTTGTTCACTGTGGCAGTCAAGAGGAACGTCCGACGTTCAAGGTGGCCCGCGAGCACATGAGATGAGTGCTCTTCATTATTTTATGGTAATAAAAGTGCGGGTATTCGCATAGGGCAATTTTGTTATGTGGATATTATTGATTCGACAATATTATTTTTGTTGTTGATTTACAAGTTTATGATATTATATTAGATTATTATCATTATTTAATTTGGAACCTATACAGAATTTAGATTATTCAATACTAATTATCATTATTATAACGCTGATAGTTACCTATAGTTTGATATAAACAGAAAATGAATGATGGAAAACAGGAAAATGGAACGCTTATTTTAAAACTGGAAAGTCGTCGGATTTAAGCGCAAAATGAAACGTAATAAATAAAAGCGTTCAGGGTAAGTTTTTAATTCATATTTTTTTTTGATAAGATCCTTTTACGCCGCCGCTGGTTTAAAGCGTATGATTACAATATCAATCAAGAGAAAGAAAAGGTCAAGTGCGACGTTCAATAGATTATAAAAATGATTGGAGAAAAATCACAACAAATAAAAAAAACTCATCTTTAATGCCTGGTTTACATATACATTGAATTTCATTTCGAAGTGGATCTGTCAAATTTCCGCTTGGCAAACGGGAATCATATGCTACAATCCACATTGAAGTTGTGTTAAGATCACGATTCATGATATCGAATTTTTGCTTGACAAATGCAAGCAGAAATTAGAAGTCAAATTTCGACTCGATTTGGAGGTTAGATAAACTGACGTTTTGCGCCGTTTGTTTACGGTTAGTTATGATGTTTGATCTTATTTTTGGGCCACCCAGTTATAATAGTTATCAAAATATTGTGAAAATCTTTCAAGGTAGGTCCCTTTCAACAAGAAATCTAACACAGATTAAACAATAGAGGCTCTCTCATACAAAAAATATACATTCAAATAGGAACCTACAAACGTCATTTTTGACACGAAAACTCAATTATTTCAAAAACGCTTATACTTGGATATAGGACATCATGCATCAAATCTGCCTAGACTTTTACGTAGAATCCAAAAATGTAATTATATATAGGGTGTTCCACTTGAAACAAGCGAGTTGACCCTACTTCCGGTATAACCGTAAGTCGTACAACGTTACCATTATCTCATTCTAAAAAAAAATCTCTCCCTAAAAATTTCCAAAATTTCAATCGCTTTATTTCCCAAGATATTCTAATGGGACACTTACCTTGGCGAACCCTGTATAATAAATGGTGTATTGTTTAGATCAGGCGGAAACGATCAATTCGCGTCCAAATCAAATATGCTTTATTTTCACAGAAAAAAATAAATAAATTTTATGGACAAAGCGAATACAAAATGGTAAAGTTAAAACAATACAAAACGTAAAACAATCAAACAATAATATAGTAAAAATGTATTTTTTCAATGTTCTGTAAATTTAAATGGAAATTGCTCATAAACAAGAACGATAAACATTGGCACACACAAGTCAGTAAAACAAAAACGGGGTGCGGCTTAAATATCCCGATTTGACGGCATCATCCTTGCTGTTAGTACAGAATTTAGAGCTGTGAACTGCTGATTCCTCGATTTCAGTCGATATAACTGTATTATGGAGCGTTTTTGTTCGTTTGTTGTTCACGTTTGGAACGTCATGCGTCACGAAAGAAAATCAGCGATTCTGGTGTGCAAAGCCAATCGTATTTTTCAATAATCAATTACTACTACATTATTTGAGGTCATAGGTCATTTTTCAAACGTTAAATGCTTTGTTATCACTTCTCAATCTGAATATCTGTATTGAACTTGTGCGAAATGTCCATTCGATATCTAAAGTATCATGAACAGTGTTATCTAAAGACAGATTTTATCCATACATCAGGAAAATTGGATGATTAAGTCCAGCAACGGGTGATTACAGTCATACACACCTTAAAATAAAAGAAAAATGGAAACATTTTTTATTTTTTCTTTAGAGGTAAGTCAGAGCGAACGCTGGGAAGCAAACTTTATCACCAGTTTGCAACTGGTCACGTGAATAACTTGTATAAAAGTAACTGGGGTTTAAAAAAAAAAACAGAAATCGTTTATGGTTCCGGAAAAAAATAAGAAAAGCATCCAACAATCTCTTTGATTATGAAATCTTTGAATCGAAGATTCCAGAAGATAACTTTACTCAATATTACTAAAACTGAAAAGCTTGGCAGACTGTTACACATAAAATACATATCAACATATTTTGAAATCTGCAAAAAAAAAAACATTCACAATTAGTTTTTGAGACGTCGCCGCTCCATTGTCTGGGCCATTGTAATAAAAGTGCCGCTTTTAGTCAATAGTAATTCTGTGACTAACAAAGTAAAATATAGTGAAATGAATATAGAGACAGTACAAATAAAAAAGAAGGTTAACAAAATAAATGGTTACTTATGTATGTTACTCCAAATAAGATTGTATCATGCAGCTATTAAGACTCTTCCAAGGAATACAATTCCTTCAAAACAGAGTTCTCATGTGAGTGAGATCTAAAAACCGTCAAGAAGGGCGCAGCCTTCAAATCTGCTGGTAGATCATTGTACGAAAGGAAAAATACACTGCATGAATCGTTTTCATCCAAAACATAAATTCATTCAATTTATTCGACCGATCAGGATTTTTATCCGGTTTTCATAGTTAGTAGCTTCTCAATTTGACGAAAATTGGTGTTTTTATTGAAAACGATCCATTCTTTTGATGTTAATGAAGAGTACTTTTTTGATTTTTGATCAATTGACGAAGCTTAATCAAAAATTGCAACTCGAAATTAAAGGACGTATCAAAGTTTAGGAGCATTTTATGGTAGGGTTGGTCCGCCCTAAGACCAAGATGAGATTAAAGTCCTGCTATTTTTGGAGCTATCACTGAAAAATCTCCTTCAGGGTGTTACTTCAAAGTACGAATAATTCCAAAAGGCAGGGTCGTACGAAAATATCTTATGAAACATCTTATTTTCGTTCAAACTAACCGTCCTTGAAATATCTCCCAATACTTCTCAATCTAGTATCACACAAAATCTACCGAAGTCAGTCCAATGTACTTAAGTCGATCTTCAAAGCGTTAAAACACACGTCAAAATCCGTCAATTTGTTTCAAATTTACAGCTTTTTGGGATTGGGCAGAAAAATTGCTCTGTTCTTTAATTTGACAAGCCGTAGATTTGATTTTCTAAAGCGCTTGGTACTAATTGCGTCAAGATATTATTTCATCACCTATATAGTTCGAAGATGGAGCTTTGACATTGAACACAAAACCAGAAGCCACATGTCGTCCCTCAAGAAAAACATAAAGTATAAAGAACACTTTTCTTTTTGGCTCAAATTTGGAGGTGTTGTTTTTCAACTGTCAAAGTGACAGCTGGGCACCATTTTAAAACAAATTATTAAATGGAAAAGGGGGTCATGTGATACCTTATTTGAAAGGTCCTTCCATTCTCTTTTCACCCCCAAAGTTTGAAGTCCTTAGCATTTTTCTTAAGGAAATGGCGCCATATCGAAAATAAATTATTTGGGTCAAAATACTATCTCTAATTTTTAAAAGAACTTTATTAACAATGAAAAAACTAACCTATAACATAAGTGATTGTTTCTATAACAGTATTTAATAAAAAAATTCAAAAAAACCTAATACTAAAGATAATATTAAGAACGAAATCATGCAAAATTATCTCAATAAATTTTCAAAATGCTGTCCCTGAACCTCTTGACAATAATATAGGCGATTTTGAAATTCATTTCTTACATTTTGAAATGTGTCTTGCGTTACTTCAGCATCTACTTAGACACAAATAATTTATTTTCGACATGGCGCCATTTCCTTATGAAAAATAATAAGGACTTCAAACTTTGGGGGTGAAAAGAGAATGGAAGGACCTTTCAAATAAGGTATCACATGACCCCCTTTTTCATTTAATAATTTGTTTCAAAATGGTGCCCAGCTGTCAGTTTGACAGTTGAAATTTTTTTTTGGAGGTCAAAACATAGTAAAGCCTACCCTGAACAACACCTCCAAATTTGAGCCAAAAATATTAATGCGTTCAAAAGTTAGAGGGGGGGGGGACTATTTACGTCCTCACTGTATATACAGGGTGTCCCAGCAAGGGTGGCCACCGGCCATATCTCGGAAACTACTGGACCCAAAAGTTCAGGAAAAAAAATATGATCACTAAAGTGGCCACGAGAAAATGCTGGAAAATATTTTTAACTTCGAAATTTTGCTGCTAGGGGGCGCAATCAAAGCTTAAATATTAAAATTCGAAATTTCTCCGGAAATTCTCAGATTGAGGTATATCTTTATCAACATGGTTAGAAAACCTAGACAATATCACGTCTTTTTGATACAGGGCTCATTGGCGTACCGATCTTCGTGTGAGTAGGGGAAGGTAGTGAAAGTGTAATTGTTCAAGTGGCTGTAACTTATAAACGACTTGTCCGATTTTGTTGCGTATAGGCTTGTTTGGAAGATAAATGTGAGTACTTTTGTATATCGTATCCAGTGATGCGTGATTGTCTCCAGAAAAGTTGCTAGAAGGCGTTATTTGAATTAAAAACTGTTATTTTCGTTTCACCTCAAAAATTTAAATGGTACGGTATGATTCTGATAACAGAATCGAAAGGAAGATCAAATTTACAAGAAAAAACCTCCAAACCGCAGGTTGATATCTTTTCTTGTTTTCGAGTTATGACCGAGAAAATAATTTTTGACACTCGAAAAGTTGTTTGTTGTGTAGTTTTATTTAACTTTATAAATGTTCGAATTGTCCTCCATCTTGTAAAATACACTTCTCAATTCTGTGCCTACAAATAGAAACAGCTGTTTCTATTTCAATTGGTGCAATGGAATGTATAGCATTCTCAATCCGCTCAATCATATTTTCTCTTGTGGTGGGACGAGTTTTGTAAACGATGTCCTTGATTCGTCCCCACAAGTAATAGTCCAACACAGTTAAATCGGGGGATCTCGGTGGCCATGAGAACAAACTGCCCCTTCCAATCCAGCGATCTGGATAACGGTTGTTTAAAAAATCACGAACTCTTCGTGCATAATGAGCTGGGCAACCGTCATGTTGGTACCACATGGACATCCTAAGACCAATGGGAACATCTTCTAAAAGTATTTGCAAGTCATTTTCTAAAAAGTTTAAATATGATTCACCATTTAAATGGCCATCAATAATATACGGCCCAATAATTTTTTGATTTATGCTCATCAAAATATTTTTCATTTATTATGAGTTTTGTTCTATTGAAATAACAAATGGAAACATTAAATTTTACATAATTTGGACTAGTTATTGTTATTGAAGCCAAAAAAAAAGCAGGTTGCAATAGAACTACACAACAAACAACTTTTCGTGTGTCAAAAACTCTTTTCTCGGCAATAACTCGAAAACGAAAAAAGATATCCACCTGCGTTTCAAAGGTTTTTTCTTGTAAATTTAATGTACCTTTCGATGCTCTTATCAGAACTATACCATACCATTTAAATTTTTGCGGTAAAATGAAAAACACTGTTTTCAATTCAAGTTACCCCTTCTAGCAATTTTTCTGGAGACAATCACGCACTACTGGATACGATATACGAAAGTACTCACATTTATCTTCTAAACAAGCCTATACGCAACAAAATCGGACAAGTCGTTAATAGGTTACAGCTACTTGAACAATTACACTTTCACTACCTTCCCCTACTCACACGAAGATCGGTACGCCAATGAGCCCTGTACCAAAAAGACGTGAAATTGTCTAGGTTTTCTAACCATGTTGATAAAGATATACCTCAATCTGAGAATTTCCGGAGAAATTTCGAATTTTAATATTTAAGCTTTGATTGCGCCCCCTAGCGGAAAAATTTCGAAGTTATAAATATTTCCCAGCATTTTCTCGTGGCCACTTTAGTGATAATTTTTTTTTCCTGAACTTTTAGGTCCAGTAGTTTCTGAGATATGGCCGGTGGCCACCCTTGCTGGGACACCCTGTATAGATTAACATTAACACGATTAGTAAATATTTCACTCCGTTTCACTTTGGTTTACTACGTGTACTCAGCAACTCACACTTCAGTAATAAAAAGGTCGATAGGTCCTTGCCAACCATTAGGTTGAAGGTGAATAAAGGAACTGTCAACCTGTTTTACGTCAAAATGTGGGAAATCAGACCGTATGTTGGTCTTCAATGTAACCTATTTTTTACCTGTTGGTAAATAACAATGACAGGGAAAATACACTTGCATATTAATATGAGACGCGTACATGTGTAAATAATGGAGTATGGATTTTGTCACGTGTCGAAGTGAAAGAATTACTATGGCGCCTTACTTGGTATAATATTTACGTAGTAGTTTACTGCTTATTGGAAGGAAATGTAACTGCGAAAGAAACTTTTCGAAGGTAATACCACGAGTGCTTAAAAATTACCGATAAATTTTCACGAATGCGTGTTTTCTCAAAATTTCACGAGACCGAAGGTCGAGTGAAATTTGTAGAGAAAACACGCATGAGCGAAAATTTATCCGGTTAATTTTAAAGCACGAATGGTATTTAGAAGAATATTTCAAGAATTCTAGAATATAACTTCACTAAATTTGCGTTGCCATGTTGATTGCCCTGACAACCTGGTTATTTGTGTTGCCATGACAGAGTGGTATTTTCGATTTGGTGTTATCGCTGTAAGCCTCCGAAAATTCAACTGCTCTTATGGGATTTTTTGTACATGAGTGGAATATTCTGCATAATACATGCAGAAAATTGATGCGCCCTGATAACTTGTCCATTTTGATACATTATTATCAGGGTTTGCGAAATTTTGAGACATAACCTTGAATCCAAAATAACTATTATAGCCTAGGAATGTTATAAACATACTTGCCAGTGGTTGTAGTCATCTTTGAATATGTGAATATTCCCGAAGTAGTCAGAATTTGACCTTAATGACATTATTCCTTATCTTTGGTAGAAATTGACTAGATATCGACCTTTGTTCTAACCTTATAGACAGAGGTAGCGATAGAGACAGAATTGTGTTGATAATTTAGTAATATTTCACCTAAATGGAGAAGAAATAAAAGTTTTGTCCTTGAAGGTAACTTTTTGGTTGTTTTCAAACTTAAGACTTATTCTCACACCTTATATTCATAGGGCTCTAAAAGGTCCCCCCCCTCTTTTTTTTATGTGTGCACCAAAAATTTTGAAACTTGGCATACTTCAATTGCTGTCAAAATACTACTTTTTGATGTTACTGACGTACTTTTAGTATTCAAGATGGCGGCTGGGCGCCATTTTGAAACATTTTTCTAAATGGAAAGGGGGTCGTGTGACACCTCATTTTGAAGATTCTGATGAGTACTTTGTAACCCTTGAATATTGAGTCGACATCTTTGAGTACTACAGAATGTCGGTACATTTAATAACTACGTTGATACATACACTTTAAAAAAAAATCGTCAAATTCCATTCAAAAGATGCTGGAAATATTCTTGACATAAAGTTTGGGTTAGGAATAAATGACAAAAATGACGAAAAAGCATTTTTTGAATTGAACTTGACGAATTTTTTCAAAAAGTGTATGTATCAATGTAGTAATTGAATGTACCGCCATTTTGTAGTACTTGAAGATGTCGACTCAATATTCTAGGGTTATAAAATACCTACTCATCAGGATCTTTAAAATGAGGTGTCACACGACCCCCCTTTCCATTTAAAAAAATGTTTCAAAATGGCGCCCAGCCATAAAACTTTGAACTGTGGTTCACTGTTGATCTGCAGTTCAACGTCAAAAATTACATGGACATTTTGACGTTGAACTGCAGATCAACAATGAACTACAGTTCAAAGTGTTAATGCAACTGGCCTTGGAAGTACGTCAGTAACATCAAAAAGTAGTATTTCGACAGCAATTGAAGTATGCCAAGTTTCAAAATTTTTGGTGCACACATAGAAAAAAGGGCTTTTAGAGCCGCACTGTATGTCATGATTGTACATGCATGTTTACCTTTTTCTTTTCTTCTGGTCTAGAGTTCTCAGATTGTTTGTTGGGGCATCAGGTCACTATTTCAAATAATTTGGCCACCTCATTAATTTGAGCCGTTTGAGGTTATTAAGTTGAACGACCTTTGTTATAACCCAAAGATATAGACAGAGTGTTGCTCATGATTTGGTAATATTCCACCTAAATTCAGAGGAAATATATTCTTGTCCTTGAAGTCAACTTTTTTGGTTATTTTCAAGTAAGTTTGGACTTCTTCGTGTATACCTTATATATGTCGTCGTTGTATATGAGACAATTCATGTTTATGTTTAGTAACCTGTAACTATATTGAATAACTTACAGGAAAAATATCTAATAGAACTTCATTTATGTCGTGAATAAGATATAGTTTTCTTTTCTCCTGGTCAAGAGTTCTTGAATTGTTTGTTGGGTATCGCGAAACTTCACTCTGCATTGAACATTTTCCATAATATTCCAACTTTTTATTGCTGTATTCTAGGGGTTTTTATTTTTTTTTCAAATTTTGTCACTAATTTTGATGCCATATCTTCTATGTTCTATGAAGTTCTAGAGGGGGCAGCTGCTCCATCCCACCCTGTCAAATCGAAACCAACTTTATATATACGCTAATCAAAGACCAACTGATATATTTCTTTAGAAGGGCATTTGTGGGATAAGTTATCATAAAAATATGAATATTTAAGACCATAACCTAAGAAACGATGGATTTTTTTGTATGACGGTGCTTGTCGGCATTAATTTTCTGTTGCGGATACATGTCAAATGTTGACATTTTAGTGCAAATACCCAATAAACAGATTTTATATGATATAAATAATTGTAATCAATCAAGAACCGTCTTTTAAAAAAAAACAAATATATTTATTGTTCTCCGTTGTGATTAAATAAAATCAAAAATAAAATAAATGAACAAAAATCAATAAAATTAAGCTATAAAAACTATAATATACGATATAAATATTCAATTAATTAGTTTTACTCATTCCACATTGCTCCAGTTTTAAAAATCCATTACTCAAATCCTGATATTGCTCACACAAAATATATATCTGCACATGAAAAAAACTATGATTAAATGGAGCTAATTGAAGAAACAGAAGAACCCAGCTATAATCAGTAAATAATTAGTGCACATCAAAACGTCTCTCTCCCTCATACCTGATTGATAGGATTCTTAATTCATCCTGACATAATCAATAGAATATCTAATTAATGATGCTCGAACTACAATAAGACAACATTGCGTGCAAGAGGACCAATTAAAAAATTGCATGTTCTAATTATGGTTAATTATAAGTTATTTATCAAAATCGAATTCATTAAATATGAACCAAATTCTTCAGGATGTATTTGGCTTTGCTGTTTTTAATTACCCCTTCCGAAGCAACAATCGAGCTGATCTAGTAATTAGAAGGGACACTTGGATGTTTTATGTAGAGGTTTTTTCAGTCCATATCAAGTTATGATGGTTGATTAAAATTAATTTTATAATATGAATGAGGGCTTCGAGATACTTAAAGAAATGAGAATTGTTATGTAACACAACTTTCTTAGAGGAACGTTCTAACCTTTTATGTATGATGTATGAGTAGAGACAGATAATATCAAATTCCAGAAAATCGAAAAATGAAAAAATTGAAAAATGAAAAGTTGAAGATGATCACGTCTGGGTACATTTTTTTAACTTATCAAAGCTAAATTAGAAACCAGTAGCTTGATAGTTGTTATTGTTGTCTCCTACACTTTTGTCTTGAAGAGCAAAACTTTAGAAAACATTCACTACTTTTCAATTTTTATGTTTTGACCACTTGTGTGTAAAAGGTGTTCGGATATTTAGAGCACCAATTTTTTTTTGTGCTTAAATGAGACCATAAAATATGAAGATGATCTTCGATAGTCTGTACCGTTTGCGAGATAAATCATTTCAAAAATTCTGCCACGTGCCAAAAACGGTGCAGGTCAAAATTTCTTCAAATTTTTGATTAGGGCATGGAAAGTTTAATTATTGTGTGAAGTTTTGTCATTTTATATTGAGATGGCTCATCATTTTTGCTCGTGAAATCTGCTGTTAGATTCTTTCTATATTTCGGTGTATGTACACAATTGTACATACTTTAAAATCTGACAAGCATCAACGGTGAATAATCTCGCCTCACTTATGATGTTTCGTTGAGTAGCAAAAAAATAGTACTTTTACAGTTGAAGTACCATCACCCTCGGTTGGTTAATAATGCAATAACGCACGCAACATTCTTAGTTCCAATTCGCCGCCAACAGAAGGTACCTACTATACAGGGTGTTACCTAATGATGGGCCGTAATTCCAAATACACATTCCTTATTAAAATTCATGAAGAAAAGTTGCTATATACACATGTATCCTAAATAGTCTGGTTTTCGAGATACTTGGTGTTGAAAGTTTATAAAAAATCGGATCTATTACTTATATATGAAAAATCCTTTTGCCGATTTTGTTGAATTTTGGCCGACTTTTCACTATAACAAGACGCCCAATAAGCACTAACTAGATGATAATAATTATGAATTCCAGTGGCGTCCAGCGAGACAGTTCAATGAATACAATTGACAGAAAAAATGTGCGCTACGGGCTTTTTCTGAAAAATTTCTATTTTTTCCAGATAGAACAGCTAAAACACAATATTTTTATCTCCTGATATTTTTTTTTATCATTCTTCGTTTTCGATGAAACAGATCGAAATCACTTTATTGCATGTAGAAAAATTCGTTAAAATAAAGTGGTTTTTATTTTTTTTCTCGAAAACGAAAAAAGATACAAAAAATATGAGAAGACAAAAGAGCTGCATTTTGAGCTGCTCAATCTGAAAAAAATAGTGACATCTCAGAAAAAGCCAGTGGCGTACATTTTCTTGTCAATTTTATTTTTGAAACTGTCTCTCTGGACGCCACTGGAAATCATAAACACCATCTAGTTAGTGCTTATATAGCGCCTTATTACAATAAAAAAACTCCACAAAATTCCAGCAAAATCGGCAAATGGAAATTTGAGATATTAATAGTAAATAAGATTTTTGAAACCTCCTGTATGTCAAAAACCAGACTATTTCGGACACATTTAGAGCAGCGACAAATACAATTTTTTTACTTTGTGAAAGTTTTTCTTCCCTCTCTTCGTTTTCAAGGAAAAAAATCAAAACCACTTTATCGCATGTCAAAAAATTGTTTAAATAAAGTGATTTTTATTTTTTTCCTCAGAAACGAAGGAAGATACAAAAAAAATATCAAGAGACAAAAAAGTTGTGCTTATCAAATTTTTCGTCAATATTATTCGTGAATCTGTCCCTCGGGGCGACATTGGAACTCATAATTATCATCTAGTTAGTGCTAATCCAGCACTTTGTTATAACGAAAAACTCTGTCAAAGTTCAATAAAATCGGCAAAAAGATCTTTGAGATATCTCTAAACTCCTGTATCTTTTTCTCTAAACTCCTGTATCTCTAAAACCTGACTACTTAGGACACATGTGTATTATTTTCTACTTGAATTTGGTCCAGGAATGCGTCTTTGAAATAACGGCCTATCATTAAGTAACTTTCTGTATAGTTAATAGAGGTTGGAACTGAATAGAATTATTTGAATTTTCTTCAAGTATAGAATAAACTAGAACGGAACGTGGAGACACGTCAACAAATAATTAAGGTAAGCACTTCAGTTACTCTATCTAGCATTCTAGACTGGGAAGGTACCAGAAGCTCCTCTAACGTGGAAGAACGTCCGTGTCATGGTCATGATTCAAAAAAAAAAAAAATTGATGGATAGACCTAAGCAAATTCATGGAAAAGGCTAATGTGCAGAAACAAGCTGCTTAATCCAGGTTAATATAATATAAAAGAACGCTCTACTAACTCAAATATTTTCCAGAACAAACTAGGAATATTAAGATATATTCTATTCACCGGAATCAGCTAGGGCTTCGCGAGACCACAAGACTAGTCTTGGTCTTGTCTTGGTCTTGGTGTTGACTTGACGTTCAAGACCAAGACCAAGATCAAGACTCTACCACAAGAGTCTCGTCTTGGTCTTGAAAAGAAAAATCGACACAATATTCAATGAAATCTGCAAACATGTTTCTATCTACTTTTAGTAAGTAAATCAATCTTTCAAAAAATGTATCATTGTGATTTTCCAATTCACAATAGGTATAGACCAGTAATGCCAAATCATTGAAACGAATATCCCAAAATCATCAAGGAATGTACTAAGCTCTTGAAAAGTTAGGATAGGAAAGTGCAAACCATTTTCCTCTAACTTGAATAGTTTGAGTTTTATAGCATGTCAAAGTTGCAAAAATGCCATTTTTAAAACGCGATATCTCGATAACGGTTGAATTTAGGAACATTAGTTGTATCACAATTTTTGTTCCAAATTGAAGAAAGAATTGAAATATCAATTAATATACAGGGGGTTCCATTTAAAAAAATCATACTTTTTCATGCCCTACTTTTGTGACGCACCCTGTATGTTTCCAAATATTTTCTCATGTGCGCTATTTACACCCCTAACCTGTGACGCATATTGATATTGATATTTTTCATATCCTATATGATAAAACCTACTTTACTCTATCGTTGGGACACCCTGTATAAAGGACATTTTTAGGAGGAATTGTACCTATTCCCTAAATTGATAGACTGTGGTAAAATCGGTTGATCAGAAGGCATGGTAGCACCGTCAAGTTACACAAACTCCGCATCTCACACAAACAAATCAAAATCTACTCACTGTGAATAGGCGAATAAAATGCAAAATGAGCTATCTGATGCTTTTTGGAAACCTTTGTTTGACATGGTTGCTCTGATAGGTTTGTTCTCATGGTTATAAAGTAGATCTCGTATAATTTGTACAATAGGCAATGAAATATGCAAACCATTCACAATGGAGAAAAACGCTTTAAAAATGCGAAAGACTTGTCAAAATCGTACCGCCATCCTAGGTAATGATAAAATGTCTTACGCATTTTTAAGGCGTTTTTTTTTCATGGACAAAAGTTTTGCATATTTTATTGCCTATTAGGCCAAACTATACGGGCTGTACAATAAAAATTCATTTTTTTTTTCAGTTCAGAATTGTGATTAAAAAAAATCCACTGAGTGACGTTTTATAGAAAACATCTATTCTAGGATTGTAATGCTATACAGTGCGGCTCTGAGAGGTCCCTCCTCCTTCTAACTTTTGAACCGTTTGATATATGTGGACAAAATTTGAACACACCATTTGTGAGGACGTTCTGCATTTCTTGACATAGTAGTGACAGCTCAAAATGTAAAAATGACAGCTGGGCGCCATTTTAAATTTAAAAAAATTAAATGGAAAGGGGGGTCGAGTGATACCCTATTTTGAAGGCCCTTTGACCCTGATTACAACTTCCGAGTTTCAAGCTTCTGCTATCATTCCTGTTGATATATGAGCTATTACTCAAGCTTCCTGACGAGGTTTTTTTTCACCCCAATTCTTTTTTTTTGTGAAATTCATCGTCATCAAAAAGATTTTGAAGATCTTCTGTACCTCATCATTTCCTCTTAGTTCGGAGAAGTCAACTTTTGCGAGTGGGTATTAATAAAGTGACAAAAGAAAATCTGACACGATGTCATAATATCAACATGAATGATAGCAGAGGCTTGCGACTCGGCAGTTGTGATCAGGGTCAAAGGGCCTTGAAAATAAGGTATCACTCGACCCCCCTTTCCATAAGACCAGCCAGTCTTGGTCTTGGTCTTGGTCTTGCGAAGCCCTAGAATCAGCAATACTGGTCAATCTTCAACCTACCTATTGATGCTCTTTTATTAAACTATCTTTCCTGGTGAATATATCAAGACCAGTGAACCCATGCAGGTATATCAGATTCACTAAGACAAGAAGTCATTGAAAATGAAGAAAATGTTTTTTCAATTGCGAGTCAAGATATCTTTTCCATCATCCTAATTTGCCCACACAATAGTCATTTACGTAACTGAGAGCGCAAATGACTTTTTAAATAACGAGTCAAGATGTTTATGGACAAAGCGTCGAAGAAGCCTAGTCCGGAATTTCTAGATGATTAGTTTAATGAAATTTGATGACTGTGTATCCTACATTGTTTTGTTTCATACTGGGACATTTTTTTCTTATCCGGTTGAACAGAAAAAGTGATTTCTTATTGTCAAACCACACATCAAGAGGGCGTTGGTGGCAGTCCGACTGACATTCTCAACATGAGATGGCGCCAGCCAAACCATGTCATCACTTGGGTGATAAAGATAGGTGACTTTTGTTAGCATCATTTTATTACAAGTCATTAATTTAAACCATGAGATGGCGCCAGCTACCACTTAGCTGATATAGATAGGTTACAATGCAATTTCACAGTCTTTGATGATGCAAAGTGTCATTTAGCGGAGTAGTGAAGTGAATTTGTATTACAGTAATAATTATTGGTTCAGTTAGGTATCGAAAACTCAATATATTAGTCAAAATCAGATATCCGAAACTACCAACATTATAGTCAAGCAAGTATTTGAAGAATAATTATCAAAAAACACAGATTTCATACTTATGAAATTAAGGTTTGTCAAGAACTTGATGAACATGATTTTACTAACCGAACTGATTTTTTTATGTGAGTAATGGATACAGTAGCAGATTTTTTTTGATAACGTCTTATTTAGGGATGGATGTTAATTTTTTCTTAACAATTGTCTCGTAAATAGACTTCCATTATTATTTTGACTCAAATTCACATCAATACAGAGAATAGGTGGTTCGTCAATGTGTGGGATGAAACTCTTTTGGCCAATATTAAATTGGGCTCTATTTGTTGAAGGACCTTCAAAGATGATATGATGTTTCTTGATTTTCTCTCACTCCAATTCCAACATTATCAAGATCAACATTGTGGCTTCAGTTGGATGAAGCTCCGCCACATTATCATCGCGACATTCGATAATTTTTGAATGCTTACCTTCGAAACAGGTGCATTTGAAGAATTGGATATCAAAATTGGCTTCCTAGATTCCCTAACCTATCCCCACCAGATTTTTTTTTTTTTGAAGATAGGTACATAAAAGGAATTGTCTTCAATAAACCACCACAAAATTTGAAATAACGCATAGGACAGGCTTTTGAATCTCTAACTCCGGAAATGTCTAGTCTAGGGTTAGAAGTGATTTTGAGATAAGAATATGTAAGTGTCTGGAAATAGAAGGTGGACATTTTGAACATCTTTTATAAATATTTGTTTCTGTTTTTTCTTTTTTCGCTTGCATAACTTGAATACTCCTATATAGTATTTGAGATATAGAAATTAGATTAGGTTTTCTTTAAAAGAAGCAGATCAAGATGCTTCGATGATCCTGGATAATGCAGAACTTGTATACCTATAATGGATTCTGGTCCAGACGATCTAGATTCTGAGTAAAAGGAGAAGTAAAAGCATATCAGATTTTCTGAAAGCAGAAATTGACTGACATTTATGTTCCATTTGCTGAAGATAGAGGACACCTAATCACAAACTAATAACATGCTCATTCATAAACTCGTGCGTTATGGAAAATCGAAATTTTCCAAAATGACCATCAAAATGTTCAGGGCTTATTCAAATAATAAACTTTCCTTCATTTAATTTCTATGAGTCGAATTGTTGCAAATTCACTTTTCTGCTTTCGTTTTTGCATCTTTAATAACAAACATGAACTTAACTATGAAAAACTCATTTTTGGAATACATTTCTTGTGTAAGATATTCATGTAGAAGATTGAATAAAAGAGCTGATAAAAATACATCTATTGTATCTCTTTTATATCAGATTTTTGAATATTAATCACTAGAAGAAAACCCAGCGCAGTGGCTTGATAATTTTTGTTATACATCGAAGTAAACAGACTACACGTGATCAGAGACAGCGTAACGATTAAGCAGATCACATGTGTTGATTTATTTCACCCTGGTCTAGTATTTTGGCATATTACGAGGGTAGTCAAAAAATAACTGTTTAAAATTATGTGTGCGAACTCCAATGCTTTCCAATTCATGTGATCAATTATTCCTTGATGCGACTCCATTTTTTTTGGCAATCTCTTGATGAAAGTACAAATTGCAATCCAGTCTAGTTTTCTTTGATTTATTCAACACTTTGAATGGTATGTATGATATGTTTCCACTATACAAAACTTAACGTGAAATTTTGGGGGAAAATATAAATCGATGATTTTCTGTAATTTCCCAATTTTTCTACAATATTATGTAGGTAGAAAACAAGGATTTTAGACTTCTGAATTTCACAAAAAGAGAGCAAAAATCAACACTTTTTTGAAACTTTCTATTGACGATTCGTTGAAATAAATATCAACATACCAACACAATTATACCATGAAACCATTGAATCATTTGAAAAAAAAATGGGAATTAAAAAGATCAAAAATTATTTTATGTAGTTAACTGATAAGTATAAAATTTGTAAAATTCTGTACGAATGTGACTTTTTAGTAAAACGTAGCCAAGTATCATTTTCCAGCTTTCATTCAATTAATCATGTTTCTTGGCGTTTTAGTATAAAATAGAACAAATAAATTTCAAAAAAATACAGATGCATGAAAAAATGCTATATTATTAAAATATTTTTATTCATTCCTATACATTCAAACATATTTTAAACTTTTTGGGATTGGGGTTTCTCTTTGGGTTGGTAGGATCAAGCAGGTTGAGTTGAACCCAGTTTTTTAACGATGCCAAGTGTTTCTTGTGATTTTCCAAATTGGGTTTTTTTCATTTTCTTCAAAATTACCAATCTATTATACAGTGCACTCATATCGTTGGAGAATCCCATAGTTTACCTTGCTCTGAGTCAAAAGGTCTTTCTGTATCTAAAAACAGTGAAAAGCTGGTTCTTAACAATCACACAAGGTTGTAACAGGATCTTGTTAATCCATAAAATACAAAACTCCGAGAAAAAACTTATCCAGTACAGGGTGGGCAACTAGGAATGCGAGGTACTGTATCTGGACAACTATTCATCGTAGATGCTTGCGGTAGATTTTACTACTAAAACGGCCAAGAGAAAAATCTGGAAAATATTATTAAGTTTCTGAAATGGTCGCTAGGGGGCGTAACAACCAACACCAAGTGGAAAAATAGGATTTTTAAAGAATTTTTCTCAATGAAAGCTTATCGATGATATTATTTTCATATTCATTGACTATTTACCTACACTTTTTGTCTAAAACGTTTTTTTCTATCTATCAAAATAAAGAGGTGGGCAAGGTTCAATAATTTTTTTTAACAATAGATTTCTCCCTTTTCGCTTCACCGATTTTAACGAACTTGAGCTCATTTGAAAAAGCATAATCTGTTCTACAAAGTGCTTATTTGGTTTTCAATCTGTTACGTTCGCCGTCACCGCTAGATGGCGTTAACTGAAATGGTAGCATATTTTTGGGTTTTTTCAAAAAAAATCAAATGTAAAGATATATTAATTTTTATATATTTTGAAAAGGAAAACATTTTTCTATTTTTTATCTCTATTCTTCTATGTAAAAAATTTGGAAAAGAACGAAAAATTCAATATTTCTTTTTCTTTTTTTTTATAGAAAAACTTATACTTTTTTAAAATATATAAAAATGAATATATATCATCAAATATGATTTTTTTGGAAAAAACTCAAAACTATGCTACGATTCCAGTTAACGCCATCTTGCGGCGATGGCGAACATAACAAATTGAAAACCAAAAAAGCATTCTGTAGTGCAGATTATACACTACACAGCCCACTGCAATGAGCCCAAGTTCGTTAAGATCGGCCAAGCGAAACGGGCGAGATCTCCGTTTGTTTAAAAATAGTACATTTTGTATCATGGTCGGAAAGTAGATGATTTTGACGAGGGTATAAGTAGCAGCACGAGCGAAGCGAGGGCAGATATTAGCCGAGTCAAAATCATCTTTCGTCCGTGGTGCAAACAATGCTTTTTGTACAACCAGTTTGTAATCATTTGAAAAAGAATAATTATGAAAATCAAAAATAAATAATCGATACACTGCACTACACTCTACACTGCTGACAAGTCAGACAACTGACAATTGGCAACTGTCAAATCATGGTTACAATAGGTGTGTTCCCGTGTTCTTTTGTGGTGCGGATTCATTGTCACCGAGATTGTCACGTGATCAGTTCTGTTCCTTTTAGTTTGCTAGACTTTCACGTGGTTATTACATTCAGAGGCGTTGGGATCCAAGGAACCGTTGCTAAGCGATCTACTTTTAGGCCCGGCTGCCAAAATTAGCGACTTTCCGCCTGCTTTACATGCATTGAAATGTGGACTTTACGTGTAGGTTGTACAAAAAATAATTGAACTTCCCCCACCGCTTTACTTTGATAGATAGAAAAAAAACGGTTTAGACAAAAAGTGTAGGTAAATAGTCAGTTAATATGAAAATAATATCATCGATATATTTTCATTGGGCAAAATTAGTAGAAAATAGGACTTTCATAGTCCTATTTTCTACTTGGTGTACAGTGACTATATACAAGACTTGGTGCTGGTTGCTACGCCTCCTAGCGACCATTTCAGAAACTTGAAAATATTTTCCATGTTTTTCCCATGGCCGTTTGAGTAATATTCGTTTTTACCGCAAGCTTCTACGATGGACAGTTTCCCAAATACAGTACCTCGCATTCTTATTTGTCCACCCTGTACAAACATTTTCTGTAGGTATCGGACAATATACTTGATAGTAATTGGACAACAGCATAGAATGGTTTATGTGTACTCATAGCAATACATATTGTTATGATTATTATTATATTAAAATAAATATTAATCATCATATCCACATAAGTTCTTATTCCATGCACTCACATACAAGTAACTTATCCAATATTCCAATTAGTAAAAAGTTCTCAGTACTTTTTCAATATGTATTCCATAACAAGCTTTTCGTTCTAATCAACCTTTTATCGAACCCACATCGACTGGTTCGTATAATTAATAATCTTTAAGTATTGTGGGTACCTTTCTTAGTTGGTAATTTATGAAGACCCGATTATTAATGTTTAGCATTATTAATGAGTCCAACTACAGAACAATTAGCTTGAGGTTGGTCTAGTACGAATCTGAGATGGTATAATAAAATTGTAATCGATTTGTAGTGAATTTATGGCGGGAATGATTCGAGTTGATTTTCATAATGGCGAAAAAAGTTTATTGGCTTGGAATCGCTGATCTTGTAGGTTAACGAAAGTCGGCGCTTTAATTAAAGAGTCATGTTGTTCCTATGGTTGTTATATGAGAGATAGAGATTGAAATGTGGGATTTATACTAATTATTTTTTTACAATGGTGATTGAAGAACTTCAAAGGACCTTTTTTTGTAATTCTACATGGCAGATACGCTCATTCGTGTTTAGGGGGACAATATTTAACTAACAGTACCCGTCACGGCTTCGCCCGCAATTGTTTAAATGTTTTCGAATAACGTTGAACGCTACATGCATAAACTTTCGAAACGACGAAACACGTGTTTTATTAATTTTATCCAAAATCATCATAATGAAGTTCCAAGTCGATGTGACCAAGAAAACATTTTTTTTTCATTGATTTATGACTTTTCACACCCCCTTCCCGTTTACCCCCTTGAGGGTTGAATTTAAAAAACGACGAAACACGTGTTCAATTGATTTCATGCAAGAATAATTATATGAAGTTGGAAGTCGATGTGATCAAAAAAACAATTTTTTATTGATTTATGATTTTCCACACCCCTACCTCTTCCACTCCAATAAGGATGTGATCAAAAATACGTTATTTCACCTTACCTCGAGTTTGTTCTGAAATACGAGGTCAACAAATGTTGTTTTCCACCCCATCTCATTTGAGCCCGACTTCCCCCTAGGGGCTGGATTTTAAAAAACTACGTAACAAGATTGTTAATGTGAAGTTTCAACATGATGTTAACAATAATAATCGTTCATCACTTAAATATTTCTTCCACCCACTCCTTTGAGTCCGAATTTGACACATTAGGGGCTGAATTTTGCAAAATAACGTAGGATGTATCAAATTAATTTCATTTGAGCTTATTTATACGAAGTTTCAGGATAATTTTACCAAAAATACATAATTTTTTATCAATTAATGATTTTTCTCACCTCATCTCCTTTGAAGCCGACCTTGACCTCCTTAGGGGTTGAATTTCAAAAAATAACAAAACATTGTGTTTGATCAATTTCATTCAAGATTATTTATATGAAGTTTCGAGTTGATGTGACCAAAAATACAAGATTTCACATCAATATAGTATGATTTTTCCTACCCCACCCTTTTCACCCCCTTAGGGATAAAATTTTGCAAAATCCTTCCTTGGCACACCTAGAAATATTAAGCAAAACATCTCTTCAAAATTTCATGGCTCTATCATTGATAGTTTTGGCTCGGCGTTCATGAGTCAGTCAGGACAAGCTCTTTTATAAGTATAGAATTTGAAAAACGATCATCTACTTTTTTGTCATAGAAAAAAGAAATATATATCTCAAAGGATTTAGAATACAAAAACTTATTGACTGGATAATTGATCAATCCCCATTATAAACAGAAATCGAGAATAAGATGGTGGCCCGATCAACCAGTGAAAATAATTAGGTATGTAAAAAAAAAGTATTGAAGTGAACTACAACTTCATGTTATCGATCACCTTCAAAACAAGTCAGCTCTCTGATGAATAGTTCTATTCTCATAAGTAAATGCTTGTTGTACTTTCACATTCGAATAACCCCAACAGTGATGCATACTTGAGATATAAAGGGTGTTGGTCAAATACTTTAAAAACTCTAAAAATCTGATCCTTGATCAATTTTAAGATTAAAAGTTCATATGAACATGCGGCCACAACGGATTTTTTTTTACCTACTTGTCAGGTAAAAAAAGTGACTTTTCCGCACTTGATTGCTGCAAGTGGAAAAAGGACACTTTCCGCACTTGTTAGGTAATAGTATATTATTCAACGAGCGGAAATGGTGGATGGTGGATATTACTCCCGAGGATGAAATTTGCGGTACGAGCCGTAGGCGAGTAAAGCGTAATCATCTGAGTGAGTAATATCCATTTTCCGCGAGTAGAACACTATACTTTTTCTATGATAATCCAATAATTGATGCGAAATTTGAGATATTCAATTTCATTTGGACGGCACTTTTTGAGAACTGGTTTACTCAAAGTGAGGTTAGGTTGATAACCATTGATCAATGACGTGTCATTAATCAATGGTTGATAACACAATGTGACAATGACTATAAAACAAGTATGGGCGGTCAAATGGGCTGTTTCAAAATGATGTATTTGAAGGTTGACATTTTGTCGAAGGTTCTGATTGGCTCTAGAACAGAGGAGTGATGAGAATTAGATCATTTCATTGATTAAAAATAATTGAGTAATGAAAAAAAAGTCACTGGTATGAGTAACGAGTTACATTAACCAATAGAAAGTGGATGTATGTATTTTATTGAATAGTCATAAAAAAAATAATTTCTCTTAAGCTAGGTAGATCCAAATAAGTCATAAATAGCCAGCATTGAGTAAAAGTAGGGAACCAACCAAAATGACTTTTGATAGGAGATATCGCTGCTTTAAGTAAACAATGAGTCCTAAATCAGTATTATTTGTCAAAACTTGTTCAAGTGTGTTGGTACCTTTCTGGTAATTTGAAAACGCATTAACCTTTAAAGCACATTGAACAAACTTGTCGTCAGGGGCGGTCCTGGCGTACGGCGAACGCGTGCCCCGCACGCGGGCGCCTGCTGACAAGGGCGCCAAATGCCAAATAGCTACAGAAAAAAAATCCGAGCCTTATCTGGAGGAGCCAGTTTGGCATCTTAAATCCACGATATCACATCATAATGTTAATGTTATCTCCGTATTATTAAGCAAGATTAAGCATTAGGCAAGTCGTTTGATGACGTCATACTCGTTTAGTACAATTATTCCCATTTAGTACAATTTTCCACCGAACGACAGTACAGTTTAATGTCAAACTTCCGGACAGAGATCAGAGGATCAGAGTGTAAAAACTGGCAAAAAGTTTCGCGAGGCAAATTCAGTGCGCCCAGCAATTGTTTGGAGCTTTTTTTAATAAATGATACGTGCTTTGTAGTGTGAAGTGTGACCGTGACCTATAATAAGAATTCAGACAACTTTCCTACGCTGATATTGTTTACAAACTCCAAAAATTGGTAAGTGGAATTCATATAAAATGCCAATTTATTTGCTGATGCTTTTTTTGAAATAAGTTACAGTTTCACGCAATTATATACATATATTCAATTATTTTTACTTATCACTTGTTCACTTCATTTTTGCGCATTGTAATAATCACTTATCAGATATAGAGTTAAAATAAGAAGCCCTCTTTCTTTTTGCACATAAACTGAAACTGAATATAAGTGATCCGTTCGAGTAATTATTATCTACTTCGTACACGTTCAACGCAATTTTTCAAAATCGGAACGGAATACCAAACAAAGAAAATTGCATCTTGAATCATGCCACCCACCGATGCGACGCGACGCTTGATCGCTGCGTGCATTTTGCAATAGGTGCAACCGGGTACAGCCAACATGTTTTTTGTTATAATAACGTTTTTTTTTTAAGGGAGGGGGAGGGGGAGAGGGAAAGGGCGCCAAAACTAATTTTGCACGCGGGCGCCCAACCTGTCAGGACCGCCCCTGCTTGTCGTTGGTACTTTTCTTTGAAATACATGGAATCTAGATCACTCGTTCTTCAAGGGAACCTTATTCATATTATGGTTCTTTTTAAAGAAATTCAAATCATGTTTGGGTCAAACCAATGACCAGTCGTTACTTTTGCTCAATATAAAATGGATCATCTTGAAGAAAGCTCTGTTTGGTTCCCGTCAGTTGAGAGGCAGACATCTAATTGCAATTCGAAGAAGTTTGATATTGAATTACGTTGACGTTCTACGTGATTCTTTTTCCTGAAAATACATTTAGTAAAACAAAACTTGTGAGTTATTTTTCGGCCGTTTGTTCGATTTTGTTTAACGCTGTCGAAATATCGATTTTAAATTCAATACTAAATTCCAAGAAAATATCAACATTTCTGGAACTACAAAGTTATCAATGTTATAGAACGTTATGACATTTGCAATAATTGATTATAGCGTGCAGTTAAAATTTAACTTCTTTGGTTGAATGCCGAATCAGCGAATATTCAGTGTCGCTAGTGAAAGCTCTTTGTGTAAAAACAGTATTTTATTAAGAATAATGATTCACTCTATCTGATATAATTGAGGAAAGCGAAGACAAAGAAAACAAGCTTGTACCTGCACAACGAGTGCCCCAAAAAGAATGGGACATAAGGTTTTTTTATGAAAATTGTTGTGTACAATATTATGGACTTTATTTAATATACTAAATCAACCAAATGACATGGATGTCAAAGATAAATCATTATCTATTGCATGGATATCAGTAAATTATAATTTAATAATATATACTATTTCTTTTTTATTGAAAATAAAAAACAAATGCATATCAATCATTTATCAGTTATGGAAATCATATATTTCAAAATTTGTTGACAACATGATATTATTATCGTATTATCACTTCACTGTTGTTTATGATGAAAAATTGAGATAATATCTAAATAAACTAATACCTATACAAAACATCCCATAATAGGATGAATAAGAGATGTAGAAAAGCTCCGGATTGATACTTATGATGGCTATGAATATATTCATTTCCAAAATACAGAAAATTCAAATTGTAACTAAATACAGTGATTATTCAAAATATTTATCAAATCACCATACTTGGTAATATCGAAATTAGCTTCCATTAACCCAAAATTGCCGACATAAATTGTCCCAAAAATATTCCTCTGCTATTAACATAAATCCATAGATGTAATTTATTCAAAACGTATCAGTGTTCTTTACCAATACGAACGCACAAATTGAAGTTAACATTCTATTCACATAAATTGTTTTGTGTGGGTAATGGTGGTAACCATGAAGAACTCGTCCAAACAAGCCTTTTTCGTGTCTACTTTACAGATAAGATCAGCGGCCGTGTTATGAGTAGAATAGGGTATGTTCACAAGTATTTTGTATCCGTGGGCAGGATTGGCTGAAACAGTTGAAGAGTGGTGACGATTAATCACTTCTGCCATCATCAAGGTATGTAGGCATGTGGTGACGGGACGGCTCTAACTACATCCTAAGTGCTGATTGTTATAATGTGTTTTTAGTGATTCTTTTAATAGGGGTTTTGACTCCTGAATAAGCACATTGTCCTTCGTAAGAGAGAGAAATATACCGAAAAACACTTGGAACTCGATTTTCACTTACTTCAAATGCCCAGATTGATTTGAAAATTTGCACACTTCTCAAGAAACGATGACAATACAATAATTTCCATTGAACATGTGCTAAAAAGTAGTCAATTCTCTTTAATCAGACAAAATCGTGATTAAGTCGAAATATCTGACAACTTGGAGAGCGGATAAGATAATAGCAAAAATAGCTTCAGTCAATGAGGAAAGTCATGTTTTGTCACAGAATTTTCACAAAAGATGTTCAAGCAGGTCACCTCGTTTTTCAAGGCAAACATTCGCACGATGTATCATGATGTGAACGCAAATTCGCATATTATAGCATGTTTTCAACTTCAGATGTCTTGTGAAAGCCTAAATTTGTTATTTTATAAATCCCGATTCGGAAGCAGAAGTTGATGGAGTTTCTGTTGCTTGTGATGGCTCACAGAATAAAGCTGGGATGATAACATTGTTTCCCAAAGGCAGGTTTTGGGCCATTGAGTATTTTGACTCGCTCAGCCCTTCTAGCAGAACAAGTTATTTCGCATATTATGGTGACGAAATAAATGACGAAATATAAGAATTTGCATGAATTTAGAGATTGTCAATTTTCCAAAAATTTACTGATTCGTTGATGAACTCCAATGAAATTCATCCCAACTTTCTTGGTGTTGGAAAAAAGGGGAATTAAAATTAAAATGGAAGATCTAGGGATAATATGTATAAGTGGTGTTACGTGTACCTAACTGTATTCAATAACTGAACAACTAAAAGAACATGAGAAAAAATAGCTCCATGTCATTATTTAGTAGACTACGATTCAACTAAGAACTGTACACCGACCACGTATTCGTCTCTCTCACGCTATATGAGGCCTTCACGCAGCCTGAGAGTAGTGAGAGAGAGGAAGACATCGGGGGTATACAGTTCTTAGATGAATCGTACTCTACATTGTTGACGTCGCGTCGCATGTGTTCATTTTCAGTCCTTATAAAATGCAGTGACTCCTTATTTCATGAAGCGGAAGTTCCTCCGTTTTCCATCAGCATAAGTTTATGAATGGACTGGACACGACACTAACAAAACCATCTAAAGGTTATATGCCGGAAATCTACAACTCAACGACGATCTATCCTGATGTTGGTGAGTACCTGTGTTTTGTGCCCACCCTGAAAATATAGTACTAGCCGCTGTTGCTAATGCTAATACTGTGACGTCAAGAGAATCAGGCGCAATTTTAAATAATCAAGTACAACATTATTCAAGGCCTCATGTCATTTTTCTGAATGACTCTCCTATCTCAATATTTTCACTATTTCCAAAAATTGTTTATATTTTCCATCGAAAAATGCCCGGTCCACGGGTCAACCTTTCCCAATCCATCTTGAAGGGAAATGTTTATCTAGAAATACCATAATGCCATAATGTGGTGATATATATACATGTTAGAACCAAAAATTTAGCCCAGTTGCTAATTGATATTTATCAATCAGTGGCAGTGGTGAATCTTCATCTTGTTCTTCTTCTTCTTCTTCTGCTTCTTCTTCTTCTTCTTATATATAAATGTGAAAGTCTGTATGTTTCTTTCCCTAAGGCTTTTGAACCGTAGCATAGAATTATCCGAAAATTTGCACAGTCATTAGTCTCTACTCAAAGATGATCTGAAAAAAAAATAAAAATAAAAAATTAAAAAAAAAAATGAATTGAGAAAAAAATCTGTGTTATTATTATCCTATTTATAAACTAGCCTAAACTCGACGCGAGCGGCCGCGGGTTTGTGCTAGTTATAAATAATTCTAAAAAGAGAGCTGAATTGGGGCGGTCAGGTAGAATGTGTGGAACAATAGTTATATTGTAAGGGGAGTTTCTTTGTCACTTGCGTATCAAATAATGGTTTCAATCTCTCCATTTTTGCAATCGGTATTAATGATATTCGTCTCACAAAAATAAAGATAGATAGGATATCACTCCACACATGATGTTTCTGATGAAATAGGGATAAATGTTCACGCTATGCCCTACCAAAATTGATTCGAAGCTTCCTATCACCGTCATGTAAAACTTTTTGGAGCCTAAATGTTTGACAATTTTGACATACCATATTGTGATAATTTTTCGACTATAGAAACACTTGTCCAGCGTTAATTTATTTATTCAAACTCACTACAGTACAACCACAAAAATTTATGTTCACAATCGCAGCCTATTTTTGTTTCACGATTTATATTTCGCGGCCAATCGATGACTAAACTGAACTGCTGTCGGCGCCAACGCAATCTTAAAGAGAGTGTCCAGAATAAAATAATGAACATGGGGATATTGGAAACGGTAAGAGCTACGGCGTCACCTTAATGGAAGAAAAGTTGCGTATTTGTCTGCCCAAAAATATTCTACCTTTGTTTCATTTCGAATCAACATCGTAATGTAGATACAGGATGAAAAACGAAAATGTCCATTTTTGAAAAACCACTATATTTTGCTTATTATAAAAGCTAACGCTTTCAATTTTTCAAAATCTGGGTATAAGAGGATACGAAGATTTTAAAAACGGCATCGAAAAAATTGTAGGCCTACTATGTTACGTTCGGACGAGGTCAACTTGTTTTTTTCTTATGGGGGTCATATTAAATTTTTCCATTCTCAAAATTCGCATCAAAAACGCTTTTTGAAAATATGGCTCCCATAAAAAAAACAGACTTGACTTTGGCTGGACACAACATAGTAGGCCTACAACTTTTTGGAAAATAGAAGTCCACTGTTCTTTGGTTCATCCTCCTGGAAGGATAGCAGCACACCATGATGTAAACGCCACTCCCCTTGAAGATCACTTCCAGCATGCTTCTAACTACACGCCAGTCCACGCGGTCATTGGTCATCTTCGAAATGGCCAAATGAGTCAGTTCCTGTGACATCATCAAGCTTTGATGATGATTGAGTGCGCTCCAGACATCACTGTAGGTGATCAGATGAAAGCTTTTTCGTTACAAGGTAAAACAGGTGTCGTGCCCCTTCCATGATTTGTAGAACCTTTCCCACCTCTGGCCGTTGTCGTCGCAGATGGTCCAGTTGTCCGAATTTCCGTTTAAAAGCAGCAGCAAGTCCACTCCTTATGTTGAGGTCTTCAGTGTAGTGACCCAGTGAGCCAACGAATATTCGGCCGGTGCTTTGAACAAATCCAGCTGCCTTTCTTTGACAACGCCATTCTGGACTTTCTGGCCATTGGAGTTTGGAGACATGAAAGTCTCCAGTACCATGTCTTCCTCGAGTGACCTGATTCGCCTCACTTCAACGTCCTGATCGTCATGGTTCTCAGCATAACGAGCTAAACGGTTGAGGTGAACAACCCTCGGTTTTCGTCGTGGTGGCTTCAGAATTCTGATGACGACGTCATTGATTCGCTCCTGAATCTCATGCGGGCCCTCGCAAGAACTGCAGTTTTGGGGTAAAACCACGTCACCTCTGTGGGCTGTGTAGCCAAACCAGATCCCCAACCTGAAACCCGCCTTCCACGGCACTCACGTCGTAGGCCTCCTTCATCCCGTCGCTGGCACTTTGGTATTCAAACGGACCCGTTGATGAAAATCGTCCATCTATCTTCGAAGATCACTTGCGACAGCCAAAGTTTAGATCACAAGGCAGCTGAAGTTCACGACCCATGATGATTCTTGCCGTGGTCTCGCCTGTTGATTCGTGAACTGCAGACCGGTATGCCAGAAGAAACAGATGTAGATGTTCGTCCCAGTCTCCTTGATGGTCAGAGACAACTTTGGTCAAGTGTCGATATATGGTCCGGTTCATCTGCTCCACCATTCCATCCGATTGTGGGTGCAGTGCAGTCGTCCTCGTCTTCCTGATTTTCAAGACATTGCACACGTTCTGGAAAAATGCTGATTCCAAGTTTCCGCCCTGGTCCAAATGCAATTCTAGGGGAACACCTAAACGGCAGATCCATTCCTTAACTGGTATATCAGCTACGGTTGCTGCCTCTTGATTCGGCAAGGCATATACTCCGCCCCACTTGCTAAAGTGGTTCATCACGACCACGATGTATTTGTTTCCTTTGACCCGGTAAACGGTCCAGCCACATCTATGGCGATCCTCTCGAACGGGCTTCCAACATTGTACTGGTCCATAGGAGCTTTTAGGAGTTTCAGTGGTCCATTGCTTGCAGCACAAACGGCGCATTTCCTGCACCACTCCTGGATATCGGCCTGGCAGTTGATCCAAAAAAACCTTTCCCGCAGCTTTCCGAGCGTCATGGTTACTCCCAGATGACCGCCCGTGACGTCATCATGGATTTCTCTCATCACTTCCATCTGTCGGCTTCGAGAAACTGCCTCCGATTCGTACCATCCAGATTTTTTTACCACTCATCAGGATGCCGGCGCTCATAACCAGTGAGCCTAGTAGGATTTCACTGTAGTTGAAAATCGTGCGACTTCTTGCCAAGTTGGTCGTTGCCCTCCTAGGTTCAGATCTAGATCTTTCTCCTGATCCTCACGGAGTGATTTGACCTGCCAGAAATCATCCACCACAGATGTCCTGCGAACGCTCGCTTCTTTTTCTTCATCTCTGTGACAGAGCTCCGATTTCCTTGACAAGGCATTGCAGTTCTTGAGGCATGATCTGACTTGATGTTCCGCATTTTCCAGTGGCAAAGAAGGGGCCCGCATCTCTTTCTAACAGCAGCTACAAATATGTCCAGATTCTCCACAATTCAAGAACCGTAGCTCCCTTGGCTTGGAAGACTGTACTACTTTGATGATCCTTTTCACAAATTCTTTGAATGTGTTTTTCTTCGCGACATCCTTATCCCCGTGTCCCAGAGTCCATCCAAGAAGGCCCGTATAACAAGCCTCTCCATCACATTCTCTGGCGTGGCTGGGTAAGCCATTCGTGCAAGGCGAGCTACATTAGTTTGAAACTTTTGCAGGCTCTCATTGGTCTACTATAAGCGGTTCTTCAGCTGAGAGTGACGCGTTTGCCCATATCGCAGTTCCAGATGCTTGACTAGTACATCGTAGCTGCTCCTGGGTGTTCAGCATTTGCAGAATTTCTGTAGCCTCCCCACGAAGTGCCAGGGCTTTTTCCGGTCCAGTCTATTTGCCCTTGCTGCTGCCGCGAACTGGCGATAGTTATTGTTCCAGGACAGCTTGTCATCAAACTGCGGGGCTTTCATGTGGATTCTGATGGTATCAGCTTCTATCGTGGCACTCGCATCTTGCTTTCTGAGTGATACCTGCGGTTGTTCAATGACAGTGTCTACTTTCCTTCTTATTTTTCCCATCCCATTTCTGTGTCTTCAAATCGCCTCTCAAGTTTTCCAATTTCTACGGCGATATGATCCTTCACAAACTTGTAGTTGTCTGCCAACCGTTCCTTAATTTTCTCTTCCATAATTCTAGAAGACTCTGCGAGCCTACGTTCCAGCTTTTCTTCCATAGCTCTTCAAGCTTCTCTTCCATGGCTCTGGAAGATTCTTCAAATTTCTCTTCCAACTTCCTGGAGTTCTCTTCCAACTTCACTTCCATGGCTCCTATCTTCATCGAGTTGTCTTCCAATAATCTTTTTATTGCAATGGGATCAGGAATCTCGAATTGAAACGGATCAGGATCAATGCCATCTTCCAATGAAGTCTCACGAAGCCCTCTACCCACTCGTATCCAAATCACGCTCGTCCAACTCCCTTTTCAACTGTGATACCTCTAATCCACTCAAAAGCACTCGTTTCGAAGCCACTAAGATGGCTATCAACGTCCGTTTCTATAGGACAGAATAAATCCTACTTCTGACACCATTGTAATAATTTTTCGTCTATAGAAACACTTGTCCAGCCGTTATTTATTTCTTCAAAGTCTCTTCAGCACAACCACAAAATATTCATGTTCACAATCGCCGCCTATTTATGTTTTACGATTAATATTTCGCGACAAATCAATAACTAAACTCAACTGCCGGCTTTGCCGACGCAATTTTATATAACCCAGGCCCTTTTGCCGAAAATGCAAGGATACCCTAGATCTTTCGAGAACTATCTATAAGCTTCGACTCCGTTGAAGGGCAAATATCAGCGACAAAATGATGACTCGTCAAAATATTATCTAGAAGGAATAGACACATTTGAAGTTCAAACTTCTATAGTACCTATTTTGTCTCAATCTGTATCTGAATCAGAAAATCTAACAAGCACTTTCTGAAGAGAAGGGATCCTAGAAAGTCCTAGATAGCCCCACGGTTTCTTATTAACCCCGTTGTACGGTATATCAAGCCTGTATAGTGGCTGCCACATCATCTCTCGATCAGAAAGTGGCAAGTGTGTAGAGTAAAATAACACTACAAGATCAATAAACCAACATTGTGTATAGGTCTGGGTAAAGGTACATATCATCTCCATAGACAAGACACATAACGCCTATACCTTTAGCATCGAATGTTTTGACCCAAACCTAATGATAGAAGATGCCAGCTTTGTTTTTGTTTACTTACAGGGGAAATGGCAAAATGTCCGCCTGGTTTTGTTTTCTGGTCACACACTACAGTATTTCTAGTCATTATTTTACCGATAAAACACTTCTTCTCAATGTGCCGTCTCCATCAGTGGAGGTTGGATATCGCAGTGGCAAACTCTTCTCGATTTTCGGCGGTTGTTATAAAATCTTCAAAGTTCAGGCCAGTCCACTGACGTATGTTTCTTAGCCATGACAGTTTCCTTTTTTCAAGGCAACGCCTGCCCTCGATTTTTACGTTAACAATAAGTTGTGCTTGACGACATTTAGCGTTTCTCAGTATGTGTCCCAAGTACGATGTTTTCCGGACCTTTATAAGATTAAACAGCTCTCGTTTTGTTTCCAGTCTGCGTAGCACTTCTTCGTTTTTGGTAAAACACCAAAGAGCGCAATTCGGAATAGAAACTATTTCACAGAAGAAGGTTTTCACCTAAGAAATCGAGAAATAAACTAACTATCACTAACGCACTAACCTCACAAAATGGTTGTTTGTAAACAAAAGCGTTCAGGCCTCAAGTCTGGGATGTTGCCGTGACCCAACACGAAACGTAAACCTCAATACACATTTTTAAAAATGTTATTTTGATGTCAGAAAAGTCATTTGTGACGAAAAACTAAAGATAAATGGAATTATGGGTGTTTGGGATTAGTGATTTAGAAGATGAGCAGTTGAATTCATTTATTTTTCCAGGTATTTTTTTCATAGAGCTTCAGAACATTCAGGGCACATGGTAACGTCACTGAAAAAAAGGTAAATATTCACATGAGAGATTCTTGGGTTAGTGATTTTTGTTTTGTCACTTGTCTTGTGATTTTAAGTCTATGGGTATATCTGGACAAACTCAGTCACGCCAAAAATAATCGACTGTGTGGGTGACATTCGTATTGAAAAAAATATAATTTATGACTTAATATTCTGGTGATGTAAAAATGATTCGAACAGGCTATAGAAATAGTGGCATCCATATAATGACAAATAACCAAGCTATGGCACACTATAAGACCTAATTGGTTTCATATTAACATCATTAGTCGACATTGTTGAAAAGAAAATTGTTATTACTAGCCGAACATTCGAATGAATTCACATTAAAAAAATGAGATTTGCTGACCGCTGGATTAATTTCAGTATTTTATCTAGAGTGAGATCTTGACATGCCGAAATTATCACGCTAAATTACGGTCTAATGAGAGGAACTGGTTGCACGTTTGAAAGTCGTCGTGTGGTTTCTGAAACAAATGGATAAATTAGTCAATGTTGCTTAGAAATTATTTCGTGTAGATTTGAGTTTTTTTGCTACTTTCATTGAAGCAAAACATCAAATTATGTTTTGAAGTTTATCTCAGGTATCAAATTTTGCGTTGACACAAATCTATCAAATCTTTCATTTGTCATCCTTTAGGTTACTTGTTGGTTACCTCTGGGCTCATTTCAACCCCTTGATCTTTGTACAGGGTGTAGAACAATGTCAACCATAGTCTTTCATTCACTTTGACAAGCCAAAAATCAGATAATTTAATTAAACCACGATTTTGTTCAATTGAAAAGTATTGATTACTTTTTAGCTCTTTTTCAATTGAAATAATTGTATTGTCAGCGGTTCTTGACAATTGTGCAAAGTTTCGAATCAATCAGGACATTTGAAGTTCTATGTAAAAATCGAGTTCCACATGTTTTTCGGCATAGCTCCCTATTACATTCTCACTAGGTTACATATATCTTTTCTCTCTCTTGTGACGGAATATCAAAACGTTCCATGTTTTCCAATTCATCCCCCATTGTTGACAAATTATCTCAACACCGCAGAAAAAGTTTTACTTCAAAAATAAGGGTGGCCTCTCTGAGGGGTTGGAGAAATGGTGTTGAAGCTTATGTGTAAATGCGGTTTCGAAGATTTTTCCCATTTTAACATATTATGATAAATTCAGAAGATCCTGAAATTCCTTTAATCCATATTCAAAACATCAACATAACCGCAATTATTGATTGCAAAGCATTCAAACCAAGCAATTCGAGGAAATGTTGCCGGACTTGACAATTTTCATAAGATTCACTTTCAGTTTTTCAATGCTTTGACATATGAGCACATTGGCAACACATGCCTAGAAAATGGCTGCCCCCATAGTGTCCAAGAAAATTTGGATGCGCAGTCGTCCAAACTCATTCTACTACCTCTATAATCCCTGGAACCAACCTGTATTTTTAACGTATATTTTTGTGATCATCCACTAACAAAAAAAATAGTTTCAGGTTGAGTTTCTCCATGCATTAGCCCACCGCACTACATCTTCATAATAATCACTTCATCATTATTTATACCCCATCATCGTTCAGGTTTCATTAGATCGTATTGTGCCCATAATATACCTTATTACGGTATCAAGCTGAATACCAAACGTCAAAGGAAAAGACGAAAACACAAAACGGCTCCTTAATTACTAATACCAACAAAGGCTATCAATAATGCAGAAAGCTACCTGTATTCATCCATCCACATAATAAAAAGTAGTTAGCTTCCATTATGCAGTAATAAGAAAACTAATAGCATCACCATGACTCGCTTTTTAATGTTGATGCTGCTGCATTCTTACTCTTATATTGAAAAGCACGAGAGAAATCGTATGGTGCCATTTGATAAAGTGATTCCAACAAGATTGGAAAAAACGATGTTGTTTTTGAGAAATCGTGATTTCATTATCAACAAAATATTATCTTCAAAAACTAAATTTAAATTATTTGATCAGAGACCTAGAAAATCTTGATATATTATTAGAATAATATGTGATCACAAATGGAAATAGTTAATAATCCCAATTACACAACCTTAGCTTTGGGGGCTCATGGGGAATGCATGGTTCTGGTGGACAACACATTCCTAAGCGTTAGTTCTTTCATACCTGTTAATACTTATAATGATCTGCTCCAGGAGGCAACATTTGAATTTGCAATCATTCATTCTAAAAGTAGAAAATTGTACGTCATCTCCATATTATTATATAGGTCTCCCTCTTCTGAACTTTAGGTTTTTCTTCATAAATTGGACATTAATTTATCTCTGGTTCCTTCTACCTCATCTGTAATACCCACGGAGGATTTTAACATTAATTTTATCGACACCCACGAACTCAATTGCAACAATAAGATTCGACTTTAATTGATTATGTCTGTTGAAATGTTCTTCATTCTGGTGGTTGGTGCTGCCTTGTCTGATCATGATGCAGTTTTTTGTAGATTTGTCTCAATCAAGCCATCAGAGTTCAGAATAGGCAGGGTTTTTAGTCGTCGTAACTACGGTGAATTCTAGCAATTATGCCTGAGCACTGACTGGAATGAGGTTGTTTTGTCTAACAAGCCCATCGAAGATTTTCATATAGTCTAAGATCCGGTATTAGAAATATCTACCCTCATCAGTTATTTGATTATGATAAGGATTATATGTTAGATAATTTGTTCATCGATAAATCGCGCATGGGTTGCCTAGCAAAATCACGGGCCTTCACTGTTGAATAATATTTACTTGGATTGATTTTTTCTGATCAACTTCCCTCATTTGTTTTTTATGAAAATCGATCATTGGTCAAAAGAAAATTGCACAAGGAATTGGAAAAATATAGGTTGCCTACTCTCCCTTGGGTACAACTATGAGGTTGCCAGGTACAAACAGGTGGACAGGCGTTGAAAATATACCCTCATCTGTTATTCGATTGATTTTTTTTTGTAGAAAACTTATTCAATTCCCTATCGAACAGTATAAGGTTGCCTGATCAAAAGTGTGTCCTATCCATGGTTGCTTAATGTCAAAGTTTAATTTTTGATTACTTCAAATAACTCTTGAAATATTATTATTATTGTTATTTGGTTGAGATTTGGTATGTAAGGGTGGTTGGACAAGCAAAATTCAAATCTTGCCTTGGTATGGTTCTCACTAGTAGAGAGCGCCACTTATACACCTTTTCACTCTTTCAAATAGCTTAACATAACTTTTTGGTACACACCCGAATATTCTTTTTAATTTGAAAAAGTTTTTTCTCCGTCTTTTTAACACAAAAAAGGTACATTGTGTAGAGGTGGTTGGGAGTAACCTTTTTCAAGATATTTACACTTAAAGTAAAGCATGCAATGTGGTCTTCAATGGCAAATTTTGAAAATAAACATGAGGGGCTTTGAAAACGGCGCGGCGTTATCATAATAATTTTGACAGTTTGATTCAATGTTCAATGTTTCTTGATAAAAAAAAACTAATTTTATTTTTTTTTTAACTTCCTTTATAATTTTTGTGTAATTTTTTTATTTTTTTCATTTTTTCTTGTTTTTTTTTTAAATAAGAAATATTGAATATTGAGTCACTTCTCAAAATTACCATGAAAACGGCGTTTTTAAAGCCACCTATTAGTACGTATGAGGATCTCGAAAACCGTAATAGATACAATAAATTCATTCAAATGGGGACAAAGTTGCGTATTTTGATGCTCAACAAAATGCCGTTTTGAGAGCCAAAAAATTGCTACTACGTCCGAAATAATCCGAAAAAAACCAAAATTTTTCAAAATCCTCTTCATTTTTTTTTGACCATTCTCTTCTTCTCATGCAGATCATGGAGTAACTGCAAACCCACTATTCCTTTTAATTTTAACTAATTGCCTTTGAGGTATCAAAAATCAAATCCAAAAAATCCAGGACCGTATTTAAAAAAACAATGTTGATGATAAAGAGTGTTCAATAAAAAATACGATCAAGTCACCTATGGATGGCAATTGTTTCAAAAACCGTATGTCTTGGCTAACATCGCATTTATGACATGACATCCACTTTCTAACCGTCACAGATGCCATGATGCCAAACCATACAAACTAGCCACGACCTACGTTCATGACAGAAAAAAAAATCCAGAGGTGACTTGATCGTATTTTTTATTGAACACTCGTTTGCTGCTCATATATGAAACGTTGGTTCAATTTAATAACGCTATCTTGTAAAGAGCAAAAATTGGCAATGAAAAAGTTCAATTTATTTAAAAAATCTTTTCAAGTGAGGTCAGAAAAAAAATTAAAACGATTTTGAAAAATTTCGGATAATTTCGGACGTAGTCGGAATTTCCTGACTTTCAAAACGGCATTTTCTTGAGCATCAAAATACGCAATGTTATCCTCATTTGAATGAATTTGTATCTATTACGGTTTTCGAGATCCCCATACTTAGCCTCGAATTTGTAACACCCTGTATATTTCTAATACCGTATCTCGAACTGATAGGTGGCTTTGAAAACGCCGTTGTGATGGTAATTTTGAGAAGTGACTCAATATTCAATGTTTCTTATTACAAAAAAATCAAGAAAAAATGGAAAAAATAAAAAAATTATAAATTGGAAAAAAAAGTTAAAAAAAATATAAAATTAGATTGATTTTTCTTATCAAGAAACATTGAATAATAAATCGAACTGTCAAAATCACCATGATAACGCCGTTTTCAATGCCAATCATGTTTATTTTCAAAATTTGCCATTGAAAACCACATTGCATGCTTTACTTTAAGTGTAAATATCTTGGAAAAGGTTACTCCCAGCCACTTCTACAAAGTATACCTTTTTTGTGTAAAAAGGATGGAGAAAACACTTTTTCATTTAAAAAAAAATGTACGGGTGTGTACCAAAAAGTTATGACTATTTGAATGAATGAAAAGGTGTATAGGTGGCGCCCCTACTAGTAAGAACTATACCAAGGCAAGATTTGAATTTTGCGTGTCCAACCACCCTTATATACCAAATCTAAAGCAGAAAACTTCATTATTTCAAAAGTTATTTGAAGAAATCAAAAATTTGAATTCAACTTTGACATTAGGCAACCATGGATGGGACACACTTTTGATCAGGCAACCTTATACTGTTCGATAGGGAATTAAATGAGCTTTCTTCAAAAAAAAAATTTAATCGAATAACAGATGAGGGTATATTTTCAACGCATGTCCACCTGTTTGTACCTGGCAACCTTATAGTTGTACCCAAAGGAAAGTAGGCAACCTATATTTTTCCAATTCTTTGTGCAATTTTTTTTCGACCAATGATCGATTTTTATCAATAACAAATGAGGGCAGTTGATCAAAAAAAATCAATCCAAGTGAATATTATTCAACAGTGAAGGCCCGTGATTTCGCTAGGCGATGAACAAATTATCTAACATATAATCTATATCATAATTAAATAACAGATGAGGGTAGATATTTCTAATACCGGATCTCGTACTAATAGGATATTATTGCAAATCTTTCATGAGATTTATCCAGTTGAAAAGATCAAAATAAAGAACAAAATGTCATGGTTCACTAAAGGTCTTAAGAAGTCATCAAGGAACCTACGATCTCTCCATTATATAAGAAAATTCTCAAAAAGCGTGGTTCTCAATTCCTTCTTCAGAAATCATCGAATTATATACAGGAAGCTCATAAGAGCAGCCAAAAAAGAGAGTTGGTCCATCATAAACGACATACGTTTAAACAACAACCCTTCTTCCAAATTATGCAAGACTGACTTATCACCGGACTTAATCAACAAATTTCACTGTTCTATAGCACACAATCATTACACAGAGCGAAGATCCTCTCAAATATTTGAAAGGTGAAACACGGGTTGTTCATTCCTTCTATCTTTTGCAAATAGATTTGAGTGATTTGAAACAGGTCATGTCCAGTATTAAAAATAAAAAGAGATGATGATCAATACAAATTTTCCTAAACCTGCCTGGTGGTGATCTCCTCAAACTACTCTTGGGAGACTAGATCGTTTCCTGAATGTCTAAAGTTTGCAAAGGTTATTCCGATTCATAAGGGTGGCAGTTTGGAAAATCCCTCCAATCTTAGACCAATATTCCTCCTATCTACCGTCTCTGAAATTATCAAGAAATTATGGTGAAGGATCGAATGCAGACCTTCTTGCAGGCCAACAGGGTTGAACTGCGATCAGTTGGGATTTCGGCAGGGCTGCAGTACTAACGATGCAATTTCCAGTTTCTTGGAGGGCCTATTTTCGGGAATCAATGGTGGGAGGGTTTCTGCGGCGGCTTTCTGTGATCTTTCGAAGACATTCGATTGTGTAAATCCCGGAATTTTGCTTTAGAAGCTCTTCCACTATGACCTTAGGGGAGTGGCACTGTCAGGGCTTGAATCAAATTTGTCTGAACGTTTGCACAGGGTTTGCGTTGGTTGTGCTCGGTCTAGAGTTTTGGAGAATTGTTGAGGCTTCCCCCAGGGATCTGTTTCTGGCCCCCTGTTGGTCTAAGTCTAAGTTTTTCAGGTTGATCATTGACGGAAGACTGAGCTTTGAGGGTCACATTGTGGCACTTGGAAAACAGATCTCCTCTGGTTGCTATGCCGTCAAGGTTGCTTGCTGGGACTGGGCCCCTCTGTCGCAGAAACAGTCTATTTCGCACTGATTGAGTCCAGGTTGAGATATGGGATCTGCTTTTGAGGACTTAGCAGTCGGTATCTTTTTGGTTCCATCTTTGTTGTTCAGAAAAGGGCTGTCCGATGATATTTGTGTGGCTGTGAAATAACGATTCTTCTAGACCTCTATTTAAAAAGGAGAAAATCTTGACTCTTTGTAGCCTATTTATCTTGGAAACGGCAACGCTGATACATGAAAACCGTCAAAAACTAAAACGTAGCAAGGTATCATATACAACGCGACAAAGACATAACTTACCTCTTACCATCCTCCACTCATCCTTGGTAAAAATGTCAGTGATCTACGAAAGTGTGAAATTTTATGATAACCTGCCAGATAGTCTTTAGGCTCTGTCATCCCTAAGATGTTTTAAAAAAAAGCTCCAGGTGGTGCCGGCTACAGTGACTATATACAAGACAGTGGTGACAATGGTGGACCCCGTAGGCCATTTTTGACCTTCATTATTTTTTGACGTGAGATGTGACATGGATGTGACGGTCATCAGCATGTCATTAACATCAATGTCATTTGACAGTAGGTCATGCAGGTCTTTTGAACGGTGATTATCTTCTTTACCGTGTAATGCTTGGTAATTATTCAGATTTATATATGCCTTCGAGATTTAATACTTGCACTAAAGAATTTTTCCAGCGTTAATCATGTATTCTCACTGTTTATTGCCTCACGTGATTTGGGCAACACTGTGTTTCACAAGGGATCATATAACGCCCTTTTCCAGAAACGTAGATAAATCGGAGGTTTTGACAGTCTCGCTTTGACAAGACGAAACATTTCGGTGGCCATTTTGGCCTTATTTATCATGCCATTGTCGCCACTGTCTTGTATAATAATAGTCACTGTAGTGCCGGCTGATAAGGCTTACTATGACCTGAAGGAATATCACAGAGACGTTCTTTAGTTTGCTATTGCTCTAAATACTCCTTTGTTCTGGATAGTTGAGTGTCGTTCATTGCGCATCCAATGTGATTTGTTATTTTACTATCATTTTTTTCTTTTATTTGTATTTATCTAAATAATTCTGATTCGTACCTTATATTTTCATAACAATTGATAGTATTTTTTTTTTAATGTCAACATATAAAATTCCTTATTTTAACTACCTTTGTCAATAAGTTAATGACTTGGACAATAAAGCATATTTTGATTTGATCTGATTTGATTGCGATTCAGGGTATGAAGTCGCCATCCATTTTCTTTGAATCGATGTTTAAAAATACTATTATAAATTAAATAATACAGGTAAAAAAATTGTTAGTCTATATTTCCGAGACCTATACAAAGATCATGAAATTTGGTGTATCGGTAAGTATGTTAGAACGCATGTATTTTCTGTCCTTTTCGCACACTGTGACGTCACGTTTGTTGCAGAATACTGGACTTCGCTTACATTATTATGCGGTAAGTTTTATTTTTATCATTTTCAATTGTTTTTCAAGGATTTTGTAGGCTTTTTTTTGGGTTATTCATGGTATAACTTAACTGTGTATGGGGAATAATGTTATTCGTCGTATTCATTGACTGTGTCATCAAAATATCGGTAAAAACATAATTTCATACATTTGGCAAAATAAACACAATGTTTTTATGACCGTATTTTGAAGTTCATGCAGATAATTGTTTTGAAAAGTTTCACGATGTTTAGTTTAGTCATCATCTTAAAACTCATCATCAACGTTATCCACCTATCTACACCCTGACCATAGGTTACAAAACCAAATAGGTCACACACACCACGAGCCACACAGATCATAGGTACACACACATTCCTAGCTCTTCTCACTTCTCACTACTCAAGCCGCATAACAGCCCCGAGGCAGTTCGGTACACACACATTCCTAGCTCTTCTCACTTCTCACTACTCAAGCCGCATAACAGCCCCGAGGCAGTTCACTGCAAGCACTCAAAACATGTGTGACTCGAACTTCAGCATGTCGATGGAAAATCCATGAAATTCAATTTCTGTTGTGTTCATCACCTTTCCCCCAACAAATCTGATACCTACTATTGATGGTGTTAGCTCTGAAGTGCATGACATTAGTATTGGATACATTGGATGAGAGACAATTTGAGTCACACCAAACATACACAGCAAGGTCATGGTCAACCATACCCTCCAGGATGATCGGATCTTTATGGTGCCACAATAGAGTTGTGTCGTCGGCGAATGATGTGGATTGATCATGCTTGACAACTATATACTATATGGAGGTCATCAATGTATGTATCAGAAACAAAAGGGGGTCAAGAACTGATCCTTGTGGAATGCCAGAGTCTGTTTCCTGAAAGGTGACTTTCAGAGTTCTGTGTGAGAGGTGTGACCTCAACCAATGGTGGAATGTCACAAAAAATTGCTGAAGCTGCCTCGAGAGCAAAAGAGTTCCTCCATTGTGTGAAAAATTGCATTGTGCTGACCCCAGATTGGAATCCAAACTGTTTGGGAGTCAGTATTTAAAGGGCAGTGAGGAAGCTTATCATTCTTGTCTTCACTGCCTTTTCAATATTTTTTCTCAAAGTTGGTCGAAGAGAGATTGGCCTGAAATTCGTAGGACACTGAATGACAGTGGATCAATGGAAACCATCTTAAGAGAAGCAAAAAAAGATCCAGTCCCAATGGAAGCATTATTTGCATTACACAGTTCAATCAACATGGTCTCCGAGAAGTAACAAAAAACATCAATCATTGAGATTTCATTATACTTCGAGCTTCTATTCCTGATCACTGGAACAAACATGCGGAAACATGGGTATTTCTTAGGAATGATAGGTGGGGAGGCGCTTGATCAAGGCTTTTGGAGATTTGCTCAGAAATAATATCCTCAGCCATTTGACGTTGGTGGATTTTTCTTTCTATTTCCATTGAACTCATTCACCATTTTCGAAATTTCCCAAATTTTCTCAATAATATTTACTTCTTGAGAGACTGGCTTGGGACTCCTACACATGTGACCTCATTGCGCGGAAAAAGAGTTACGTTCGCGCGAACTATACACTCATCGTGGTACATAGCATAAATTTTCAATGCTGATGAATGAGAATTTGTGCGGAGAACTTCGAGATTTCACTGATTGTTTATTTCACTTAGATTCTAAATTAGTATCAGATTCTTGTACCATGAGCTCCGACGATAGCATGTTTGCAATAATTCTGGTCCTTTATTGGGCCATCAACTTGGAAGGCGAAGATGATGAGGATGCTCAGGCAAATAGAAAGAAGCAATCTCTTTTAATATTAATATTTCCGAATTTTATTGTTGCTGGTCCTACTGGGTCCTATCTGGTCATTTTTTCCAGTGAATGTGTCAAGAGATTATGTTGCGTTGTATATAGACTATAGAATGATTGGGAGTCGTGTATAAACAGATGAAGGTGTTTCCAGGTGACACATCAGTGACAGTCGTTATCGACCCTTAGAAAAAGATGTTTCAATCCATAATTTGTCTGTTGAATTTCAAATATTTCAAGAAATAAAAAATAAACATAGACATAGCATCATCCAAGGCTTACAAACGAGCTGCAGTTTTGCAATGAGCCAAGTTCAAGCACCTGATGGGCCAGACAAACAATGTAGGTTATTTTATGGATTTGTACCAGAAGTCCTCTGTAGGTCTGATCTTTTCTTTACTCATATTTTGTCCTTGAGCTTCTTTTTATAACAATACTTTGGGATATTATGGCCGAATTAAGATTCCTTTTCTATCAAAGGAAATCTCAAACGAGCAAATTTTTTTTCAAATTTATTGATATTGAGGCACAAACTATTTCCAAAGAAGTCTATGAAAACAAGTTTCACGAAAAAAAACAACAACGGAGAACCAAATGACTTGACCGAGTTTGAACTAATACTGAACTCATATCACCTGTCGTCTATCCGTGCGACGTGCTCCAAGTGTGGCCATATCAAACGGTACGTTGTCTGTCTCAAAATCCACTCACACACCTATATCAAAACGTAAAGGGGGCAGGATTGACCTTTGTGAGAGCTCAACTATAAATGCGAGTTCATTTGCCTTTCTTTACACAGAGTCTTCTATCCAGAGATTTTTCGGTAAGGTCTTTGAATAGCCTGGTAGTCTGTATACAGGGTGGCCAATCAAATACTAAACGGCATTGATTTTGGTCACTTCTTGTCATATAAAAAAGAAGCACTTAGACACGTCATCTTTGTTTTTCAGAGGCAAACTCATTGGCGTATGAGCTAATCCTCATCTACACTATCGATAAGTAATATAATATCATGATGCTATAATATTTTGCTCATCACTCTACCACATCACCAGACCATAGCAAATCTAATTATCAAGCCCAACCCCACACATGAAACCAATCATGCTTTCCGCTCAATCGGCTGATAGACATCAAGTATTTCTTTTTAATCCTAAAACAACTTGACTGTACAACATACTAACTCTGATTTTACGCATTAATTCGTGATAAGTATCAAATTACCTCCCGGTAACTACCTTGTTACGTTTTAAAATAGGTGAAAGGCATCTAGCCGTTAAAAGCGTGCTTTCGAACATGCATACAACCGGCTAATCCGATAAATTAGTTTTGTACCCGTCCAAATTTGGCCTTTTGTAAACAATGGATGCTTCGATTTGGGTCTGACCATAAATGCAGGTGGTGAAACCTACTGCGGTTTCAGGGAATGTACTCGTCCAACCTATAAATCTTTTTTGGGTGGATTGAAATGGATGTGTATTTCCATCATTCGACACCATTTGGGAAGTTTTTCCATCAAATTTTGGAAAATTTTGTTGATTCTAGCGACCATCCTTCTTTGCCAAATCCGGTGAATACGGCGCAATCACAGAGGTCGCTTTCGCAGACGAAACCACAATCGACCACCCGAGTATCTCGAAACAAATTCAGTTAATAAAAAAATAACAATTATAGTGTTTGTTCAATAGTTTTTCAAGACGAATTCGATCGTACGCATTGTTCTCAACGCAAACTGTAAAAGTAATTTTAATCCGATGAATAACTTTCAGCAAAAAAATTAATCGAAGAACGGACAAGTTGATCGAAATACTCAAAATCGATCAACGGAATACTGGGCGATAAAGTCGTTGTTCTCTAGTTACTACGATTTTAAATTAATCTTATTTTTATAATGGTGACTTCATTCCGAGTTTTATGTCAGTGCATGAGCAATGATTTGTGTTGACCTGGACAATCAAGAATTTATTTTAAGGTAAGACTACTCCGTATTTTATTTCTTCTTCCTCCTGTGTTTGATTGTTTTTAGTGTTTTTTGATTAGAAACCCTCCTTAAGATTGTATTCTGTTAGAAATGCATATACTCCTCATATTTTGAATTCCTTTTTTTAAGGTAGAAAAAACATCTTTATAGGCTCCCACAATCTTTTTCAACTTTCCGAAATATGGAGAGTCCAAAGATCTGAAGAAGCTTACAACGGTGCAACACATTTGATGTAAGCTCATGAAGATCTTCAACCTTAGAGAGAAACCAATCTAAGTCAACTAGACTTTATCACTCTTTTTTCACCTCTGATGACGTCATCGTTATTACAACTGTCTAAGTTTTTCTGGCCTTAAGCTGTATCCAAACGCGTCTCATGAAAGCTAGTGAGAATCATGCTGACATCACTCGACGATCCAGAATTCCAGAAAATATCATGAGTACCACCATGGTCAAGAAATCGTGGCCGGTCAATACTCCACTCCCAAAACTTCAGTCAAAACTACTCACGGGACAAAAGTTACCATTTACTCCTTCTCTTTGCCAATTTTCAAATCAGCTGTCTTCTGGTAACTATCCATTGACATTTGGATAAGGCTCCTTTGGGATCCCGTCTGAATTTCTGGATTAGGTTGTACGAGAGTTTGATGATTTGGTGTTAAGTTGGCAACAACGTGCTTTTTCAATCCTGACACTTCACTTTTGTCAAGTAGTTTGTTGTCTTCTATGGGCCCATAGACCAACGACCCATACCAAGGACTAGGTATAGTCCTTGCCCATAGACTGCCGTAACCCGTACGTTAACGCATAAAATTCTTGTAATGACCCAAAAGCTACTTGAAGTGTGACATTTGACGTACGTGAAACGTAGCGAACTAACTTAACCGCATTTGTTGTATTTACAGTGCTCATTGAATTTTGAGACCAAATAAAAGTAGGTTGAACGTTCAAAATTGATTTGTTGACTGATGATCCAGGATCGTAGACTTGGTCGGCAAACCTTGGCTTACGTTTAAGGGATAACGTGCAATGTGCAATACGTGAAGACAAGCAAGGTTACGTTTGTCCTTTTCTCACGTCTGCAGTGAGAAAAGGCGAAGTGCGCTTGCCAAGATCTCGATCATTACGTTTACGTCCACGTAAATGAAAGCAAAATCTCAAATACCATGATTTTGGAATCAACACAACAAAAACTAAACAACCTGTACCATAACCTTTCATATATGTTATCACAGTTTGAATGAACATTTTAGTTTTTAGAATCAAAGTTTATTTTGATTTTCATTATTGATACATGTTGATATATTTTGTGAAGTCTCGTGACGTCACATTGCGGTTGATAAATATTTTTGTAAATGCATCCATCTCTATCTTTAGGTCGATCTATAACTCTCGTCATTTTTCTGAACAAGTAACTTCTCTAAGCTCTTTTGAACAAAAGTAGTATCTCATATCTCTTTTATCCTCCAGCACAGATGCTTGGATGGCAACAATAAATTTCACCTGCGTCCGCGCTTTGTCGCAGAACAGACAAGGGACCCACCTACCAAATATATCATGTGATCATGAAGGACCAATCGGAGTACGCCTCTGCGCAACATCATCGTAGAAGCTTCTGAGTCTGTCGTCCGCATTGGCGAGGAACAAAGAGAAGTCTTGTTCAAAGCTTTTTCGGGTTTTATCGACTATCAAAAAGATATTACTTCACCTCATTTTTTCACTTGAGATCTTGAGATCACATCAGCAAAATGATGTCCTCTAAGCGATAAACTGATGTAGGCGATTTCTGAAGCTGTCAACTGAGTTCTGACACATATCGATCGGAATGGCGGGGATGTTGGTGGGGACGGATCTTCAGTTTATCCAAATTTTGAGGACGATGCTCAAAACCCTTTAATACCCAAAGAAAAAAGTCGCTCTTGTGTGTCCGAACACAATTAGTAGCCCCCTCCAAGGTCCTCATCCACACGACAGCGGATATACTGACCCATCACCACCACTGTTTGTTCTGCCGCACCCTGTATAATATCATAATATTGAATATCTTCCCTTTTCAAAGTCCTATTTTTTCTTAAGTATCATTTTCTTCATTAGTTCACCTTGACTTATTATAATGCGATTTTAATTTCTTCATTACTTTTCTCATCTCTGGTTCTCATCCTTTAATTATTTTAGTTGAAGAATTTGCCTGTGTGGATTTCTGCTGACGTTGAAGCTGTAACGAATCATATATTTTTAACAAATTAAAGTCAGGACTAGCATGGATTAAAATGGTTAATATAAATTACTCAAAATGTAGCAATAACCTCCCACATACCAATTCAAGCACAATGGTTTGATTAAAAAGAACAAGATTCAATCTGATCCGTTCAATTTCAGCGAATTGTGCAACTTGTTAATACACAATTCATTATTGAAAACTGCAATGTGGCGTATGCTTTCTTTGTTGCTGTGTTGTTACCTCATCCAGAGAATGCAAGCAGTAAGTTTTCAACCTGAGATTTAGTTTTCAAAAAATTTTATGCTTCACGTGATTATTTTATGATTTTCTTTTTCTTAGTTACTGATGCAATTTTTCTTTTTTATCGTATTATTGTGAATGGGACAAATCGACGGAGTGGCGTCTTCAAATTATACGTATATTATCTAATAATGATTTATTTAAACAATATACATTTTCAATTCAACAGCGACCATTGATATCTCTATTTCAGGGAAAGATACTGGATGAAATGACCGAGGCAGATAAACAGTGTGAAAAAACTGGTCATACTCCAGATGAAGTTACGGAATGCAGACTCAGATTTTTTTTCGAAAGTGATGGTACTATGTTGAAGGAAAAAGTGATAGGAATGTATAAAGAATTGTCTCAAATGATTGACAATCAAATAGACATGTGTGCAGTAGCACAGGATTCATTTGATAATTCAGTTGATCATTTCTATGGTTGTATGGGCAACAATACTGCGTTAAGTCAATACTTATAAATATATCGTATTGTTTGGATTTGCTGGAAGATCTTTTTTTTAATAAAGTGATCTTTGAGAGAATATGGTGTAACTTTTGAGAATTACTTAACGTGTTTTGACAAATACCTCAAGAATTCTATAAATAACAGACATGTCATCCGAATCTCGTTTACTACATTAGCAAACAACAGCGGCTCTGTCACCAAAAGTTATTGGTAAAGGTGGGAGGCTGAAGCCCGGGAAGATGGTCTAGTCACCCTGTTCGCCAACCTTGCGTATCCAACCCTATTCACTCCCTAAATCGTCCCTTCTCCATAGTGAAGAGGAGCAGGTGATCACAGCTCAGGTCCCTCAACTCCACTCAAGGAATGGTTGCCGCCTCAGAACCATCCTCCTCAGACCATTTATCGCAATTTTCCAGATAGTACGAAGTCTCCTTCGCCCTTAAAATGTAAAGTCATAGGGGTGATTCGCCTTCCTACTCTTGTTTAGAAACTGGGCCGTCCTTGGTTTGTTGGGTTCCCTCTAGCTTGCCTACAGATCGTTTTATTCCTTCAGTTTTTCACAGCTTTTTTCCAAGCCGACTCGTTCAGGTCCTTGGAGATCAGTCGTTTACCTAGACCCAGGTATGTTTCTGGACCGGGCTGGGTCGATGAAGACCCTAGTCTGGCTAGCTCGTCCGCACGTTAGTTTTCGATAATGCCCTTATTCTCCGGTACCCATACCAGTTCGACCTTCTCACTCTCTCGCCCACGGCATGCAGAGCATCACTCCACTCTTCTATGAGCGAGCAGCTGATCCTTGGTTTGTATAATGCCCATAGAGCCGCTTGGCTGTCAGAATAGATAACAATGTTATCTTGCTGCCCCTCCTTGAAACCCCTCTCTAGTTGCTACCTTGAGGATAGCAAAAACTTGAACTTTTAAGTCTGTTTCAAGACTAAGTCCGGAAGAAAAAGCTTGTCCTGCATTCCTGTTCAATCTGTATACTCCACCTCTTGTAGGCGGTCAAGATCAAGGTTCTTGACTTTCTGTTTTAGTGCCAGCGGTATCTTATACAGAGTGGGTGGCTAAAACTACTTGAAATTCCTCCAGTTTGGAGGATTGGGATTCACTGAGAGCCTCATCTCTTGACACCACACCTCCAGAATTTTACACGCTGACCTCATGCGCTCGCAGACGATTACAGATGTTCGAATTCCACAAGGATCAGGCCATCATCGGCGTAAACCAGTGAATGGAAGCCCTGCAACTACAATCTTGTCAGGAGACTATCCATTATCAGATACCAAAGCCTGGGTGAGAGGAAGCTGCCTTGGTGCAACCTCCTGAGGAGTCAAATTTAATGGAACTGAAACATTCATCTGCTGCACTTATTTTCCTCCTACGTATCCAGCCGATGCCTACCAGCAATTTTGTGATACATTTGAAGAGCTACATAATCATTTCCTCGATACCAAGTTCCTGATCTTCGGTGATTTCAACTAATTTGCTATCAACTGGGATGCTTAGGATGAAATCATGAATGTCTCAACCTCTGCTCACTTCTAAGCTCATTCTGGGGCTTTATCAGATGAATAGTATTTAAAATAAGTCTGGTAAAACTTTGGAACTCATTTTTGCTGACGACTCCCATAGCTTCAAGACCACTCATAGCTTGTTGATCCTCACCATACCCATCTTCTCGAAACAAATCATCAGGTCAGATATCAATGTTGGGGTGAACGACTTTAACAAACAAGGTACTATGATTTAAATACGTTTTTCGAGGACTTAGACTAAACATTTTCACAGAACTCATCAGTGAACGAAGTTGTAGCGCTTAGGTAGTCTGTGAAGGCATTGACGTCCATCTACCTAAGCTGACTATCATCGGGAGCGAAACATATCGTGGTTGGTATGACGGTCCCCTGAGGAAGTTTATTGAAGTGAAAATAGTCTCCAACGTCGCTACCAACGTACTGGACTAACTCCGGACTATCCTCAATACTCAACCTCACCGGAAAACCTCAAACACTTGTTCATTCAATAACAGCTCACGTGAGGATGGACGTCTCCATGACATACGATGGCAACATACTCATCGACGCGTTTTGATTCGGGAATCAGTTGCGAAAGAAAGCGGCTCTGATCTATCGAAGGCATTTGACCGCGTTTGTCATACTCTTGAGAAAGTTGGAGTTGATGAGGATTGTTGGTGGCAACCGTTCTTATCTCTCTTATCGTCGTCAGAACGTGGCCTCCAGTCTCATGAGGTGCGTCTTACCACTGGTGAACAATTGAGGACTCATTTCAGTGACCTTGGTGTGATTTTTGATGGAACATTGACTTTTTATTCAAATATAGACATTGTTACACTAAAGGCATATAGAATGTTGGGATTTGTTAGAAAGCACAATCATGAAACCAAAGCAATCGTGTTTTTGTATAATTTCATTTTGAGATCCCTTCTTGAAATACACACAAGTCAAGGATCAAACGAGTTTAGCGGAAGTTCGCAAAGTTTTTAATTCTCAAATATCAATTTCCCATCAACGAGATGAGGATGAGCTTCGCGCTTTGACTCCAGTTGTGTGGTTTGAAGAGCCTTTAGTGATCAGAAGACTGGACGTTATGTTCCTATTCCTCTTCAAGATCCTGAATGTAGCAATCGATAGCGAAGCTGATGTTTTGATCCAGGTTCCTGCACGCTGCATCAGGTTGATTCAGCTGCCCCACGTGCCACTTCACAGAAGTTAGCCAAAGAAACTTTTAGATCATACTTAACCTAATTTTGAATAAGGGCTGTTAATACCATCTATAAAAAGTTGAAAATTGTCACCCTTCTTTCTAACTGATTGAATATTTACTCTAGAAAAAATGCCTGAATATAGATAGCATTAAAGAGGAGGAAATAAAAAACAAACCAAGTTCACATACGAGTCTTCCAAGACCAATTGATTTTTTAGTGTTCAAGCCTTTATGTATAGGTCTTAAGTACAGGTTCTAAATTCTCCAATTAATCCGTACACGAATTCGTGACTTTCTACACCATTCTCATACGTATTTAATTGGAGAATTGAGCTCCAGGAATCATAGTGATATCAATACGTTTTCTGGCAGACAAATCTTCAGATGTATCCTGATTTAAAACCGAGAAAAGTAAATCATCATCTGGATGTCTAAATAGAATAAGGATGAAGAAAATCAGAAGTAATTCGAAAAGAATGACTTATTGCAAGATTTTTGGTGATGCTGATCGGCAAAGTCTATTTGATGAACAATCGGATGATATCAAACGGTAACATAAAAAAAAACTTGGAACAATAAAAATATAATCAGATGACGGTAAATCTCAATAATGATTTGCCAATATACAATAAATTAAACAAAAATTAAATGAAGTATTGCAGATTTAATTATTAAAATTTTGTAAGATACCTCAACAATAAAAACAGCCTCCCACATAGTAATAATTTGATTGCAACAAAATTTAATCAGCGAGGTATAGTTAGTATGCTTATCGCAGCAAACCTGAAAACTCAGTTATGTGGCGTTTAATTCCTTTATTGTTGTGCGTCTTCCTTACGGGAATAAAATCAGTAAGTTTCGCCGTTCAATGATCCAAACTTTAAAATTATCTTCTAATTGAACTACAGACAAGATGTCTTGAAATTTGATTGTGGGGTTTCAAATTTTATCATTATTCTCATATTTCATTTCATACAATCATTTCAGACATCCGTACTTGAAGAGATGAAACAGAAACAAAAAGATTGCGATGGATTTGAGCGCTGCACGCTCGAAATGTTTTTCGAGAAAGATGGAGCCATTCATAAAGATAAGATGAAGAATTTGTATGCTGAAATCTTCCTGCAGATCTATCAATCATTGGAAAAGTGTGCAGTCAAACAGAAGGACCTCATTGAAAGCGTGAAATATTATCGAGAATGTATGAGTCAGAAGCCCTTACCTGTCTAGTAATTCGCTTTTTGTCAATAAACGATGATTATGATAATCTGTTCATCAATCATAATTTTTTGAATACACTTTGCAATGCATCTTCACAGTTTTATAACCCACATATTTAAAAAAAAAATCGTATAAACCTGCAATTCAAATTTCTTTGAGTGGTTATTCGTACTACCAACTTTAGTAAAAATCAATGGAAACAGCCATGATAGATTCTTTCGAGATCAATTTACCGGTTACCGGGCCAAAATCCAAAATCTATCAAGAGAGATTCTTAAGGAAAATCTTTCCGACTCTGAAGATAGAAGAGCGATTCAACTCCGATGAAAAACTATCACTTAGACCTCCTGAACACAGCTACGGAAGAATCTATAAATATCTATTTCTCCCAAGGAGAAATGCTCCAATAGCCTCATCTGCAAAGAGAAGTCTTCCCTAGTCGTGGTCACAGTATGTCCCCTCAAAGAAGAGATAAGCATGCCTCAACAACCCAACAAATATCAGACGCCACCATGTTCTCACAATCAATAAATTTTGTTCAAAATTCGAAGATAAGTAGACAAAATGGTAATCCATTGAGTAATCAACGAATTGCAAAGTATAATGACCTGTGGCAAAACAGTGAAAGTGTTCTAGAAAAAGAGGATAGGCAAGGTATCGGTCTTGGCCGACAAGATGGCAAGCAGGAGGAGAGAAATGCTCCAAAACAACAAGAGGGAATGGCAAGAGAGGTGGGTCAACGGTGATGATGTGATAAAGTATGGGATGTTCACATGATTGGAAGGGTGGGGAGAGATGTTGGGGGTGCAGCTGGAAATAAGGCACAATAGGATGAAAAACAGCGCCCGCACTTCAGGAAAGAGGAAATAAAATTTAAAGTATGTAATAGCGGTGGCAAAGTGCAAGCTTAGAAAAGTAGGAATTTAATGCACTGCAAAACAAGAAAAAAGTCGTCTCTTTCTCGATATATATTTTTTGGCGTACAACCGCATGGGATGTTTATAAAATTATAGAATAGGTCTTTGGGCATTGGAAATCGGCATTTACAACAGCTTTAAGAAGTGACGAACTTTTTTATTGCGAGATATGTCACAAATCTGTCAAAAGTGTGTTTCATTACTTCCATCAAAACATCCCATAATGCACGCACGTTATGATACCCAAGAAAAGCTCACCACCAACACATCTCAAGCGTCGCACAAAATCCAATATCATCACGCATAAGCGGCTGGAGGCACAGAGAGAGAGAGAGAAAAGTGATAAGCGTAAAATCAGTGTGTTAGAATGAGAAAAAATATGTCATGTTAGGCATTGACCAAGACAACTCCCACACCGGCACGAGGTTAATTTGCGACCTACGCTCCCGTTTTCGAATGTCTTCCTTCTTCGTCACATATTTTGCGGGGTGTCGTGTAATGTCAAGTCAGCTGATGCTGATAGATTTCTATTGATTTTATTTTGCCGGCGGATTGTTTAAATAACATCGGTAATCGGTCGCGCATTTTGTTTTTGATGGTTTGACATTTGAGAAACGTCTCGATTTCAAGTCAATTTCATGACTTTCTATAATGAGAAATGACCTTAGAAATGATTCTAGACAACACTTCATGAATAGTTTATTAAAATTGCGGAGACTTTATACTAGTGCTTTTAACTTTTTTGCGCACAGTACGATTCATTCCAATTATGTATTTGCTTTTCTTCGAGTTTTTTCATATTTAAACATGAGATATCGCGTTGAATGTTGGAGGTTAGGGGCTTATCAATCATTTTTTTCGTCTCCGAATGTTTGCGTTATTTCACCGCACAAATCATATCATCAAAACAAAGTTTAGCTGACTAGGTAACAACATTTCTAACCAAGCAATAAGAGATAAGGCGAATAATTAGTCCATTGAAAATATTCAAATTATTCAAATTCCAAATGAACATTATTGGATTGGCTTTATGTATAGTAAACGCCAAACAAGTTTCGATCTACGTCATTATTGCCACCAAGCACGTTGTTATGAAGTTTGCTGGTGACCAAATTTGGTCACCTGCAAATCACACAATACTGTCAAGGAATGTCACGACTGTCAAGGAATGTCACTATTGTGCAATCGACATCGATTAGGAAACGTAGCACATGGTGCAACCGTAGGAAATGGAACCATTCCCTACTCGTTACCATTGCAACGAGTGCAAAATGAGCATGAGCTGACACCTCCACCAAAACAAAAATCAACAAACGATATTTATTACACAATAGTGATATTAATTGAGAGTCGTGGAAAAAGTATAGTGTAAAACTCGCATGGAATGACTCATTTCATGCTTGTTGTACAATATACTATATTTCAGCATTAGTGCGGAGAAGTGAATTTTTATTTTCATTGACACAAGATACTTTTATCGGGAACATATTTAAATTAAACTCAAATATTTTAAAAGTGGCTGGACCAGATGCCAACAAGTTAAATATATTTGAAATCATAAATAAAGATCTATCATTCTAGCCAAAAATATACAGGGTGTTCCATTTAAAAAAATATGACCCAATTAATTTTTTCAATGTTGTAAAGACAATTTTTCATTTCCACTATTACGAAAAGATACTACGTGGAAAACCTAGACTTTTTTATTTAAAGTTTTTTTTATCACTCATGTTAAGAGCTGTTAGGTGGGTGTAGAAATATATTGAATAACCCTGTAATTTTTTTTTCCACCACGTTAAAAAAAAAGACACGGACTATTATAAATAACCCAGGAGGAAAGCCTACAGAAAAACACAAAACCTACCTGTGTCTTTTTTTTAACGTGGTAGAAAAAAAAATTACAGGGTTATTATTATGTGCCCCCAAAAGTAGAGAAACTGTCTGAACTTGTCAAAACTTTGCATCAGCAAAGAAGTGATTGTGCATTTTAAAACTTCGATCCATTTGTCAGTTTCCGTGTTCTAGCGATTTTTTCTAAACAATTGTTTAGTGCCCTTTTTTCAAATTCGAGTGTTTTTGTCCATCTTATAAAGTAACATAAATCATGTAATTACTCCTGAATATCTTCATTTTTGGCAATACAAAAATCGTGCGGAAAAGTAAGTTTTCAGCTGCAGTGGGGAAAAGTACTACTTTCAAAACGAAACGAAATTTATTATTGAACACAGCATGCATTTTGAATGGTTGTCTGCATAGAAAGCCACCGAGAGATGTGCTCAAGCTTACCTTATCTGTTATAGTATAATGTGTCATTATTAATGTTAGATGTTATGTTTTGTATTGTGTTTTACTATTTTAATATTTTGGTTATCAGCTTTCTCCATAGAGTCTATTCAAATTTGTCTGTGGCAATGAAGCATATCTATTTGATTTGGTCCGATATCATTTTTAGCATTGGAAAAAGGGTAGGTTTGTCTGTTGTCTATTAAAAAAATAAATATATTTTTCAAACGATTGCCTAAAAAAACTATTTGGCAGTTCAACCGCGTTCAAAAATACTCAAAAAAGATCAGTAATAATGATATCAATAGTTGCTTTTTATTCGCATACTGGATCAGTTCACTTTTAGATGAACTGTCCCAAAATAATCTGATCCAAAAACCATCAAATAAAACTGCATAATTTGTTATTTTGTCATTGGTTTCGGATCATATCACTGTGAGTATCATCATTTTTAGCCAAAAAAAAGTGTTTTCCTTCTAAATATTGGATTAAGGGCAAATATTTTATATTTTTGAGGTTCAGGATGTTGTGAAATTCATGCCTTATATCCGTAAAAACAACCCCTACCTTTCACTTCTGACAGTTCACTTGAGTGATCGAAATTTACGGTTGGTACAGTTGGGGGCAAAGGGGGAAGTGACCGAATCACTAACAGATCAAATCAGTTTGTAAATAAAACGTCCTAGATGTCAAATCTAGTGATCTACGTAAAATTGATCTGATTTAAGATGCAAATAAAAAGCAGCTAATATAAAATAGTGATCTAAACAATACCTATAAAAGACGAAGATACCCCAAAAATATTCTAGATAAATCTTGACTTTTCCACTACATGTATTGAGTTGAGAGTAACAAACTAGAATTTTGCTAGAAATTGGAAGCTTGACAAAACATGAAAAATCTCCGTAATTATTACGATTTTTTTAAAAATACAGTTCAAGATGTTACGTCATACTTTGCTCACCAGTTATATTTGCGATGCTTAATAGACGAACCCTTGATCTAGAATTTGTTTAGAATTCCACTGAGGAAATCACACTGAAACGAATGTTATTACTTTGATTGAGAATAATTACGACATAATGTAACTGCTCGACAGGTGATAAATTCCCACCTATCGATAATAATACTCAATAATTCTTTCAACATGCAATAAAATTGATATCATTGAATAGAATATATTGCTTAGAGCTGGGTGGTTTCGTTATTGAAATATTGAGAAACCTTTAGAAGTTATAGTTTTGTCCAAACTGAACTTGTCTGGTCAAGAGTTCGCCGACTCTTGGTTGGAAATTAATACATCTAGTAATGCAGTACCTACAGTCACAGTCACACACAATGATTGAATCTTATAAGATCCTGAAGAAGGTCGACCAACGGGGAAGAAACGTGCTCTTAATCAGTTCATAATTTGGTTTGAGTCGTCAATTTTTCACTGCCACATTTCTTTTTGTATTTGAGTGTCTGACAGCTGTCAATTAAACTTGACAAGGAAGTAATGGAGCTCGACTCCGGCCCAGAACATGATCAATGACCTGGATTTTGTCCATTCAATTTCTATTGCCATCGGTAAACAATAAATCCACTACACCTCATGTTCATCATGCTGAAATAGGAATGAGTCTTTCACATTTGGTTGGTTCTAAGTATACAAACCCGCCCGTGCAATCAATTTATTTTTTGTTTCCGCGTTCGGTTGACTTTTTTGCTCACTTGAATATTGAATTAAATAAATTTCTTATTCAACAAAAACCTTTAGCACGATCACCCATCGAGATAATCTTCACTTCTTTCAAGGAAATGTAATAACGTAACCGTATAAACAGGATTGGGGGTTCTTATGGAGTATCTATTGATCTTGAGTTTAATTAGATAAACTTATATAATAAGACATTTATTTCAAATTAAGCACGCTAACTTGCATATATTTTTGATTTATGCAAAATATTGATACCGTAAATTAATTGACGTAATTTTGTTAAAACGTCGAAATAACTTTCAACCGTTACTTTAGTCGGTAATATTTCGATGGAAAAAGTTAACTTGATTGAATCAGTTTGTTAAAATAGTTTTTCTACAACCGAGCGCAAAGTACCACGTTGCGCATCAAAAAGGAAGCGCAAAGTGTCACTTTTCCGCGGAGTCTACTTTGTCGCTCGCTGAATATGGAAACCATATTAGAAAAATGTCAAAAGTTTCTGCGACATTTGACAGCACAGTGGGCATTGAACGACATAATGGATTAAAGTTGTATCACTAAGAACACTTCTTTTATGAAATGATAATGAAATTAAAACTGAGAAATACAAGTAGGGTTAATTATAACCAAATATTTGTTGTTGTTCACCGCTATGCAAGTTCAAAATGCGTTACTAGATGTCACCCCTTTTGTCAACTTTTCTCAATCTAAATTACTGAACAGCATTTAACAGATTATGTCAACAGTTTCATGAACAACGCGTATTCGAAGATCGTCATCGAAAATAAAATAGTTATTTTCCTAACAAGTTCGCAAAGTGATGCTTTCCCGCACGCAAAAGCAGTTAGACGAACGACGCGAAGCGGAGTTCGGATATGCTTTAAGGGCGGGAAAGACACTTTGCGAACTTGTTAGGAACAATATTTTTTCTACGAGCGTCCACAGATTAGACACGAAAAACTTTAGATAATATATTATTTGAACGCACTTAAAAACATAGAACTTGAGAATAATGATTATTTATGTTTAACAATATTTATATTGAAAGAACAGTTTGTGGCGGCAGCTGGAAATTGGATAATATGGGTATAATCAAAATCATAATTGATTTATTTTATATTTGAAATGCAAGGGCATGTCCGATCACTGTTCATAAAATTTCCTCTTTTGTCGCCTTATTCCCTGCTATTGGCAACACTGTTTTGATTTGACAACACACTCTAGACAGCTGTGTCATTAAGATCAGTCAGTCTTCAGTCTTCGTTTAATCGTTTATACTTTTATAAATTTGTTTGTCCGTTTGTTTGTATACATGATCAGGTTTTTTTGATGCCAGTATTCAGCTCAAATCTTTCGAAGATTTCCACAGTAAACACAGTAGTTTGCACCAAAATCAAGCAAGAACAACTCACAAATGCCGATTGAAAGTCGTCATTATCAATGTTTGTTTACGTTACTGGCGAATGCGTTTTTAACGCAAAAAAAGAATTGTGTGTTTCATTTTGATTTTGACTGAAAAGGGAAAAGTAACAAGAACATTATTTTGTGCATTACAAAGTGCATTATCTACAGTTTGGTTGGTATGGAAACGAAGTTTAAAACAACAAATTGGTAGGTAGTTATTTGACATTTGACATTTGAGTGCGAGAAAAATTTTTCCCGCACTAGTGCGGGAAAAGGTTACTTTGCACACGCAAATGAGTGTGCGAAGTGGCTACTTTGCGCACGCTCGTAGAAAAATATATATTTCAATACAACTCATGTTTTTCTAAAATCTGCGGTTGTAGAAAAAATCTTGTGTGTAATTCGAGTGCAAAGTGAGATTGCCGCTCTCGCAAGGTAGCCGTCCATCTCCTTGCTCAGAGCGGCAATGTATCACTTTGCGCTCTTAATACACAAATAGCTATTTCGGAATGTATTCAAAGATCCTCAATTATCTGTCCCAACTGCATACAAACATTCATTCATTCAGGCAAAGTTCACCAATATTTAATCAGATATATACAGTAGACAAAGCTTTATAACAAACATCGCCCTTTTTTTACTTTTTTAAAAACTATGATGCTAGAGGGGCGTCCGCTGGCTAGGCGGAGAGGGTAGCCAGGGAGTTGAAAAGTCGAGTTAATAAAAAATAAAAGTTTCCGTTGATAAAATTAAAAATCTGGAACAATCACCCAAAGCACGAGAAGGTTATGCTTCATGAAGTACCCTAGATATGGTCTACTGAGTGGGCGGTGTTGGAATCATATGATCCACCGATGACCCAAAAGGAGCAGAAAATCGTAATTTTGAACACCATTTGTCAATCAGATGTCGGGAAATTCTGATAGAGATTTACGAAAAGAATCAACAAACTGATACTGTCGAAAGTCGACCTCTTCCTTTATAAAATGATCATTGTTTATCTTCAAATTATTAGTTTGAACGATCAGAATTTCCTGACATTTGGTTGTCTATTTATCTAGGATACTTTATGGAACATAAATTTCTTCCCGTGGAATTTTCGTGTTTCAGAAAATTGTTCCAGATTTTGATTATTTCCTTCCAAGCCAGCGGACGCCCTACTGGCATCTCTGCGTCATATACACAATCGGTTAATCATGAAACAGAGTTTCACAAAATCGTACCCTATTTGGTACGTGGGAGGCGGAGTTACAATGAAAGTTGATCTACGGGATCCTAATGGCGAGAGACAGCTGCTCCGTACCATTAGAAATTTGAACATCCTGAATATTGTATAGCTGTGGTGAAGTGGCAGCAAATAGGGCCCAGATTCTAGCGTTACAGAATCTTCTGATTCATTTTTCCGTTATTAATCGAGTAATTCACTTATTCCCGTAACTCGTTTGAGTATTTTCTCTGAAATAATGTTTGCCGTGTAACAATCAATAATCCGCTGCTTGATCACTGTCCGAAACAGTATATTAAGATTCGAGCACAATTATTTCACAAAACCACATTCCCCGCCAAGCAACGTCGACGTGCCAAAGGCTAGTGCGGTGATCAATAATCGAAACAAGGCAGAGGTAGCATTGGCTCACCGACCATTGCATGCGACACTGGATTTAAATCTCGACCCGTTCCGCGGAGGACAAGAGGTGAAGAACACAACAGAAATTAAATTTTTTGGATTGCTCATTGACAACAGGTTGAAGTTCGAGTCTCATGTTTTGGGTGATTGCAGTGAGCTGTCTCGGGAATCTTATGCGGTTCATTTGGTGAAGAGAGAAATGGGTGCATCGATAGTCAAAAATGTGTATTTCTGTATCGTCGAGTCTAGGATGAGGTATGGAATTTGCTTTTAGGGCTCATGCTCCGTGGGACTGTTCAACAGTATTTTTAAAATACAAAAGAGAGCGAAGAGGTTTCTTTATGGCTTGAACCGAAGAACGTCCTGTGAGCCATACTTCAAAAAGCAAAGGATCCTCACACTTCCCTGTCTCTTCATATTGGAAACATCGGGCTTGATGCACAAGAAATACGCCCATATAATCCATTCAGCCTTCAATAGAAGAACACGCAGCTCCCACCTCATAGATCTCCCTATCCCCACATCGTCTTTTCTCAAGTCCTCGATATTGTATGACAGCAAGAATCCGAGTAGCAAGGGTATTTAGGAAAAAAGTCAAGTCCTTACTTCTGAATCATGCTTTCTACGGCGTGGATAAATATTTTTCAACCAGACTCGCATGAGTGCATGCTTTGCTTAATTGGATATACCCCTTTTTCTGATCCGTTGAAGTCAGTTATATGAAAAATCAATTTTTTCAAATTTTTGTTTATTTGTTTTTATTTGTTATTACTAGGCCAATTTCGATTTGACAATAAGTATTTTTGTACTTGGACAATAAAGCTCATTTTGACTTGATTTGATTTGAACTTCAAATTACGTTTTTCTGTCTTAATTCTTTTACAACAAGATAGGTTCTCCGGGCTGTCTAGAAAAGCAGGTTTGTTTCTGGGAAAATTCCTTTTTTGTTCGAACAAAGTTGGCTATTACTCACTCAGATGATTACGCTTACTCGCATACGGCGCAAACTTCATCCTCGTGAGTTATATCCACCATTTCCCACTCGTTGAATAATATAAAATTGCTATTATTCACTTCGAACATTGAACCACTAGAACAAGCATCGCACCCCAAGGGTACGTGATTTTTTGAGTCGATAACAATTTGTTTTTGTTTATATTTATGTCATGTTATTTTAACTTATTTGTGATAAGATCTATACAATCCAACCGTCCATGAAGAAGCTCCACAAACACAGCACTTTTTTGGCATAATTGCCACACTAGATCTTCTCGAGCACAGATAAATTATTTCCAACTGAAAAATGACAACAACCGTCACTTTGACGCATCTATTAACGTCATGGGAACACATTTCAAATACCTTGCTCGATCGATGCCCAACGTTGCCGTTTGTGATGAAAATTCCTCTTATCAACTTTTTAGTGTAAAAGATCAAGAAAAATCGTTCGAGTATTCAACGACAAGTAGTGATAGCGATGAAAAAAGTCTACACTCTCTTTGAATATTGAAGAGAAATAATTTTTTTTGATGAACTTCAAGTCATTGTTATTGAATTGGTGACAGAAATTCTGGTGAGAGGTATTTAAAGGAGGTAAATATGGCAAACCAGGAGCTTGCTTTTTCCCGTTTCCCCTATGTTCACATAACATGTTCGACTCACACAATATTGTTTGTCTATGCTTCTAGTGGTTCAATATTCGAAGAATTTTCAACTACCAGTTGGAAACCAGTCACTGACAATACTTTGGGACAATATACTGATTGCTTTGTTTTTTATCAACGCCCGTGTCTTTGTCCAAAAATTCAGAAGTCATTTCAGAGCGGAATTTTGCGAAGTTTCGTAAACAACGAACGCTTGGACTTTTTCTTCTGTTCAAAGCTACCCGGTAGGCAAGTTAGGCCCTCTACCACGTAAATGCAGAGGGTGGCGCCCTTAGATCATACGTGGATGCCTCAACACCTACCAGACTATGGCTCCAACATATCCACGACATTCTATTTTGACCCGTCTTTGTTTAAGATACGGTTTCTTCTATACTGCATCTCTCTCTTGTGCCCGAGATCAAAGCTACGTTCGAATATCCAAATCTGATGTTCGGTCATGTGACAAACGTTCTTATTTGCAAATCGTCTGTCACACCGAACATCACATATGTCAATATGTGCATATTCGAACCTAGCTCAAGGTGACGAATCAACAACGAGTTCTTTGGCGGAATATTTGAATGGTTTAAAAATGATATTTGGTTATGATGAAATCATATTATGATCTAAGGATGAAATGTTCGTATTTTTTTCGCAAAATGATGCATATTCCATGTTCAAATCTACTAATGTAGGTGATTGGTTTATACATATATTGAGGTGAATAAAACTTTTTTGAAATGCAATACTTGCATAAATCAACTTTTTACAGTATAATATAAAAGATGTTCGAATTATAGTCTAAGATACATCAGGGATGTGATTACTTATAATAAGTTAGGAGAAAAAGTTCTTGAGTATAATTTTCAAGATAGGGTGCTACTTTAAATTAAAAAAAAGTATTACGTACCCTGAATTTTTTGCTGGTATGTATTTCGTTTTTAAATAAGAATGCACATTTTTATCTCGATTTCGTCAGTTGGCTTTATCAATATCAAGATTCATTTTTCGTGGTCGCTTCATATTGAATAATATGTAGATAGATCAAGACTCAAAATTTTAAGTAGTGTGTTAATTTCCGTTTTTTTTTGTATAATTTTAACGATATAGACCACAGTGGCTTGAACATAACGTGTAATGCTGGACAATATTGTTACGAGTCCTTCTATCGATACGTGCGTCAGGCTATGGGCACAAAATAACAGATTTTGGTTAGTTGACTCAAAAAAATCAAGCTTGTGTGACATAATAATTGACTCTAGATCAAAATTATTGTGAACTGTAGCACTTAAGGAAGAATTAGTATCACTGATTAAAAAAAATGTTTCTGATTTTGAATTTTGTATTATATTTTGTTTTATTGTCCAGAAATGGTATATAAAAATTATGGAAAAGAACAAAAGAAGGCCGTAAAGAAATAATACTATACCTATCAAAACTTTATTTATTATTTGACAATATATACACATATTATTGAACAAAAGATTTTATCAATAATTTGGTACACATAATTATTATACTTAATACTAATATCAGAGCCATACCCATATTATTATGGACATGAAACATAAATTAAACCTTGAATAAAAAATACATACACATTTTTTTTTATTCATACACATGTATTTTTATTCATTTCTAAACAAAATGTATTTTGTAAATGTCTATTGTCTATTGATAACAGTCCTTTGGATAAATCAGAAAAAAGCTTCACACAAATCACAACAACTCAAAAAACACCTTTACACAAACCACAAACTCCAAAACGAAAAACGAAATCAACAATGGCTGCTCGGCTTGGCTTTCGCTTGTGAGGTTTACATTCAATTTGTTTTCGAATTGGAACTGTCAAGTTTCCGCTTGGCAAACAAGAATCATATGCTACCATCTACATCGTATTTTGATCAAAGTCACGATTACATCAAATTCAATGTAGCTGGTACCATATGATTCCTGTTTGCCAAGCGGAAATTTGACAGTTCCACTCCGAAATGGAATTGAATGTAAACCAGACATTCGTTTTGACGTCAGCAAGGTTGCCACGTCTAACAGAAACTTTTTCTTGAAAGACAGAATAGGCACATTTTCACTAGCATAAACTCTTGGACTTGTAGTTCTATTGTTAAAACCAAACCTACCTTAAATATTTATATTTTTGTGATCAGTGGAAAATTTGAATTTCAGATTTGATATTGTCCCGTAAGGTGTTGGACTGGGTCTTCGGCTGGACCCACAACACCTGTCGTGCTCTAGGGAACGTATAGCTGGGCTGAACAGTAGAGATACTCCGTATAGGCAACTTCCATTTATTATCGTCTATGCATGGTACATCCCATCTATCCCTACCATAACCCTAGGACGAGCATGTTCTTTGAGGCTGAGAGGGGTTACACTACTCAGGGTGAGAGGGATTACACTACTCACAATGGAGAGTAGTTGGCTAAGCCAACCACTGACTATCATCTCGCTGAACGTGTCTATTTATAGCAACAAAACTGCTCGCTCAGCGATTTTAGCAGTGGCAAATTGGGTAGATTTACACCAAGTATATTTGCCTCCAGTACTATTGTGACATATGCCCTCACCTCGTGAGCATTGGACCCCAATGCCAGAAGAGAACATGCTTCATCCCTTACAAAAAACTTAAAAACTATTAACAAATTTTGTGGCTAAAATCTCTTGCTCCGGTCCTGCCATCCATCCGTTTAGTTTTCCCAAGCCCTGGCCTGTGGTACTGCACCGCCGTGCGTTCAACGCTTGTTCACTGCTAGTAGTGCTGATGCTTGCGTTTGCAAAAAATTGTTGGCCAGCCGATCTTCCTTGACCTCGTTAATAGTTGCCTATCACAGGGTGTGTATATGGCCCCCTTACTCAGTTCAGAGGGCCGGTATCCCTGTAATATGGCTGAAGGTTGTGGATTCCTGGCCGGTTTCGTGTTTTTCAGTTGGATGGTTCTGGGGACCGGTAGCCGTTATATGAAAAACAGAAAGTCCATATAAGTACATCATCCTATACAGGTCAAAACATAATATTAACAACATCTCAAAATAAACAATAACATCTCATATCAAAATCGTAAACATATACCCCCTAAATTCTTATCTATATCAACTAATCATGAGGGACGGCAATAGGAGAAAGTATTATCCTGTCCACCATGTACATTCGGCAGTATGTGACGTATCCGATTGGGCTCTCTCTAAATCCCTGCTTGAATGGACCGCGTCTTGAATGGGCTGACATCCTATCGGTCTCTTGCTCTCCTGCTCGGCTATCGTCAGCAAATAGGATCTCCTTTCCTTGGCTCTGTGCACCGTCTCGTGGGTCAGGCCACCATAACACTGGAGGAACGGACTGTCGATCCCTTTGTATGCATTCAATGCCTCGCCGACATATTCCAAACAGTAGACACACCAGGACTAGGGACAGTGCCACACACTTTGACACAAAACTACTATCGTGTCGACGCCGATCTGGGACGCCTTGTGCCAATGAAGGATGGACGGTGGCCAGAGGCATCCATTGGTTTCTGTGGAACAACATGTAAATGAGAGCGATCAAAAGTACCATGCTCCAAATCATCAGGACCCGACTCTCTCCAGGCCCACTACAACTATTGATGAGGGCTTCCATCTTCCATCCCTTGATGACTCCCTTGAACACTTCCGTTCAGATCGACGCTCGAAGCTTGGAGCGTCCAGCTCTGGTCCAGGCAGTCATCAAACCAAATTTCTTCTCGGGCCTTCCTGTACTCTACTTGGCAGCGGGGGTGATCGTTGGCGCCTCCACCAAATGTCCCGTAAGGTGTTGGACTGGGTCTTCGGCTGGACCCACAACACCTGTCGTGCTCTAGGGAACGTATAGCTGGGCTGACCAGTAGAGATACTCCGTATAGGCAACTTCCATTTATTATCGTCTATGCATGGTACATCCCATCTATCCCTACCATAACCCTAGGACGAGCATGTTCTTTGAGGCTGAGAGGGGTTACACTACTCAGGGTGAGAGGGATTACACTACTCACAATGGAGAGTAGTTGGCTAAGCCAACCACTGACTATCATCTCGCTGAACGTGTCTATTTATAGCAACAAAACTGCTCGCTCAGCGATTTTAGCAGTGGCACATTGGGTAGATTTACACCAAGTATATTTGCCTCCAGTACTATTGTGACAATATTGCATCAAATTATTCAAAATGATAGGGATTAAATACAAATTTATATCTTGGGCAACGTCGCACAGCTCACGAAAGATCTGAACGTAGGTAACAGACACGGGCACAGCACGAAGATAGTGCTATGCCGTTAAAATGTGATAGAAGAAAACAGAGAGAAAAACGTATGGCGAGATGTCGGGGCCATAGTCGTAGCTCAGTTCTTATGGGGTTGAGGTATCCACGTTAGTATATATGATCTAAGGTGGCGCCCATGTTTCCCGATTATCCTCACTCCGTCGTAAATCGACCAGAAAATTCTCGGGGAGCGTCACAAAGATAAACTACGATTCTGGAAAGCTTTTTCGTGAAAAGATATGTTGTAACTATATAACCCACAAGACATGTTGATTATTATTTTATTTTAGTGGTTTCAGTATCATGATTCGCACCTATAGTACTTCTCAGTTTTTGTAAAAAGTCAACCTAAACTAAATAAAAAAAATCGGTAAAAACATGCTCGCGTTTGTTCTCTCGTTCATTGAACGGGTTAATCTTTGAGGACTGAGGACTCACATACACATTTATTGGCGACCGTGACACTTATTTGGGAGATGCAGACGAGTGATTCTTGTGGACGACGGAAAATCCTGAGTTATCTTTAGTCGCTATATTTAGAACTTGTGTGACTATTGTTTTCAAGGCCGGTTTGACCTAAGCTCGTCGTGTTGTGATTAAAGCTGAAAAAAATGTCTGGATTGGAAATCAAGAAAAGGGTGCGTGCGTGTCTCGTTAACGGAGTAATAGACCTATGGTTTACGGAATATGCAAATGAATTCGAAGCCCTTTTATCGCGACCTGAAATCGATTTGTAAGCCATACAGTTGTATCATGACAAATTTATTGAATTGAAGACCATCAGTTCGGAGTTCAAAGTACTCCAATTCACTGATAGAAAATAATGCAAGTGAGCAGGTTTTTGCGAGCAGAGTGAGTCCAGAAAAATGATCTCTTAGCTTGCTTCTGATTCTAGAATATTTGACAATGAAAGTGTCTTATCTGTCCATATCTATCTCACTCTTCAAACTCAGTTCCATGTGACTCTGGCACATCAATAATCAAAAACCGACAAAGAGGCCATGACGGAACCGCGACAGGTCTTTCGAAAGAAATCTTCCGGAATACTTTCAATAAATTGCATCAAGAAACAAACTTATTGATTCATTCATAAGAAAGTCATTCACCGAACTTTTTGATTTTTAAAAACAAAAACCTTCAAAATTGAATGAGAGCTCCTTGAAGAGTTAGGTCGATAGGCTATACAAAATCACAATATCAATATAACAACATGATTCACGTCGTTAATCGTGTGATTTTGATCGGCTTACTTGGAACCATTTTTGGCAAATCAGTCAGCCCCAGTGTTCTCCTTTACACCGCTGAGGCCTGGGGCCCATAATACTAGTCCAGCTTTGTTGATCTGCATAATCTTCCGCAGAACCTCTTTGCATACTGGTAACTGGAGTCCACTACGTTTTTGACAAGCCATATGAACAAATGTTGAATGTTCTTTGGTTCATACCGCTGACCAGGAGCACATCACGTTATAGCGAGATATTGGCCTGGAGGATCATGGCGTGCATCCCGAACTAGAAGGTCACTCCACTGCCCCTCCCGACGTATGATGCTGGTCTGTTCTGATCCAGTACATTTTTCGGTCTGGAAATTATCAGCAACACTAAATTTTTCAGATATGGTTCACTCATAATACTAGAGTCTCCTTTGCTCCGCAGTTTCAGGAGTGTCCCAAACAGTTCAGACGATATGATGTCCTGAGTACATCTTATCCTTTGGGGTGAGTCCAGTTTCTGATGGATGTATGCATCCATGGCTCCGTGTGTGATCTCAGGTCTGATAACCACAGTATAATATTCTGTGTTTGAGCCCCATGTTCTCCCTGAAGCTCTTTCACTTGCCCATTAAGAGCATATGACTTGTTTAGAGCGCTCTTCAATGTACTCTTTCCAGGAAAGTTTCTGGTCAAGTGTTCACCCCAGCAAAGGCAAAGGCAAGGCAAAGGCAATCTGGCCGTTTTTCAATATATAAAAAAATTGACTGTCTTTCAAATTTTATGCGACCAAAAATGTTTTTTGGACTTCCTAACACACTACCACTACACATGCTCCTAACTTTATTCTATAACTTTGAGCACTGAACTAATTGAGAATAACAGTACAGAGGTTCGAGTTGATTTTAATTGGGAATGCAATAATGAGGCCTATTCGGATGTGTATCCACCACTGGCCAATCAGGAAACGCACACCTTATTAGCCAAGCGTGCAGCTCTGTAGTTCAATGCCAATAATTCGCAATCCTTTTTTCTCATAACCTGAACAAAGAAAGCTAAACGAACCAGAAAGACTAATCGGGACACAATTTTCCTCGTGTTAAATCAATCTCTGAAATAATCGGATGATTTGACTCAACGCGTGCACCGTGCGGTCGAAAAGAATATCAAAATGGACGCAAACATTGTCATTTTCGCAATTACCTAAATTAGATTTTTATTGTTTTCTCCGAGCGCCGAAGATTGTAGTTATTACTTAGGTCTGTGTATACACAATTGGTTTAACTCTTAGTTGTGTTAAAATTGCTTATTGGCTACGTGACTAGGATTAGCTTTTTTCTTTTATTATTTCACGATTCGATAATGAGGGATTTATCTGCGGAGATATATAATGTAAATAGGAGTATGAGCGTGTAATTTAACACGGAATACTTGCGGAATAAACGGTATCAATTACCGAGATGTGAGCATGCAGATATTGCAGATAGGAAAATGGCAGCAGAGGCGTTGCCGTGTAACTCGAACTGCATATCATTTTGGTTTTGTTCTCAATAAAACAAATAGGTTATTGCTTTCCGATGTCCTTCAGCTGAACAGGGAGAATATCTAGTTTTTCAAATTTGCACTAACATGGTACAAAGAGTAATTGGGCCCATTTGGCTATGATTAAGACATGCCAGTAGAACAGAGTAGGTTGGTCGGAAGTTTGGTGTTGTTAAAGTGAAGACAATTTCGGATGGAGAAGTGTGCAATGACGTGGGACGGAAAAGGAGATATCCTCCTATCTCCAGGGTGAGAAATGGCCATTCTTTGTTTTCACAATAAAAGGATATCTCCACTTCCGTTTCTCAAGGCAAAACTGTGCAGTATTGAGTGTAACAAAGTTATAGAATTTACGGATTTGTTTTGCATGCTCATTCGAATGATCCACTTTTGCCAGTAACTCGGAATTACTCGTGATACGGGATGTATTTCGTTTTTTCACGCAAGTATCGTTTTCCGGGATTACCGGTAATTTGGGAATAATTCCGCATTTTCTCTAAGAGACTGGCTTTTGAAGGGAAAATTCGCCAATGCCATTCTGAAGTGGTGAGATTTTCTTGATTCTATTCCGTTGCGGTAGGGCGTACAGTCTGGAAGAAATGGAGAATAAATTCCTGGGAAGTGGTATTTATATTATTTTTCGCACCAAAATTGATGTTGCCTTAGCGACATCACATGGTGAATGAGCTGTATACACTTGAAAATATGCAGCGGTTCGTTGGTTAGCAATTGTGTCCCGGATAGTTGGTGAACGTAGGTTGTTATTTCTGACCATCCTATCAGAGAAAGCACTAGACCCATAATTGGTGCATTGGTTCGTAGAACAGCTGCTGTTGTATGGTGCGCCTGGATGGAACAAGCAGTCGAACCGATTCAAGCAACTCGCTGCAGTCGATTTCGCTGTGAGAGGTTCTTATGGAGAAAAAACAAAAGAGCCTCGTTTCGTCTTCGCTCCAAGGTCTTCATAAACACAAAGCATCAGTCTGGTCTTGTAGGGTGAACTTGAGTATGACAAGTGGTGTTTGTGCAAAAGATATTTGGTGAATCTCCTTTGCACCTTTTCGATTTTGTCTATATGCGTCCTGTACAGAGGAGACCATAAGATTGAACAGTACTCCAGTATACTCCTGACAAGAGAGTAGAAGACAAGTAAATAGAAGTATCTCTCATGCCCTTGATGTCTTCTCTTGATAAGGGCCTTGATGACGATGTTCTCAATGTGGTCTATGAAATTCAGCCTCCTGTCAAAAGTAGCACCCAAATCATTGATGGTTTCAACAACTTCTATCCTCGTGCCATCAATCGTATAGGTACAAATAAATGAGCTCTAAGAACTCGTAAAGCAGATTGTTTTGCACTTGGGTATGTTGATCTTGAGCAGATTTGCTGAGCACCAGGTGGCAAAGGCATCCAAATTCAGCTGCAGGTCCAGGGAGTCTTCGTTGTTGCCGACAGTTGAATAAAACTTCAAATCATCCGCATACATCAGGAACCGAAAGTGCTTGATACAGGAAACAACATCATTGACGAACAGCAAGAAAAGCACTTGTCCCATGTGTGAGCCTTGAGGTACTCCAGAAATTCACGTGTACCTCTTGGGGGACAAAATCACCTATTTTGACTTATTGTCTTTTGGTCAGATATGATATTATCCATTCCAGATATGTTCCTGAAACACCAATTTCATATAGTTTTTTGAAGAGTAGCTTGTGGCATACCATGTTAAACGCCTTGGATAAATCTGTGTAAATGATACCACCTGATGGCCTTGTTCCATTGCAGATATCAGGAAGTTTTTATAGGTTGGTTGCAGTGGAGCGTTATGAGAAGAATCCATGCTGCTGGTCAATAATAATAAATAATTATTGTAGATGAAATTGATACGCCACGGTAGTTTGTAACGTCGCTTTTATCACCAGACTTTTGAATTGGGTACAACGAGCACACCTTCCAAATGGTGGGAAAGAATCAAAAGACCGGCGCTGAAATAAGCTCCGCAGAGGGAATCAAAGTGAAGGTGAACAATTCTTGAGAAATGAGGCTGGAATTCCGTCAGGGCCAGTGCCTTTGGACACGTCCAGGCTTGTGAGTTTATCTGCGACTTCTGAGATGGTGAATATATGGTGTGAAAGGCAAGAAACTGGTAACACAGATGAAATATCTACGTCGTCGTGGTTAGAAAGGCATTGGCTTTTTTTTGGGGTTCAACAAGTTCTCTACCATTGAAAGTCATCTGTGCCGGCAAGCCAGAATTACTCCTGAGACTGTTCATATAAGATCAGAAATGTTTAATATTTTGCGGAATGAGATTTTCCATGTTGCCAACGTGAATGAGGTAGAACATTTCTGTTTCCAACCTCACCTCTCGACGGATGTCAGAATATAAATCACAGTCGCTAGGTGAATCAGTTGACTTGAATCTTTTGTAAAGTTGGTTCTTCTTAGTGATGCTTCGCCTGAGACTTATACTGTACCATTTTGGATATTCGTCACTCTTTATAATCTTCTTGGGGCAAAGTTGTTGATGTTTTCAAACAAAACTGAGTAAAACTTTTCCACCGCTGTATCTTAATTTAGTATGCAGCAGAAACAAGACCAGATATAAACAGAACTATACAAATGATGAGAACAGCTGGAATGAAGACCCTAAGAAGTAATCAAGGGAAAACCCTAAACGATATTGTACGAAATGAGCATATATCAGAATACAATTCGGCATACAGGACTTAGGAAGATGGGTGAAATCCATATTAGAAAGAAGAAGAAGAAGAAGAAGAAGAAGAAGGGCTTCGCGTCATTGGTCCAACTGCTTTTGCGTGCCTCAAAGCATCACTTTGTGCAATTGTTAGAAAAATAACCATTTCTTGACGAATACTAGATCACGAAAATTATTTCCATAATATCACATTATACTTCGAAGGATTATTGTCATTCTGGTCTTTCGAAAATACTTTTTCGAATCATATATAAAAGTAACTTATTTACTGGCCTGCTCATGTTTCCAACTGTACAGCATTGAAATCTTCCCGTGAGTAGTGTAAGTATGCTTTCTTTATCATGGATCCAAAGATGATAACACAAAAAAGTTCTGGAATATGAATCCATAAAATCCTAATTGAAACTCGCTATCGATAACAAACAGGCCAACATATTTATTCACCAACATTGGCAATCCTTGAGTAACGACCAAAACCATAAAAGCGGCTTGTATAAACATTGTCAAAGAACAAATTTATAGAAATTAGTTGGTCATGCCTCGAATCAAAAGATGTAATGGGCACATGTGTCGGTCTGATCCAAGAGTCAGTCAGCGCTGTAAAAGATACCCAACCGCGCATGGTCGCTGCGTTAATGCCACAAGATTCCATTAAGTGCGGCTAAAGTCGCGTAAGAAAGGTGAAATAGGGTCGATAAAACAGCAAGTGACTGAGTATGAAATCAAATTGAAACGTCATAGACACAATCTTTATGTAAATCGGTGCGGGTCTTTGTCTTTTTTATTAATTTGTTCGGTGATATTTATTTTATTTGTATTCAGGGTACCGAGTGGGCGTGTTCATGCATGTAGGAATCATATTATTCTTGAGTTATATAGGCGTTTTAGATTCAGAAAAAGGTGTTCTTTTGGTACTATAGTTTAACTTTTCATTTACTATACATATTATGTAGATGATGAGATGGATGAGATAAACAAGATTTTTTTGGGTATTTTGCCACACCCTATCAAAAAACAATCAAACGTCAATACAGGGTGATCCAAAATGTTATATTGCGTCACACTTTGGATTTTTGTATGGAAACCCCCATTTTTTATTCCAGATTGAGATTTCTTTTTGGAAATTAAGGTCAGTTCATCAAATAATATCCATGACCTTCTTTGACCGTTTTGAAGATATTTGCACTTTGAGAAAAAAAAATTACAGCTTTGTTTCTCAAAGGCTATTAGAAATAGGACAATGAAATCTTGAGAGTTCCTATAGAAAATGCTGGTCATTCAAATAATCTTGATCATTTTTATAATAAATTAAATATAAGTTTTTTAAAAAAAACTAGGGTTTTTGAAGTGGAATGCCTGTTTTCTCATTTCAAATAATAATTCTAGACAAAATTTTCTTTCGATTGGCACACATTGTCCAATAGCTGAAATTTATACTTTTCAAGTTATTTACACTTTTTCAAATATGTAAATAACTTGAAAACTATCAATTTTAGTACCAATCAAAAGAAAATTTTGTCTAGAATTATATCTGGATTTGAAAAACCCGAGTTTTTTTTTTTAAACTGATATCTTTCATAATTTATCGAAACCCTGTAGATTATCACGGAAAATGATCAAGATTATTTGATTGACCAGTATTTTTTATAGGTACCTCCAAAAACTTCATTGTTTTACGTCGAATAGTCTCTGAGATACTAGGCGTCAAACTACCCCTCACTTTTTTGTGCCATAAACACAAAAAAAGCCAATTTTACTGCGAAATCAAACAAAAACGAACAGTATATTTTGATTTGGAATCAATTATTCATTTATAGGTTCCACTGACGACGAAAGCATACTCGCTTGCTTCCGAAACGTTTGATATTGATAAGTTTTATTGTTTACTATTAGACTTTTTTTCAGGTAATATAGAAGATCCGGTTTATAAACAAGTGTTTGATTGTTTTTTGATAGGGTGTGGTAAAATACTCAAAAATATCTGGTAAATCGTGGATGCGCCACAAAACTACAGAGCATATCTACCCCTCTTTACTGTCAATCTTTTTGAAAAAAAATGCAAATATCTCCAAAATCATAAAAAGATGGTTATAGATAGTATTTAATGAACTGTCATTGATTTTCAAAAAGAATTATAAATCTGGAATAAAAAATGGGGCTTGGCATTTGAAAATCTAAATCGTAACGCAATATCTCATTTTTTGATCACCCTGTATTGTATGGCTATACATGAAAAGAAGTCCCCCTGGAATTGAAAATTGACGTGTCCAAAATATACCAGAAGAGTCACAAATGGGGGTGCGACCTTTTCGTTGGGTCACCCAGTATGTGGTAGAGTATGGGAGGCATCATTTATCGACTTTTCATGTGATTCCATCCGTCAATCTAAAGTTTTTTCGATTTTGCTCTATTTTTTGGGTGAATCCAGTTAAATCGACCTCATTTGATTTTCATGCTAAACTTTTTTATTATTAATTTTACGACAAAAAGTAATTTATTTACTGTATGACCACGGATGGGGTCTACAAGAGGACAAATGGACTATGAATTGAAAGATACGACAAACAGTTATTTCTGATAAAAGTTTTTTCTTGGTCTCAAAATAGGAGCTACGATAAGAAAATTGATTTTTATTATACAGGGCGTCTTAAAAATTTAAAAACATAAAAGTAAACAGGAGCAAAAATTAATTTTTTGGCCTGTTAACGTGAAATGATAGATAAAAAAAACTTGCTCTAAATTTAGTCCTAACCCTGAATACGAACTTACTGAAGAAAATTTGAATCTATGAAAATTTTGAAAAATTGATCAATTTTGCAAGTCCGCATTTCACCACTCGCATATTATTTTATACCTGTACATGATTACCTGTTGTTGTTGTGGGTATAAAAGTCATAATGGAAGTATTTTACTACTTCCATTATGACTTTTATACCCACAACAACAACAGGTGATCATGCTGACTTGCAAAATTGTTAATTTTTTTAAAATTTTCATAGATTCAAATTTTCTTCAGTAAGTTCGGATTCAGGGTTAATTCAAAGCAAGTTTTTTATTCATCATTTCACGTTAACAGGTCAAAAAATGACTGTTTGCTCTTGTTTAATTTTATGTTTTTATATTTTTGAGACGCCCTGTATAATAAAAATCAATTTTCTTATCGAAGCTCCTATTTTTAGACCAAGCAAAAACTTTTATCAAAAATAACTTTTTGTCGTATATTTCAATTTTTGGTCCATTCTCTTGTAAACCCCATCCGTGGACATACTGTATACATTTATACAAGGCAAAGTATATTTCTCCGTAAAAAAGATAGCATTTTAGCGTGTATCTAATGAAGGCATTGAACTCCATACTACCTGGAACGGACCAGCTCAATATTGAGAGTGAAGCAGGTAGAGATAGCGTTAGTTACGGATATCTATCTCTTTCTTACTCATGTAGAGAGAGATAGCGATAGTTACGTAAATCTATCTCTTCCTAACTCATAACAGGAATGACACACTTTCTGATTCGTTGTCGACAACGACCGGGTCCTTTCCAGGTACGTAGTATGCATGGAGTTAAATGAATGTGGGAGAGAGAAGGCGTCATTCTCGCATCTTGCATTGAAGTGGCTAAAGTCGCCTTTTGAGCAAGCGGGATTAGGAGATTTGGTTAAACGGAGATTCGCCGGATTGGTAAATGACGATCACGTGACACCAGCCCGTTTGTTGGAATCTCCGTCTCCTTAAATACCCGAGTCTTCGTTGAAGGTTATCTTTTCGCTGTAAAATATACTTTGCTCGCGCGCAACAATTTGCTGTGACGCGACCTAACCTAGAAAGTTTGTACAAAACAAAGCTTGTTCCCTTCTTCTTGTAGAATAAATCAATATTAATCGATGTTTTTTCATGAGGTATACCAACAGAAAGGTGTTTCTCATTTTTAATATAAATTTTAGGCAACGCAATCACCGGATCGCCGTATCACCAAATACTCGGCGCATAGAAGGGTGTCTTGATACTGCCACTTGTCACATGCACCTACAAATCTCTCAATACCGAAATACCCAAATCTCCCAATACCGCTCGCACAAAAGGCACCTTAATTGCGGGTCGCTTCCGCTCAAGCTTTCGCCTTAGCAATATTCTTATTGTCAAGGATTAAAGCAAAAAAATATGCAAACAGACAGAAGACACTAGAGAATTCCCCCTAAGAGACATGGAGTACTATGAACAGTAATTTGGCAACGCCGGATCTTTACACAGGTGCCTTTTGTGTGAGCGGGATTGGAAGATTTGGGTATTAGCGAGCTTTGAGGGGATGTACCGTTTTGTACAAACTTCCCAGGTTAGGTCGAGTTATCTTTAGTTGATTATTACGCATGCGCAAGGAATAATTTACGGCGAAAAGATAAACTTCAACAAAGTTTTGGGTATTTGGAGAAAAGGAATGCGTCTTCTCGTATGGTCATGGTGCTCGCGGCGCGTCTGACGCTTTCGACAGCTTGCTCGAGGATTGAGCAAGCAGCCGAGGTTACTAGATAGCCGCGTTGTTTCCGAAAGGAGCAGATCGACGGCGGGTGACGGAGATTTGTTGGATGATTTTTCGATTGTGTTGTATTATTTTGGACTCACAGCGTTAACAATTATCAGTAGGTAGGTAGGTAGACTTGTTTGGTTTCAATGAGGTAAGATTAGGATGTTTCTCTTTGCTTTTTGATTTCATGTTTTTTCTTCTGATTGAGGATATTTACATTATTGTGCAACGTCAGAGCAGACGACGGTGGCTTGTTGGATGGTTTTTTGATTGTGTTGTGTTATTTTGGAGTCTCACCGTCAATAATAATGAGCAGGTCGATTTGGCTCGTTTTGTTTTTCATTCATTATCGCTGCTCAGAGAGCGGGTAATTCAGCTACTTGAAAATAACTTTTTTTCGTAAAATCAATATTAAAAAACTTTATCATATGAATACCACTTTTTGGGATGATGCAATGATAAATAATTATAGACTTGGATTTGAATTTTTTCCATCCATTTTGAAGGATGTTTATTTTTTACTATATTCAGTCGTTTTTCTTCAGTGGATCCAGTCAGATTGACCTTGTTTCACCTTTTTTCATCATAATTCAAACTTCAATTTTTTTATCGATTCACTTACTCCTGAGCTTTAGTTAGGTATAGACTTTTAATTATATTATTTACTCTATTTATTATTTCTATGTGATTAGATATTTGATTAATACAGACTCACTTTTTTTTATCAATGGAACAAGTGTGGTATGGTATTCATTAATTCTTTATGTCAATTTGATGTGTCCGTTTAAAGATTTTTCGCTTTGCCAGTTCAAGACTATTTTTTTTCAGTGGAGCAAGAGAAGTCCATTTCATATTATAATTTTTGAGTTGATATTTTGAATATGTGATGTTAGTATGTAGATTTCTAATTAGAGATTCTTATGTGAGCATTTCGAAAAAGTTACGATTTACAAGTAAAAATATGAAAATTGTTTGTGACTTGGAAAAACACGTATGTGGAAAAAAGAGGAAACATGAAAATTTATTGAAATTCTAGTCTGTATAGTCTCGTTAAAAACAAGAATGATAATTAGACAAAAGTTTAGTATCGCAACAATATTATTCATAAAAATTCCCACTCAATGCAAATTTTCTAAAATCTTTACCTTTTTAATTTTTAAAAATCATAACCTTTTAGAGTGGGTATCGCCCTGTTTGAACTTATTTCGAAAAAGATAACCATCACGGAAAAAAAAGTTCAGGTAGGTACGCCGAGAAAAGCTGATTGGAATCCAATTTAGAATGAATTGTTTTAGGAAAATCACTCAGTCTTAATGAACAATTTGCATACATTTTCAAATGAATGAAATTTTATATTCGTATTCTAGACAATAATAGAAAGTTCAGCGAAAAAATGTTTCCAAAATAACCAAAAATATACTGAATAAATTTTTAAAAAAATGCAAATTTCACTCTATAATCAAAAACGGGGTGGGGCCAGATTACCCTCTCTCTCTCTCGAGAGAGAGAGAGATACAGAGAGAGAGAGACAGAGAGAGAGAGAGTCATTCCAGTCAATACGCCAGACGGAGATAGATAATGTATTCTGTGACGTAGTGGATGTTGATTGGCGCTCTTCAATCGGTGCATGATTACTCCATCAATAAAGATCGTAGGTTGATTTTTAAAACATCAATGGCATCAGTTCTTACTTATCCTTATATTTTTCATATTTTCAAAAAATGTGCAGATTGTCCATAGCACAAGAAGAGCAGAGACAAATAAAACAAAAAAGAAGAAAAGTGACAAAACAAGCAAATAAGTAGAACATAAAAATTCCCTCTCATCAAATCAGAATCTATAGTTTTTAATAATATCTATAGGTAATGTTTATTTGTAAATATATTGATACAGGTTGGAGCATACATTATAGACCAGTTTTTCTTTCGACATCCTTATTAATTTCAATAAAGATCATGAATAATATCTAAAAACATAAAAACACTTCAATCAAAACTAATCTGATATGTTATAAGTCGATTCGAAATATTTAATTACTTTTGAAGTTTTTAATTAAATAGTCCGCTCACATGTTCTAATACCATCAAACGAATCGGCAATCAAAGCAGATTGTTTCAAAGCAAATCAGTTTAAACTACCAATAACAATCCCGAGTTTATTTCAATATAAATAACAAAGTTTAATTCCTCTCATTCGACCCTTTGGCCTTTGAGGCGGACTTCGTTAAGAAATGAATTAATATGCACAAATAATGTCAAAAAATAATTTTCTTCTTTAATAAATGAAGCCTCACATAACTGCTTTGAATACATTATCATAATTTCGGAGTGTTAACTTGACCATGGCGCCTCCTCTATCATAAATTACAATTTCGTTCTTGGGCCTCGAGAATCGAATTAACGATCGCCAAAAATAGGAATAGAATTTTTATGTTTTAATTGGACAGATTGTTATGAACGGCCCGGAATAATCCAATTATCGTAACATCTGGCTGCTTCTCTGTATAATGAATCTTTAAGGACGAACATTCGTTTAAGTTTCAAGCAAACTCTGTGATATTACTACAAAATAAAGTTAACAGTGATCCTAACTAACCCGATGACCAAAGATTGGTGTCGCATGACTAGAGGCTGTTTGAAATTTCAAACACTTTTCTGGGCTGCAGCAATACTTTCATAGACTCGTTTGTACAGTTGTTGATCGTTCCATAATATTCATCTATTGTAGCGAATTGTGGAAATGGTTTATAAATTGAACGGAGTGCACTCAATCTTTGCATCATAGATTTGATTACTTTGATAAGTTCACTACCGCATGTTTGCATAGCGATCTACCTCTTTGGTTACAAACGCTTTGGCAGAAAGCATACAAGACTCTACTGAAGAATGAATCAGCTCATGTTACAAGGAGATTCTGAGCATTTTGTGGACTGACCTCTAGCTACAGGTCATCATGGCCACTCAGACAGACGTTGACAAAGATTATAGAGATTAGGGTTGGTCTCTTCAGAACCTCAAGAGACATCCCGCGAACCTTGTTTGCCTAAGGGCCTGAAAACGCAAAGCTGTAGAGTTATCTCTTATAAAGTGCAAGTTCGGGCCAGGTAAGGATATCGTCTGCACGGTGGAGGACGATACCTTCGGAATACTGAAGAGCAACAACGGGAGCATCAAGTTTGATTAAGGCACCCTGATAGCGAGGCTCCCAAGGACAAAAAAGATGTCACCAAGGAACCTGCAGCTTGAATAATCTGGACGCGTATTCCTGAAGGAAGCAGAGAGGAGTGCTTTTAGGGAGTTTTTCCTGACTCGCAGTCCCCAATTGCAAAACGTTCGTGATGAAGGAGAAATCGGGGAACAGCGTTGTCTGTTGGCTCAACCAATCAGTAGATTTTGACAGGATAACATCACTTATTTGTTATTTTGTTCAATTTTGTTTGAGACTATTCTTAGGTTCATTGCATAGAAATGGATTCGAAGCAATCAAGTCTCGAATGAAGAGAAACTTTGGTTGGTTACACACGACGGGATCAGCCGCTGTGGAAAGAAGTGACCTGTATTTTGGGTGCAATTTATGGAGTTGCCAGAAAATACTGGAAACAGTGGAGAGTGGACTCTACTTTTCGGTATCATAATTGAAATGGATTTGCCTAGGGCAAGACATCGTTATACCGATACCCACTTCTACCACCTCCTCAACATCCTCATCAATTATCATTTCACAGTATTGAATCGAGAAAGCAAAACAATAAAAAATCACTACTCTCTTCAGCATTTCACCCAGTGAGAACTACTGAGTGAAATACTGAAGAGCATTGGCATTGGGACTGGACTCAAAGTCCCAATGCCAATGCTTGAGAACATCTTCCTTTCACAAATCTATTTCAGAAATACCTGTTCTATGTTTACAAAAGAAACTCCTCCACTTCCCCTTCGAAGTTCTACTTCCTCAACTTCAAGTAAAGGGATGGGATGATGATCCTGCCCAGTGTGGATGATATCCATTTTCCATTACCATCACATTTTAACAGCAGTAGCCGGACTTCTACTTCAGCGAGGCAACATCGCTCATCGACATCATAACTGAATCTATCTGCTTGTAGATAATGCATCGCAGTTCGAGTCGAGCTCTTGAATTTTCACACAAACGGTTAGATCGTCATTTGGAAATCCTCAACAGTGGACCCGGAATATGCGGAATAAATCCACTCAGTTATTTTCACTTTTATGGTGAACGCATAATCAATTTTCGCTGATCCAACAATTTGCTAATATAAATTTTACCCTGAAGAAGACTTTCAGTCAAGTTTCTTGTTCAGAATCACTTTCTTCTCTATCAAGCCCTTGATCAGCGACGAGCTTGCTTATTCCTCGCCCTTATCACCCGTCCTCTGGACCCAGCTTACGCCTGAGTGACCTTCTTCCGGAGATTAAGGATCAGCGAGTCGACTGTTGGGGCCCGGAATAGCTTAGGTTCCAACATGCTCATCCCCCTGGTTGTGCTGTAGGCTGTGGTTGGGAGATCAATAGATGGTACCCGATTTGTCGTCCTTCCAACCAACACGTCCCCAGAGCACGATATATGAGGGTCCAGTCCCACGTCCTTATTGCAATATGGTAAAGTGCACCAGTTTGGCCTCTTCCTTTTGTTGTGCTCAAACTAACACATTTCGCCACTTCATTTGATTTGTTGCACAAATAACACATATTTTTCGAGCGTCCTCAAAAACTTTCCACAGGAAACGAAAGTCTTGGACAGAAGTCAAGCAACCTTGTACTATTTGTAATTTAAATCTGTATCTTCATCCCTTTTTCTGGATACTGGAATTCACAACTTCTTGCATCTTAAATCATGAAAATACCACATAGAACCAGCATCCTGCCAAACTAAAAGTGGGTTGCTTGAGTTGAACCCCTCTAATCCAATGACGCTAAAGACTCAACCACTGGATAACCTTATTGATTATCAAGAATGAAACTAGAATAAGAAGGGTGGGGTAAAACAAACAGCTAAGTTCTTTAAAAAAATGGCACAAGTTACGAAGTGAATGAAACCTTGAACAGCCAAACTTCAGATCGCACAGTAGTCGCAGTTCACGACCCATGATAATCCCTTCTGGGTTGGAGATTCGCCTGTCGATTCGTGAACTGGAGACCAGTATGTCAAGAGGAACAGCTGGAGGTGGTCCCAGTCTGTTAGACGGTCAGAGATAACTTTGGCAAAGTGACGATTGGTGGTCTGGTTCATTCGCTCCACCCTGCCATCCAATTGTGGGCGCAACGCCGTTGATTTTCAAGACTTGCATTCATTCTGGAATAATGCCGATTCAAAATTCCTGCCGTGGTCTAAATGTAGCTCCAACGAAACATCAAAACGGCATATGTCCATTCGCTGCTGATCCATTTTGCTTGAATCACTACCACACCTCATTTCTTCACTTAGGTTTTGAAGCAGGTTCTAAAGATCACATCAGCAGAGTGATGGAGTGGAGAACAGAAGCGATGCACTGATGTAGGCGATTTTTGAAATTTTCAGCTGTGTTCTGGCACATATCGATCGGAATGCCGCTTTTAAAAAACGTGCAAACGGCGGAGCCTGGATGCCCTTCGCTCCAAACCGTTGCCAGGACTGAAAACTGGACGACAGTCCCCTCACAGGTTCCCATTCTCACCACAGCGGATGTTTTGCCATACCCTGTTGGTATCTTGTTGGTAAGTAAAGTGAGTGAACATAGAATCAAAAGTCTTGTCCAACTTGACCAAATTATCAAATGTTGGCTCATTATCAATAATAGAGTGCCGAATTGTCTTATAAAAAGTGGTTGCTTGTTGCTCAGATTGTCGGCGTCGACCCCACATCTGATACCTGCAAATGACCCACACCGATATTTAACAAATTGCGGCCTGTTACTGACACCCTTTTCCAAATGATATACAGCTGCGTCAAATTACATCAGCAAAAGTAGAAACAAAAAACTGTTGAGGTGCCTGTCTGGCCCCATTGATAAATAATAAGAGTTGAATCAAATTTCCTCAACCCATTTTATATCCTGTTATGCTAGGGCAGTAAACGAATTAAATGAGCCTAATGACACGCCTTGCCCAAACCGACCTTTATCCTAATAACATACATTACTTTTTCATTTATCCGGCGCATTAAGACTGGAACAAAATTAAAAAACGATGGGTTCGAACAGAATTTGGCGCTGATTACTGTTTTACCATGTGATCGCTAGTCCGCGAAAAGTAACATGAAAAGGTAAGCCGCAGTTCAAATCAAATGCTGTTGACCCTTTAAAGTATTATCACTTTGCAATCACAATTTTGATTCTGTCAACTCATTAATTGAAAATTCAAGTGAGAGCGTCCCGAATCATATCTGGGAAGGAGAACACCATTCATATAAGCACAATCAAAGTTTTCTCCAAGGCAAATAAGATCACCATAATAAATACACTCCCAATCTCAACGACGGGAGTATTTAATTTGCAAAGAAGACGCATTAATTTGTTTTTATTCCTCCAGACTAATAAAAAGCCTTTGTCTAGTTCCACCGACGTTAAAAGTAGAATAATTGGCATTAAGCCCAAAGGCACCGTATGTTGTTTCATATAGCTTTACTTGATTACGATTTATAGCCCTGGTTCTTGCTTTCATTATTGTTGTCGACCATCCTCCAGTTCACTTTTTGAGGTTAGAATTATGATTAAAGGGTTCGGCTGGACTGTTTTTAGACATATAAAGCACCTGTTGGGAGATTCAACCATTCCGGATGCTCGTAAACTTTTGTTAATTTTATGTCAGTTGGAAGGTAATCATTTTAATGAGCACATTGTTTATGTTTTGGTAGGCAACGGTTATTACTTCCACAAACTTATTTGGACTACAAATGATGGTTTCTCTCTTTATTTCAGATATGTTGCTTTCAGATAAAGCTTTTCTCTCAATAATAGTAAATAGTTGATGTTGAGCATCGTTGGCTGGTTATATACACATGGTGTCTCAAAAGTCAAATAATATTTACAGGGTGTAACAGAGAAAGTGTTACAACTTGAAACTCTAGATTCGTTATCAAAAAAGAAAAAGATTTTTCTTCTTATTATTTTTTCCATTCAAGTTACTACCATCAACTTGATTTTTTTAAATAATTACCTGGACGTTTTATCATCAGTTTCAAAACCTTTCTACAGATCCTTTCCAATGATGAGTAAACACCCTGATGATTAGTAATAACCTGTCCGCGTTCTAATAGTTAATTAGAAATTGAATCCGAGGATGAAGATTATGTTTAAGGGTGGCTGGCATTTTGCGAGCATGGTCAGGTGTTGCTAAATAATATAAATAATATGGAGCATATAAAAAAAACTTACGGAACAATGTGTTTAGGGCCAAGATGAAAAATGTTCATGTCGAATAAAAAAAAGCCCACAAAACCCTTTAACGATTGTTTTCACCCTTAACCCTCCCAGTATGGTACGTCCCTGATTAAAAATTTGAGTTTAAATCATTTCAGCATTGAAATTTCATGCGATGTAGTTAGTTTCATAATTTTTGAATAAAAAATTTTCGGAAATATTGGGGATATACCATCTTCTGGGTTCCTTATTTTTATTATTCAAAAAAGCATTTTTCACAAATGTGTAGAGGAACTTTTCACCATGAAAACACCCCGTTCAGGAAACGCCCCGTAGAATAAGCACCTACTTAGTATACTATTCTCGTCAGGGTATTCAAAGTTGCTCAAAAACCTGGCACCAGGCTCTTAGTTCCGCAAGGTTCTTATCCTCTCTAGCAGTCTAGTTACTGCTGGAAAAGACATGTAATTACACACCTCATTCTCACCAGTCATCAAGTATCTATCCACACTGTACACATCAACATTCCGACCTGGATTTCAGCACCGCTCAACATCCGGTTTCGGCACTTCGCCTTTGATAAGTGGAGAAGTTGAGATCGACCAATATGATCCGAATTCTATACTGGAATGTTCAAATGCCTCCGGACACAGCTTTTCAATTTGAACAAAAGTTCATATTTTCTTAGGTCGTTCCATATCTGCAATTTTTCGAACACTATTTTCGGACACCTTCAATACATTATGACAAAACCAGGTAGGTACTAAGTTCAATACCATGTGAAAAGGCTAATAAGGAAAAAAAGCTATCCCTTTGGTTCCAAGATCCACAATTCATCCAGCGTTCATTCGACTTTGAGTTTGGATATAATTCGTTGTTTCGGAACCAAGTTTATTTTTGGTGTGGCCTTTTTCACCACCTTTATTAATTTTTTTGTTCTGTTCATCTAGCTTTAATTTTTCAATGACGGAGTATTAACTTTCTTCCTCAGACTCATGAGGAGATGATGTTAATACAGCAGCTTTGCCTCTTCTCTTATCGTTGGATGCAATAGAAATCGGAAAAACCGCTTTTGGGGATATTGAAAAATAACTTGTGGATTTTGGTAAGCTATCAAATTTAGGGGTGTCTTGTTTGCAGTGGCCGAGTACCGTGGAAACTAGGGAAGCACAGCCTCCCTTGAAAAAAAATACAGAATTATTAATAATCATTATTATCACCATTTTTTTTTTGTTTTTTTTTGTTCAGGGTTTCCGGTCCCGAGGAGAGAAATCTGAAACCGGACACGCCATGGTCCAAGACCATAGAGTAGTGTGGGGTTCGACCCACTAAACCTCTTCTCCGCATTAGGACGTCAGGGATAAGCCCATTGATGTCCCAGTCTTCTCACTTACTGATTACTGATTACTGAAGTACAGGCGCTACGAGTTTCGGGCTGTTGGCCCCGACACCGCAGCCTCTAGTTGGGCTTATTGTATCTTCTCTGTGCCTATCTCTCAGTCGTAGAGCTCCATTGCTCGAATAAGGTTTATAACTCGTTCTACTGTTTCCCTGTCCGTCCTTTAAGAAGTGGTTGTGAAATCCCCGCTATCTCTTCTCCAGTACGCCAGCGCTTCACATTCAAATACAATGTGGGTGGCTGTTTCCTCCTCCTCGTTGCACAGCCTACATATGGGTTCCTTGTTGAAAAGACCCATGATATGCATGTGTTTCCTTAGAGTGCAGTGTCCAGTTAATATGTTCATATGTAGTAGTTGTAACAGCGTAAGAGATAAGACGTGGTTTACTCGGCTCTGTATTAAAAGTTGGTTTTATCGCGAATTGTGTGCGAATTAATTGTTGATGTTGATCATGGGTGAAAGATCAAAGGGTTCTAACCCAGAATTCAAGATGAAAACTCGATCATTAAGTCAAAAGGAATATGAAACCGATCTATGGAATTCAGATTCAACCAACGTTAATTTGATGCAGAATAGCGGCAGCGAGATAAAAAATGATAGTGCGATAAGGAACAATAGCGAAAGTAAACAAACTGGTGCCGGCCCGAATCTACCGGGTTTCTTCGAAAACGAAGCAGAGATTTTATTGGACGGTGAATATGAAAAATGTTTCCAACCAAGGATGTCAGTTTCCAGAACACCTCCAAGTAAGAATGAGGAGCAGATGTCAAACGATACAGAAGCAAGCAGCAGTTATAAGAGACCCAGATCAGAAACTACACCAGAGGAAAATAAAGGAAAGAAGAGACCCACAGAAACTACAGATCAACCGGAGGAAAGTGTTCAAAAAGAGCAAAGAGAAGCATTCGAGACAAGCTGTACAAAAAACATGATGCATAATGTCCTCACCATGATGGATGGAATCTCTAGCATATCAAACAAGAGAATGGAAAATGGGAAAATATTTATCTCTGAAGAAGAGTTGATAACAATGAGAAACTCGCATGCTGGCATCTATAAAACACTCACTATTTTGATGTACAAACTAGGGGAACTGGAAAAAGAAAACTATGTGTTGAACAATGACAAATCGAGCTCAAAAACAGGATATACAGGAGTCGATGCAGCAAATATAACGAACAGTGATAAAAATGCTCAGCAGAAGACTACGTATAATACGTATAATAAAGAAAATGACAACGGATTCCAAAGAAGTTCTAAAGACTCTCAAAAACAAAATCAATATAGAAGACATTGGAGGCGGACTAAAGAACATTGTACATACAAAAAACGGTGCACTCATTTTAGAATGCCACGACAAAAATCAGCAAGAAAAACTGAAGTCAGCAGTTGATAAAATCAAAACTATTTCTATGAAAACAAACGAACCTTTTAACCCAATGTTTGTGATTACTGGAATCGAGAAGGGTTTTTCTGATGAGCAGTTTCTAGAGGAGTTGGAGCGACTGACTCATGCAATAGTTGATACTTTGGGATTTACAGTTCGTGATAAAATAAAGATTGTTACGAGAAAACAATGTCGCAACCAAATGAAAGAGAATATTATTCTACAAGCATCCCCGGTTATAGCAAAGTGGTTTCTCAAAAAAGAAAAGATCTTTTTTGATCTTGTATCAGTGTATGTTAAAGAACATGTGAATATGACATTATGCTTCAAATGTTCAGGTTTTGGGCATGTTGCTAAATATTGTGATCTCAAAGAATGCTGCCATAAGTGTGGAGATGAACACAGATCTGCAGAATGCAGGAACCAGATGAAATGTCCAAATTGTACGAAATTGAAATTGACAACTAGTCTAAATCACTCCGCCAGAGACCTAGATTGTCCTGTCTATAGAAACCGAATGGCAAGATACCGGAATAACATCAACTATGGGGATTTTTGATGAGAAAACAACCAGTCACACACATGTCATCAACAAATAGCATAGCCATAACCATCAAAATGTACAATCGCTAGGAAATTCAGTGGACCTACTAGACGATTTCTTGGAAGATCATCCAAACTGCAAGATTCTCTGCATAACAGAACATTGGAAGACAGAAGAAGAACTGAGATTTATTGGATTGAGAAACTTCAAGCTGGCAGCATCTTTTTGTCGACAGAAGAATCAACATGGGGGTAGTGCAGTGTATGTGAAAAAAGACATTGAGTACAAATTAAGGGTTGATATCAATAATCTCTCATCAAAAAATGAATACGAGTATGCTGCTATAGAATGTGGAATTGGAAAAACCGAACTTATTGTAGTGTGCGTATACAGACCGCCGACTGGAAGTGCACTGGACTTCATTGACAGTATCGAAATGTTAATGGGCAGTATACGCGATAACAACAAAACTCTTGTGCTTGCTGGGGACTTCAATAAAGAGATGCTGAAGAAGAACAGGCTATCATTGGATTTATCATCAGTGCTGGAATCTTTTGGTATGTACCAAACAATTTTTGAGAACACCAGAATAACCAATAATTCGGCTTCATGTATAGACAATATTTTCTTAAACATGGACTATGTAGAGGGTGAAGTGTTACAAACATTTATATCGGATCATACAGCTCAGAAAGTATCTGTTGAGATTCGTTATGATAAAGCTAGGCAAACTGAATACAAGAGACATTTCAATGATTATAACAAGTCCAATTTTATAGATTGTCTGTGTGAACAGGATTGGAAAACTGTTTATTCTGTGGATAAACGTGATATCAACGGTCAGTGGAGCACATTTGTTAATCAGTTTGTTACACTTTTCAACCACTGTTTTCCTTTAAAACCATCAACTCAACAAACTCATTATAAACAGAATTTGGGTGTAGCATTACGGGATTGTAAAAATTCACTTGACCTTCTCCTGATGCTGTCAAAATTTGATAATACCTATAAAGCACAGTACAATCAGAAAAAAAAGGAGTATGACAGGTTGCTGAAAGCTGAACGTTCGAATAATTATGAGAAACGAATATCAAAGTCAGACAATAAGTCGAAGTGCATGTGGTCCATTTTTAAGGAAATTACCGGAAAGGCCAAGAATACAGAAGTCAACATAGGAGGTAATCCAGAAACTCTTGCAGATGAATTCAACAGTTATCTTCTTTCGCTAGTACCTGATTTAGCTCAAAATTTCAATCATGTGTTATTGCCTCCCAACATTCCTGCGAACAATCAATCAATGTTTCTTTCGACGATAACACCCACAGAGATTTGCGAGTTGGCTTCCAAGCTCAGAAGTAAACACAGTAGTGGCCTTGATGGAATTCCTACCAGCATATTCAAATCAGCATTTCCAAAGATACCCGAAGTTCTCTGCTACTTGATTAATAATACATTTAAACAAGGCATTTTCCCAGACAAACTCAAAATTGCCATAGTCAAGCCGATTTATAAGAAAGGAGATACAACCATGTTGAGTAACTATCGGCCAATACGTATTCTCAGCTCTTTTGCCAAATTGTTGGAGCTAGCAATGTGCAAGCGACTTATAGAATTTATGAAGAAGTGTGAACTTTTGAACAAGAACCAGCATGCCTACTTATCGGGAAAATCAACCCAGACAGCAATTTTCCAATTCACAAAGATGATATTGAGTCTCCTAGAAGATGGCGAGTTGGCAATTGGAATTTTTCTCGACCTTTCAAAAGCATATGACTGCATAGATCGAGATTTACTTATACTAAAACTAGAGCGATATGGCATTAGAGGAAACAGTCTTGGACTCTTCCGTTCTTATCTTCACAAGAGGCAGCAAATTGTCAGAATCTCAAGCGATGGACAGACCTATAATTCGAAACCGAGCTGTACTAGCACAGGAGTGGCACAGGGTAGCATTTTGGGACCAGTACTGTTTGTGATCTTTGTCAACGACTTGACAAATATAGTATTGGATAGAACGGAGGAGATAACTTGCTACGCAGATGACACCAATCTAGTTACTGGGCACAAGACAGTCAACGGAGCACTTGAAAAGAGTGAAGATCTTTTCATGAGAACAGCAACATGGTTCAAAAATAATAAACTTCTTCTCAACAGAACGAAAACAAATGCCGTAGTATTTAGAACAAAACAATCAAAGTGTGACAAAGTTGAGGAAATTAAGTTAGAAGAGACCATCATAGCTGTATCTTCCACCGTTCAGTTCTTAGGAGTACATTTGGATGAGTTTCTCGACTGGTCGAGTCACATAACAGCACTGTTAAAGAAATTGAATTCGGTTTGTTATGGAATCAGAGCTGTCAAGAGCTATCTCAACGACAAAAGTCTCAAAATACTCTACCATGCCAATTTTGAATCACTGATGAGATATGGAATCATCTTTTGGGGAAGAAACAGCCTTGCCGACAAAGTTTTCAGGTGTCAAAAACGCTTGGTCAGAATCATTCTAGGAAAGGAATTTAGAGAGAGCTGCAGAGGAGCCTTCAGGTGCAACAAACTACTCACCCTACATGGACTCTACATATATGAATGCCTATTGTTCTTCTATAAGAACAGACATTTATTTGATCTGGAAATGTTTCATGAATACAACACCAGAAACACTATTGTGAACTACCCAATTCATAGACTGACCTTAACAGAAAGAAGTCCGGGATACATGTGCTTGAAGTTTTTCAATAAGCTACCTAACCTACTGAAGAACTGTTCTTCCCTCAAGACTTTCAAACATGAAGTGAAAGAACTCTTAATAGATTTGGAACTATATTCTTTCCAGGATTATCTATCTTGATCGCTTCTGTTTTTTGACGCTGTTTCCCTTTATGTACAAACTTTTCATATGTTTGGAATGTATTTTTCATGATTGGAAATAAAGTTTATTATTATTATTATTATTATTATACCTGTTGCTTTCCTAAGCTGATTCCTGCTGAGTTTCAGTAGGCTTCCAGAAAATGATGGTTCAATCTCGTCTGCCATCATTGATTTACTGTGTTTCAGTCCTGGTGATTGTCACCATCTAGCTTTCTGTTGTTTTTTGGACCAACAGTTCAGCCAACCTCTCACAGAGGATTTTGTAATACCAATGGCAGGTTCTGGATCCAGAAGTGGTGTGTTTGCAGATTTGCGTGCTAGTTAATCCGCCCGCTCGTTGCCAGCTATCCCTGTGTGTCCTGGTACCCATCCAAGAGTAACATCGTTAGATACTCCAAGTGTGACAAGGTTTTGCTGACAGTCCATAACTTGTTCAGATTTGGTTTCTCGACAGAAGATGGTTTTGATTGCAGCTTGGCTGTCACTAAGGATAAGGATTTTCCTTTCTCTGTAGCCTCTCCTGAGATTCTCTTGCACGAATACATTTATTGCATGTACTTCTGCCTGGAAAACTGTAGCATACATACCAAGTGGTTCATATGTTTCCCACTTTGGATTTTCTCCCACGATTCCGGCACCAATTCCTCGGCATGTTTTGGAGCCGTCTGTGTACCATATTGCCCCATTTACCATCCGGAGCTGTTTTACCGTTTCCTCTTCCCATATTAGCTTGGTCTTGGGAGACGTACCAAAGTTAATATTTTTCAGCATGATATCACTCCTCATTGGAAGTCTTCTCACTTAATTTGACCTCTTTGGTACCGGGTGACCTTCCGAAAGGCATCTAGAAATACAGGTAGGAACGCCAAAAACCGATCCTATCTGCGCAGTCTGATCTCCAAAGGCTACGAAAATTAAAAGAAAAAGAAATAATAGTTTATGTAAAGCGAAACCTCCATCTTATAGTTGGTTTTCTGGTCTCTTACGGGCCTGCACACAAAGCACTGCTGGATCGTGATCCACCAATGCTCTGAGCGCAAGAACGTCGTGTGTTGCGGCCAGATCGAAGGTTTTCCCGGCCTTGAGTCTCATGATGTACGATAATAAAAACGTTCAATGATACATGTAATATCAAATCTTCCCTGTATTGAATTCTTTCGCCTTCGTGGCAGATCTCAGCCACCACCACCCATTGACTTGAATAACACCACCTTGTCGTTTAGGTTGTGGTGCTATAGCCGTTCCCGATCGTTCGTCGTAAAGTGGCCATTTTTCCGAGTACAAAGCCATTGGATTCCCTAGGAATCCGTGTGTCAAGAGAATAAGCTAATCAGTAATTGGAGAGAAAATACTTAAAATTTTTTTGGTTTTTATAATTATCATAGCGTTTAATTATTATTGGTGATTCGGGCAATAATATTTGGACATCATAGGTGCTTTAGTGACTAAAAATTTTTTTAATCTGGCATTGTTAGCGACAGTCTGTAAGCTGCGATTCAACAGCTTATAGGTTCTTCAGCGGTGTAGCCGGTAAATTGGGATTAGGTTTGGTTCCTCTAGGTTCGTGTCACTTTATTGTGTGTAGTTTAGTTAATCGAGAAATGCAACGTCACAGTTTTGAAGATAGATAGCAGATTATTTCAGGAGCTACGCCAACGCCAGTTGTTCAAGACTCAACAAAACAGAATAGGTCCTTCCTAACAAAACCTTTCGAAAAACTTATTAAAAAAAAGTTTATTCACCTGAAAATTGAGATATCATTGATACAAACACAGCTTTTATTTGCATTCAATGAAACAGAGTGGGGATGGAAAGATCTTTATCAAAAAAAAAACTTGTACAATATTTAATCCAAGAAAAAAAAGGAAATTACTGGGGACGGATGACGAAGATGGAGTCTCAACATATTATAACATTTTTCATTCGTTTTTCCATGAAAGCATTGTTTGAAAAATGGCGCAATATTAGACTTAGACGGAAGCAGTTTTTGCTTGTTACGGAAGACTGCACAACTACCATATAATTCGAGAACAAAAGGTTGCACTAATTGTTCATGGCGATTTAAAACCAAGAATTACCATTCAGCGGTACTATTCACCAATACGTTTTCAAAAGGAAGCCAACATCACGCATCAAGCCAATTCCAAAACAAGAAACAAATCTTCAATGAATTTACCGCCCAAAAAGCAGATAACGGAAATGAACATCTGAAAAACCATATAATTACGCTGAATCTATTCTAATTGAATCCGAAAAACAATGTTGATTTAGTTCATTGATTTATTACTCTGGCTGGAAATATATTGTTTTATGTCGATCTGATTCGATTTGCTTCAGCTGTAACGAGGTATTGTCAATAAGTGGTTAAAATAAACAAAAAAAAAACGATGGGTCATGCTTAAATTTAATATCTTGCTAATGAACTTGTGGTTATATCATCCGGAACAGTAGAAAAACTTTTTAATTAGAGAGTAGGTATTCTTCGAAGCACTGTTGCAGCTCAGTGGGCATATTGTTGGTTGGAGACTGGGTTTGAATTATTATCATTATTGGATGATTGAATCACTATCAAAGCTATCATGATAAACACGAGTTATTTTACTTCTACTTGCAGTGCAGAGATCTAAAGTTTCAACATCGCAAATAACAAGTTCTCACGTTTTACTTATACCCACAAAAAAACGGAGTCATCAGCAGATTTCTAATGTATCTCATCCTATAATCAGTACTGACCTCGAAAACCTCGCTAATATATCAATCCGGGTGACTAACGCCCTTAAAACAAATAGTAGGTACTTTGATCTCTTTTTAATCGCCATCCCAAAAGCGGAAACCAAAAAGCTTATCGATTTTTCAGCAACTTGGGGGTGGTCTTCAATTAGTCTTCAGGCGCCTCTTCATTTTCAAGCGGTCTTCCTTTTTGCTTTCTCGACCGACAGAGCTAATGACACCGGATGACAAATTCATCAAAGATCGTAAAGAAACCGCTAGTATAATATAAATAATTGACGGCAATTTCTTTGTCGTGTTTGTTTCTAATGTGCTGGGAATCGTTGCTGAATAATTATTGTTGATGCTATCTAACACTATGGGACACTTCCAAATCTGATAGAGTCGCTTCGTGTGTTTTGTGGCTATACGTTCTAATGGATAAAGCAGAAACTGAAAAAAGTAATAGTACAAACGATACAAACTAAAGAGTGGGATTTGAACAACCCAAAAAAAACGTTTCACTCAATAGGTGAATTGGGAGCTGAAGCTAATAGAGGTCAATGGATTTGTAAAACCGGCAATATTCAAAAGTCCTCAAAAAACCCTGTTTTTGTTTGTTTTTGAAGAGAAAGTTCTTTACGCGCGCTGTGATTAAAAAGATGAGAACAAAAATCCGTCACGATTCTTTGACACCCGAATTATTTGTTTACGGGGTAGTTATTTGGATTTTCATAGGAAATAGATTCATTTACGAAGTGGTTTTAGGTTTATTGGTATCAAAAGATATATGGTTTTTAATTATTGTGCCTTTTTGAACTGGAAGTTTATATTCTGCTTTTGGAGCTTTCCAGCTTTCATCTTCATCGAGCGTTGACTGCTTATAGCAGTGACTTCCAAAACTGGCCGCATCATTTTGACTTCTTTAAATAATCACCTTTCTTTATTCCTCAGAAAGTACTAAAGAGTTATTTTTCAATTCCAAATGGGCTTTTTTTATGTTGATTTGCGTTTAGCTTATCCTTTGAAGCCAATGTTATGAAACGTTTATATCGAAGTTTATCCGAGTTTTTCTCAGTCCAAGCACCAACCTTCATTGTGATAAAACTATCAGAATCTTTATTCGAAAGCATTTCTTCATTTTTCTCTTTAAAGGTTTCAGCTACTGGAGCACGTAACTTTTGTTCACTAACTACTCTTAGCATCAAAATTAACGCAACACTTCTTAAATCTGGTACATGTTTTCGCGAACTACTGAACCAATTTGGATAGTTTTTTTTTTCATTGTATCTTGAATTTTCAGGAATAACATCGACTCAAGCGGATATTGGATATTTCAAATTCAGTAGCCATTTGGGACTAAATGTCAAGAATGTTATCACATCAAAAGATACAGTCAACATACTTATGAAATTATTCAGTGCAGTGTTTTCAATGTATCACAAACCATAATTAAACTATTTTTGTATAAGTGGAAAAAGAAATATTTTGTAGTGGGTACCTCCGTTTTTTCGGATTACTTCTTGTAGTCGTCTTGGCATCGATTTTGTCAAATTTTAATAATCTTGACTACCAACAGTACCAACTAAGCTCTTTCATTACCTATAATTTCTTTTAAATTTGGCCTTGACGTAGGCCTAGATTCCTTAGAATAAATTTTTGTTGTGAACTGACCCCATATAAACTACTCAACAAAAAAAACGGTACACCCGAAATTTTTGCCTATGTTTGAACACTCATAATTTTTTAACGATTCGATAAAAAAATATGCGGTTTGCACCACGATGCAGAGCATTTCTTTGCGGTTTATGCGGATGGTTCAAAAAATTAATTTTCTCAAAAAATTGTTTTATACAGGGTTTAAAAAAAATACTGTGAATTTTCTTTTTCTTTACTGTCCTATTTCCGCTTTTTTCGTTATGCCCAAGTGCTTGTTACGTCCATACTGTGGTATAACATACCCGGGTTCGTTCAACAAAGTTGAATGAGGTTAGTTCAATGACGTTCATGACGAATACCTACGTTGGACCTACGTTGTGATGACTCCACCTTCCAAAAATTTACTTACCTCGAATGCGCCCGACAAGTACAAAATTAGGGAAATTTGAGGATATTGGGATGTTAATTAAAACGCAACGTTCGTAATACACCTACTTCATTACAAATGTGAATGAAAAAGTGAAAAATAATGCCGTACACAGCCTGGAATTCATGTGGGGAAAGAGCACGGCAGAGAAACCCACAATCGCAATTCCAAAAACCGAACCATGCTGTACAACTTTTTTTGTATTTTTTTTAATGCAATCAACAAATTACTGTTTTTCCGCGTCTAAATTGCAGTTCCACATTTCAAAAACACAATACCTACAAGCAAAACTGAAGAGTTGTTTGTTACTGACCCGTGGGGGTTGCTGGTCCCCTATCGGGCGCCTCCCCAGGTGGCGGATAGGGGAATGCCTCCCAGATATGGGAGGTACCGGGGAAATTAAATACCCTGGGGCGGACCAAAACCAGCACCTACGAACGATGTGTGACAAACCTGAGGACTCTGTACCCCAAGTGAGTTTAAATCTCACCGTTGGTTCCGACCGGGTGGAAGCCCCGGTGGCCAACGCTGGCCCCACGGATTTTGGGGAGGGCCAATCACACGTTCTGGCATCCGAGGAACAACCAAACCTCGATGTAACTCATGAACCAACCACGGGTAACCAGGGAAGCAGTGATGCAACCCCCGGTGCCGGTGTATCTGCCATTAGTTCAGGCGTTGGCAACATCAGCCTGAACAAGATGGCAAAGCTTTCCGGAGCCCAGCGAAGGAAGCTCGCGATCCAGAGGGCTAAAGCCAAGGGAGAGCCTATACGGCCTTGTAAACCGAGGACAAATAGGAATCCCGGGAATAGAACCCTCCCGAATAGCTCAGGGAACACTGGGAAACCTGATGCTCGGGCCTCAGAGCCTGGAGCATCAGGTAAACCTAGGACCCCTGCAAACAAATCCTCTGCAAAGAGGGGTCGCTCTGAGGGCAACACACCAACCCCAGAAAAAAGCGCCAAGAAAAGGTCACGGCAGGGGGATGCTGAAGTAACACCCAGTACATCAACTGGGGAAACTTACAGCGAAACCCTAGCCGGGCTTAGAATGGCCATCACCTCCGAGAAATATCCGGATGAAACCTTACCTGAGGAGCAGTGTAGAGGCCTTCAACAGTCTCTACTCCGGGAAGTGTTCAAATGCGAACCCGGAACTGGTCCTCAGTTCAAGAACAGCAGCTCCAGAGGTGGGGTGATTTATATCACTTGCGCCAATGAAGCTGCCAAGACTTGGCTGCTGCGGGTGGTTCCAGGCTTCAGCCCCCACGAGGGAACCAGTCTTAGGATTGGCCTGGCACACAGAGTGGTGCCAGTCGTGAGGGCTGCTGTCTGGATACCGACGAAATCCGCGGGAATCAAGGAACCGGCACAAGCTCTCCAGTTCCTCAAAACCCAGAACATGGGGCTGAAGACCGAGGACTGGAGAATAATCAGCCACAAGACGGACAATGAGGGCATGACACTCATTGTCGGTCTTGACAGCAGATCTCTGAAGGAGCTGCAAAACCGGAATCTCCGGGCCTACTTTGGGTTAATGCTGCTAACCTTCAGACTTCTAAAGAAGGAGGCTCCCGATGCTGAGGGTAATACAAATAAACCTTCAGCACAGTAAGGGAGCATCTGCTGCCCTTTGCCAACAGCTGGCAAAGAAAAACATAGACCTGGCCATCATCCAAGAACCCTGGATCACGAAGGGAAAAATAGCCGGACTAGGAAACACTGGAGGTAAGATCTTTTACAAGGAGCAATCAACAGGTAACGTGAGAGCTTGCATATACGTGAGAAACGGAGTGCAGGCTCTCAATATTAAAGAACTAAATTCCAGGGATCAAGTAGCCGTCCAACTAAGCTACAAGGAGGAAGGAACCCAGAAGGACATCATAATAGCCTCGGTTCACCTTCCCTACGATGCACCCAGACCCTCACCATCGGAAGACCTGGAGAAACTAGTGAATCACTGTGGGCAGAGAAACCTACAGTGTATAATAGGTATGGACGCCAACTCGCATCACACCATCTGGGGGAGCAGCGATATCAACAAAAGAGGTGAGTCTTTATTGGATTTTATTATAACCCATGATTTGGAGATTCTAAACAAGGGCAACAAGCCTACTTTTGCAAACCGCGTACGGTCGGAAGTTATTGATGTCACTCTGTCCACCTCCCGTATTAATCCCGATATCCAGCGGTGGCGCGTATCCGATGAACCATCCCTGTCGGACCATAGGTATATACTGATGGAAATCAATAGTATTGACAAGCCGTCAGAAATGTACCGTAACCCACGCAAAACGAACTGGACTGAATACCGGGAGGAGCTGGAGGCGGGGTTGAGCGGGATCAAGGAACGTATGCGTAACAGATTTGATGTTGAGGTGGTAGCAGAACAACTACAAAACGCTATAATTTACTCATACCATCAAAGCTGTCCGCTAATCCGGCGTTCTTCATGCAAGGACACAACCTGGTGGAACGATAAACTTGACAAGATGAAGGGGGAAACACGCAGACTCTTCAATGTGGCCAAGAAAACCGGTGAATGGGATGAATACCACCATACTCTGACGAAATACAACAAAGAAGTAAGGGAAGCTAAGAGGAACTCCTGGAGGAGGTTTTGCACTGAGGTCGAAAAAACCTCGGAAGGCGCACGCCTTCAGAGAATCCTAGCTAAAGACCCCCTTCCACCAATGGGAACACTAAAGAAACCAAATGGGGAATACACGAAAAATGGCGAAGAAACCATTGAGACACTACTCAGGGCACACTTTCCAGACTCGACCATAATCAACTCGCAACAGGGAGTCAACTCCCTATCTCCTGAGATCCTCCGGATGAGAGGATCAAGAGATGATTGGGTCATAGCCCGACAGATTGTGACACCAAATAGAATCGAATGGGCCATAAACTCATTCGAACCATACAAAGCACCTGGATGCGACGGGATAATACCGGCACACCTGCAGCAGGGCGAAGCCCAACTCATATCGATGCTTTGCCAACTATTCAGAGCAAGCCTGGCAACGGGACACATACCCATGATATGGAAACTCTCGCGAGTGGTCTTTATACCGAAACCCGGGAAAGATAGCTCTCAGCCCAAGGCATTCAGACCAATAAATCTCTCGTCGTTTCTACTAAAAACGATGGAGAAAGTGATTGAAAGGCACATTAGGGAGACCTCCCTAATAGAGAGGCCACTACACAAAAACCAAAACGCCTATCAACCTGGCAAATCATGTGGAACTGCTCTGCATGAACTTGTTCATAAAATAGAGCAACCACTGAACAACCAAGGAGTTGCCCTAGCTGCATTCCTTGATATAGAAGGAGCATTTGATCACACCTCCTTCGATTCAATGACCACCGCAATCAATCGGCGTGGAATTAAAGACACAGTTTGTAGGTGGATAAGAAACATGCTGAAAGGTAGGAGAATTCAAGCAACTATGCTTGACAAAACTGTAACTATAGAGGCAGCTAAAGGCTGCCCCCAGGGTGGAGTCTTGTCCCCTCTCCTCTGGAACCTAGTCGCAGATGAACTACTGGTAGAGTTAAACAGCAAAGGTTTCTACGCCCAAGGCTATGCCGATGACGTAGCAATACTTATCACTGGCAAACACACCAAGACAATATCAGAACTGATGCAGACAGCTCTGACAATCGTAGAAGATTGGTGCAGGAAGGTGAACCTGAAGGTCAATCCTGAGAAAACCTCCCTGGTCAGCCTTACGAGAAAAAGGAAGACAGCGGAATTATTCAAACCCATGTTCTTTGGACAGGAACTGCAGGTGGTAAAAGAAGTCAAATACCTAGGCATCATCCTGGATGACAAACTCACATGGAATTCACACCTACAGAAAATAGTGAATCGAGGTAAAGCCACAATAATGGCAACAAAAAGAGCGATAGGAAAGAATTGGGGCATAAATCCGCGCATGGTACACTGGCTCTACTAGACCGTGGTAAGACCCACCCTTGCCTATAGCTCTGTTGTCTGGTGGCCGAAAATCGAGCAGCGACAAGCAGCCACGGAACTTGCAAAAGTTCAGAGGCTAGCATGTCTCTGTGTAACGGGAGCCATGAAAACCACTCCAACACTTGCCATGGAGGCCATGCTTAACCTACCTCCTTTAGATATCTATATCAAAATGGAAGCAAGGATGGGAGCATATAGACTTAGCAACACCGGGAACTGGAGTCACTCAAACTCCCAAGGACACACTAAGATAACCAGCACAGTCACGAACCACTTAGTAACAATGAGGAGTGATATCATGTTGAAAAATATCAACTTTAGCACGTCTCCTAAGACCAAGCTAATATGGGAAGAGGAAACGGTGAAACAACTCCGGATGGCTAATGGGGCAACATGGTACACAGACGGCTCCAAAACAAGCCGGGGAACTGGTGCCGGAATCGTAGGTGAAAATCCAAAGTGGGAAACATGTGAACCACTCGGGATGTACGCTACAGTTTTCCAGGCAGAAGTACATGCAATAAACGTATGCGTGCAAGAAAATCTCAGGAGAGGCTACAGAGGAAGGAAAATCCTTATCCTTAGTGACAGCCAAGCCGCAATCAAAACCATCTCCTGTCGGGAAACCAAATCCAAACAAGTCATGGATTGTCAGCAAAACCTTGCCACACTGGGAGTATCTAACGATGTTACTCTTGGATGGATACCAGGACACACAGGGATAGCTGGGAACGAGCGGGCGGATCTACTAGCACGCAAAGCTGCAAACACACCACTTCTGGGTCCAGAACCTGCTATTGGTATTACAAAATCCTCTGTGAGAGGTTGGCTGAACTGTTGGTCCAAAAAACAACAGAAAGCTAGATGGTGCCAATCACCAGGTCTGAAACACAGTAAATTAATGATGGCAGACGAGATCGAATCATCATTTTCTGGAAGCCTACTGCAACTCAGCAGGAATCAGCTTAGGAAAGTAACAGGTATATTAACTGGACACTGCACTCTAAGGAAACACATGCATATCATGGGTCTTTTCAACGAGGAACCCATATGTAGGCTGTGCAACGAGGAGGAGGAAACAGCCTCCCACATTGTATTCGAATGTGAAGCGCTGGCGTACTGGAGAAGAGATAATGGGGAATTCATAACCACTCCTTGAAGGACGGACAGGGAAACAGTAGAACGAGTCATAAACCTTATTCGGGCAATGGAGCTCTTCGACTGAGAGACAGGCACAGAGAAGATACAATAAGCCCAACTAGAGGCTGCGGTGTCGGGTCCAACAGCCCGAAACTCGTAGCGCCTGTACTTCAGTAATCAGTAATCAGTGTTTGTTACTGATCCTTTATAGACTTCGAGGTCCCTGCATGGGTTGCGGAAAACTACTCAGCCACTGTGTGGGTCTTAGGAAGAATATCTCTAACTTTTGTTTACTTGTTTGTTAGGATATTCATCCGTCACGGTGTATAGGAAAATGTTAGTAGATTCATCAAGGCTCACATACATACCCTCAATCATACTATAACTACAATCCCAGCGCGGAAACTTAAGTAATTATTGAGTTTTCTACTTGTCGTCCATTTTGACCCGTAGTCGTATACAGCATTAAACGGTTTCTTTTAAACACTCACATGTTATTCAAAACAAGACAAATTGTACACCACAGAATAAATGAAATATAAGGACAATCTTCAAGACATTTAGTATTAATATACAGTGCGAGTCTCTAACTTGGAATAAATTCAGTAAACAAAAGACCGTTTTTTTTCAGAAATATGCTCGGACACGTCCATTAGTATTTTAAATTGCGCTCTTTTTCATGTAGAAAAATTTTATACAGTGTGTACCAAATTTGAGATATGACGTCATCGACTATTTTTTTAAATCGTAGCCCTAATTTTTTTATGACTATTCTCAAAGAGTATATCGAGTTACACATGCGTACCAAATTTCAAGTTTTTATTCCTTGTCATTTACTCAAACTCAAACTCAAACTCAAATATGCTTTATTGTCGGAAGAACATAATCTTATTGACAAAGCTTCTGGCTAAAGTTAACATAACATAATGGTAGTAAAACATAATGCATTGATAACAAATAATTACATGGTTAATATAAGGGTTAAAAAAAATACAAGGAAAAAAAAAACAAACAAAACAACAAATTCACCACACAGATAAAATGTAACATAACATATCAGAGAAGCATTAACATTAAGGATCAAATTTGTCTTCTAGGAACTCCGCGATACTATAATATGGCCTCGTGAGTAGAAATATTTTGACTTTCTTACTAAACATTCTGCAGTCCCTAGTTTCTCGTAAATATATTGGCAAATGATTGAATAAACGGCGGCCTCCATAGACTACTGCGTCCTTAATCAGCGTGCTAGTAGGAATGGGTAATCTTAATTTCTTGATATGCCTTGTTTCACGTTCCGACCTTTTATGAATGACTCCTTGGAATTTTTTATGGATCAGACAGACAGTTTCCAATATATAAAGACAAAACATCGTGAGTATCCTCCGATTTCTGAATAATGGTTTACAACTTTCTCTTGGCTTCGCTCCACATATATATCGTAAGGCTTTTTTTTGCAACATGAAGAGACTATTCAACAGTGCATCCGATGCCGATCCCCAAAAACAAATCCCATATCTGAGATGCGACTCAATCAAAGCAAAATAAGAATTTCTCACAGTTGTGCCATGAAGCTCTCTAGAGATTACTCTGAGCGCATAACAGTTAGAGCTCAATCTACTGTGGAGAGTTCGTATATGTTGATCGAACTTCAATTTGTTGTCGATAAACAGTCCCAAATATTTGCTGTTTAAACAATTATCAACAGACTTGCCTCCAATACAAACACCATCAATGCTACATTTGAAAGTCATTATTTTCGTTTTCGATATATTAAAACGCAATCTGTTGCTGTCGCACCACCGCTTAACAAGATGAAGATCTGCATTAATCATATTGGAAATTTCTGATGTGTCTTTACCAGTCCACAGGAATGTTGAGTCATCAGCAAATAACCTTATTTCTCCTGATATGTTCAAATTGGTCAGATCATTTATGTATATCAAAAACAGTATTGGACCAAGTACTGACCCCTGTGGCACCCCACACTTCACAGCCATCTTTAAAAGATATTTAACAAAAACATTAACTAATTCGAAAAATGAAGAAATCTGATTCAAGTCAATAAAATTTTTATGCAGTTTAAAAATGGCACGTCAAACAGTATTCGTTTTTTGTCAAATCGGTTTGACGTCTTATCACAATGTTATAAAAACAAGAAAACAAGTTAATAAAAACAAGTAAGAAGAGCTGCATCGTATTCGAGTTGTTGAGCGAGAACCCTATTAGTTTGTGGTTTTGTGAGAAACACCGTTTTTTGAAAAATCCACGAACATGCCGTACTTAACTGAAACCCACAAAATTGAAATTTTAATGATGATTGGCTACGGAGATAGGACAACAACACAAAATGAAGTTATTCATTTATTCAGAGAGAAGTATCCTGATTTACCACCCATATCACAAAGTACCGTAAGCAAGATTGAAAAACAGTTTCGGGAAAACGGACATTTAAGAAAAACAAATAATCATCGTCAAAGTGCGCTCAATGGAGAGGTCAAAATTAATGTACTTCTCTCTGTTCAAGAAAATCCTCATGTCCCCACTAGGCAGATAGCTAGGGAACTCGAAATTAGCCAGTCTTCAGTTATAAGAACTCTTAAAGCGCAAAAATTTCATCCCTATAAATTGACAATTCTTCAGGAACTCACCGAAGATTATCCGGATAGAAGACTCCAGTTTTGCGAACAAATGATGGACCTACTAGACAGAAAGTTCTAAACATAGAAAACGTCCTGTTTTCTGACGAATCAACGTTTATGTTAAATGGGGAGGTAAATCGACAAAATTATCGTTTTTGGGCAGACAACAACCCACACTGGATGAGGGAAGGCCATACTCAACGTCCACAAAATGTCAATGTCTGGGCAGGGATTATTGGTGATCGAGTAATAGGACCAATTTTCTTCCAAGAAAATCTCAATGGAGCAAGATATTTAGAATTCTTGCAGGAAGAACTACTTCCGAATTTGGCCACTCTATTCCCTGATCCGGTTGAAGCTGATGTCCCGAATAGAAACATCTGGTTTCAACAAGACCTCCTCATTTTGCTAGACCTGTCCGTGAGTATCTGGATTTCCAGGCAGATGGATTGGTAGAAGAGGACCCTTTGAATGGCCACCCAGGTCTCCGGATTTAACACCTCTGGACTATTTCTTATGGGGGTACTTGAAAAACAAAGTTTTTAGGACCAAACCGGAAAATATTGAGGAGTTGAAAGAACGAATAAGACAGGAGTGTAGGCTAATTTCCGCTGAAGTAATTAGAAATGTTCAAAACGAGTTTCAATTCCATTTAGGGTATTGTCAGTTAGTACATGGACAACATTTTGAGCATTTATTGAAGAAAAATTATTGAGTTGAATCAGATTTCTTCATTTTTCGAATTAGTTAATGTTTTTGTTAAATATCTTTTAAATGACAAGGAATAAAAACATGAAATTTGGTACGCATGTGTAACTCGATATACTCTTTAAGAATTGTCATAAAAAAATTAGGGCTACCATTTAAAAAAATAGTCGATGACGTCATATCTCAAATTTGGGACTCACCGTATAAAATTTTTCTACATGAAAAAGAGCGCAATTTAAAATACTAATCGACGTGTCCGAACATATTTCCGAAAAAAAAACGGTATTTTGTGTACTGAATTTATTCCAAGTTAGAGACTCGCACTGTAGAGTTCGTTTCACTGACCTGTAATAACACGTTCTATCACAATTTTTCACAGCCCTTCCTCAACGCCCCTATCATACATGCTCTCTCGCTGACCGGTACACTCGTACTCCTGCGCGCGTATCACGTGACAGGAAATCAATGCAATGATGATGCGCAAGTATAATATAGTATGTTCGCAAAGTATTTGCATATCAGCGTAATATAGGTCGTTCATAAGGTATATGGGTTAAGGACTATATTTGACTGATTTTAACTGACAGTGTGATTGATGATAATTAGAGGGGACGGTATTCCTCAATACCTTGGGATATTTTTGGATTTCTGTTGATATCTTCTTCCGTTTTTGAAATATCGACTTTTTTTCAAAATTATTACACATTGGGCTTTGAATGGCTGTTCTGCTAATTGTCTCTGTGGAAATGGGGGGACAGTAAAGAAAAAGAAAATTTACAGTACTTTTTTTTAGCACCCTGTATAAAGGAAGTTTTAGAGGAAATTCATTTTTTGAACTATCCGCATAAGCCGCAAAGAAATGCTCTGCAACGTGGTGCAAACCACATATTTTTTCATCGATTCTTAAAAAAATGATGATTCTCCAAACATAGGCGAACATTTCGGGTGTACCGTTTTTTTTTTGAGTAGTTTTAGTTTAGTTCACATACAAATTCAAAATAACAAAATACTGAAAATCAGTACTTAAAAAAATCTTTTATCATCTTTCAAGGCACCAAAGACTATGATTAATCATTGTTCGATTGACTCGATCGACCAAGTCCATATTAACCAAACTAACCTCACAAAACAAGAAAATATGATTCATATAGCCGATACGTTTCGCGCATACGTTTGGCAAAACGCCGATCATCGATCAACGGTTAGGATCGATGACGCCAATATGTATCAAGGATGCGGTTTAATTTCCGATTTAGTTGGGCGTTCAGGTACGCTCGGTAGCTGTGAATTTTTCGGGTAACTTCGCCAAGCTTTGCCAGCCCAAGAGACTGTGCCCGACCTTTTCATTAGACTTTTGAGAGGGAATAGAGGGTCATTATAATATGAGATGCATTTTGGAATCAAATTGATTATTTACGAGTAACATGCTTGAAAAAGGCTTAACTATTCAGGATTTTCTAAGACATGTTTGGAGGTCATTGACCAAATGGCTCTATGGAGGAGCACCCCTTGCTCGCAATTCATATTTTCTTTAGACTCCACATAGTACAACTGCTAAAGCCAGAAACTAACCAACGGTAAGAATGGATTCGACTCTTGCGAACATCAACACCCCTTGATTTTTCCTTATTAATGATAAACCATTTTAGCAAAAAAATATTTTAGCTTATACAAAATAATAAATTTTCCGCACTCACCAACTCACCACTGATTTATGACACGATTTTGAAGTAACTTATGTTAAGAGTATAGGAACGCACATTCTAATTGTGAAATAAAAATCATGATTCATTTCAAAGTAAGTGTTTATTTATATTTTAATTTAAAGTTAATAATACACTGGAAAATAATATCTGTCAAATAGCTCACTCTTCTTCTTTCTGAGAAATGTTCAATCACATTTTCACATAATTCTGGCCCTTTTTCGATAATAACGCGTTCAATCGACTGTAGAATAAGCGTAATCTTTGTACTTGTTAATTAATAATCTAATTGGTAGTCGTTGGACGGTTGTGTGATTTGGCGAATTGTGTCGACCAAAATGCGACGCAATTCACGAATTGTTTCCGCATAACATTCTCCATATTAGTAGTTGTTTTAACAATAATAATTCATTGTTCGACCGTATACAATCGCAAACTGACTGTTTACATTGTTCTTAGCATTTGTTTGGCTTACTGCGGATAAAGCGAGGGATAAAGTAAAAAATGCGGAACAATTAAAATGTGCTCTCCTATTGGTCAACCATTATATCAAAAAAAAATCGTTTTTGACATTTCACAGAAAGCATTCAAAAGATTTGTCCAAATTTTTATGCTGTTGACTGTACCGGGTGACACCGTATAAACTGACACCTCCCTTCTTCTGAAAAAAAAATCAAGTGAAAATTTTATTGTAAAATAACTATTTAACCGACAGTAGGTAACTGTCACCTTGTTGTTAGTTTAGTAGAAACATTTCGGGTTTTATCCATGCACTTAGCGCTTCAGGATTTTGAATGAAAATCAGGCAACACTGTATGTGTGAAAAATCATTCTCTCCGCACAATTTTGAAGGTTAGGTTTTTACAAAATACCATGTAATATTTAACGGCACAAGAGCATTGTGAAATTATTAAAATTAATTATCAAAGGCGCGGATAACGTGTACGTTATGGGCCAAATCAGCGATGAGGCTCGGGGAGGTTGGACGGCTACGTAAATGGACAACATTGCAGGAAGCTACCTCATACATATGCAGAAACACCGTTGCATCCCTACGAAAGCGTAGAAGGGCCACCAAGAAAATTTTTATGAAATTCCGACTTCGAAGTCGGAATTCTGACTTTGAACTCGGAATTCCGACAGATGGATCAGAAGAATTTTTATGCTATGTGTATTTGACTTTGTGAGCTCCTGTTTCCCTGACTCCTTTTATCTTTTATCCCCAAAAATGACAAAGTGATGATTATGTTGGCATAGTTTTGCTATTTTCCAAAGGATTTGGTTCAAATTTGATATGAAGATTCAATTTGGAATTTGATCAGTGAGGTTGTGTTTGCATTTGTTAGTTTCCAAAAGATTTTGTTTCAAATAAGATATAATGTAGGTTCAATTTGAGATTTGATCAAGAAATTTGAAGAAAATGCATTAGTGAGGTTATGTTTGCATAGCTTTTGCTATTTACCAAATGATTTTGTTCAAATTAAATAATAATATTATATGGGTTAAATTTTTGCGATTTGATAAAGAAAATCAAAAAAATCACTTGATGAGGATATGTTTGCATAGTTCATAGTTTATTTAGATAATAATATGTAGCTTTGAATTCGCATCCATGGAGAGGCGCTGATGTGCCTGAAGTTCGTTAGATCTCGAGAAGATGGCGGTATGTGGAATGCCACATGACAGCTTATTAGATTGTCATGATGATAGATGTAGTCATTTGAACGTCACCCTTTATGTTCATGTTGTCTTTCATGCTTTGTTTCCTCTCTAAGTGAAAAAATGTCCTGTTAATCTTCATCAAAAAACCTATAAAACGCAGAATACAACCCGGAATACTAGAGGCTGATCAATGTTCCAGCCACCATCGGAAAAGTTCCGGATAAATGCATCCTCCACAAAATAAGGAAAGTCACGATGGCAAAAAACTTTCTGCCAGAAGAACAAATGGGATTTCGCCCAGTGTATGCTACAACAAATCAAACAGTGAGGTCAAGTCACCATCCTGAAAAGGTCGAACAAAGGGGGAAAAACAAAAGAAGTGTTCCTCGAGGAGTTTCCTACAGCCCAGCCGTCCTACGCCACATGGAGCCATGCACCGCTTCCCGAGACCTGCGGAGTGAGTGGCATTTTCTCATAGTCATCATCACACAGGGTCGGCGCCCCGCAGTGCAGATGGGAAGACCACACTGACCCCATCCCCAGATGGTTCTGGACATTCAAGAAAAACCGAAAAAAATACATTTATTCAAAGTTTTTGTCTTTATTTAATCAATAAAGACATTTTCAACGTCAAAGTCAATGTCTTGCTTTTATGTAAAGGGAACTCTATAATATATTACAGAAATCTTCAATAATACATCATCCAAGTCTGATAGTTCGATTCGCATCCACCTCATTCCGTGGCGCATTGTTCCGTAAAATTTTATACGTCAGTTTGTCTTCTAAACTTTGTATACTTATGTGTTCTGTGAATACATTGTTCATGGCTTTCCTGCGGTTACGTCATACTTTTCCGTCTCTCTCTTACACATTGAAAAAAAAATCACATACGTCTGGACGAGGGTCTTTCGAATCAATTTGACAAATGTCACATGTGGAGCGATCAATCTACGACATACTGCCAAACGTCAGATACTGTGACGTGACCGCAGAAAAGCCATGAACAGACTGTAGATACCATTGCTAAGGCATATGAGAACATAGTAAACATCAGACTGCCAAAGGAGATCGACTCATTGGAAGGCTTCGATAAAAACCAATATGGTAAAAAAGGGGGTGACAACGATCCATGCGTTGAAACAAATCACCGACAAAGCTAAAGGGGGGCAAGAAGGAACAATCTCTACGATGACTTAATGGACATTGAAGTAGAGACTACGGTAAAATGCAACTGGGACCTCGCACCTGTCCCGTGATTGGTCAGATTGGTTGATAGAATATGTTGCCATGGTGATCGCCGAAGTAACAATGTAGTAAATTTGTGTCGGATGTTCGGGTTAGTTTGGCTTAGATTGGGTTAGTTTGGGTTTGGTAAAAAAGGGATATCTTTTTCCGGGATTGGGAAAGCTTTCGGGATCGACATTCCTACAACACACTCTATTTGAACAAAATCCTTTGGAAAATAACAAAACTATGCAAACATAACCTCACATAGTAGGTTTTTCCAATTCCTTGATAAAGTCCTGAATAGAACCTAAATGACTAATTTGAACAAGATCTTGGGAAAATAACGAACAAAATAGAAAATAATGAAACAATGCAAACATAACCTCACCAAGACATTTTTTTTAAAATTGTTCGATCAAATCCCAAATAGAACCTACATATTATGTAATTTCGGCAAAAATCCTTTGAGATTTAACAAAACTATGCAAACATAACCTCATACTGATGCATTTTTTTAAAATTTCTTGATCAAAACCCAAAATTGAACATACATATCTAATTTGAACAAAATCCTTTGGAAAATAACAAAAATATGCAAGAACAAAATCATTCGCGAAAAATAACAAAACTTTGCAAACATATGATTTTTTTGTTGTTTTTCATCAAATCGCAAATATTGAGCCAATATAATATCACAATCTAATTTGAACAAAATCATTTGGGAAATAACAAAAGCTATGCAAACATAACCTCACTAATGCATTTTTTTCAAATTTCTTGGACAAATCTCAGATTGAACCTACATATCTTACTTGTAACAAAATCTCTTGGAAAATAACGAAACTATGCAAACATAACCTCACTAAATATATATTTTTCATAATTTCTTGATGAAAAACTAAATAGAACCTACATATCTGATTTGAACAAAATCGTTTGGGAAGTAACAAAACTATGCAGACTTAACCTCACTTATGCATTTTTTTCAATTTTAGCAGGTATACGTACATCATGAATTGAAGCATTTCTGAGCTGAATATAGAGTTAAACAATTTACAGGACGATGCAAGGTGACATCTAGTTGTCGAATATCAAAAAACCTCAAAATCGTAAAAAATTGAGTTAGCAGGTCAACGCATTTAGCCGACGATATGTTGCCATTGTGATCGCCGGTAAGTTTGGGTTTGGTAAAAAAAAGATATCTTTTTCCGGGATTAGGAAAGCTTTCGGGATCGACATCCCTAAATCCCTACAACACACTATTTGAAGAAAATCCTTTGGAAAATAACAAAATTATGCAAACATAACCTCACTTAGTAATTTTTTCAATTTCCTTGATAAAATCCCAAATAGAACCTAGAAAACTAATTTGAACAAGATCCTGGGAAAATAACGAACAAAATGGAAAATAATGAAAAAATGCAAACATAACCTCACCAAGTCATTTTTATGAAAATGTCTTGATCAAATCCCAAATAGAACCTACATATTATCTAATTTCAACAATAATCTTTTGAGATATAGGAAAACTATCCAAACATACTGATGCATTTTTTCCAAATTTCTTGACCCAAATAGAACATACATATCTAATTTCAACAAAATCCTTTCGAAAATAACAAAGTCATGCAAACATAACCTCAAAAATGTTTTTTTTTTTTATTTCTTGATCAAATACCAAAATGAGCCTTCATAACTAACTTGAACAAAATCCTTCGCGAAAAATAGCAAAACTATGCAAACATATCTTCACCAAGTACCTACTCTTTCGTTTTTTTTTTCATCAAAATGCAAAGATTGAACCTATATAATATTATTATCCAATTTGAAGAAAATCATTTGGAACATAACAAAAGCGATGCAAACGTAACCTCACTAATGCATTTTTTTCAAATTTCTTGAACAAATCTCAAATTGAGCCTACATAATATCTTATTTGAAACAAAATCTTTAGGAAAATAGCAAAACTATGCAAACATTACCTCACCAAATTTATATATTTTTAATTCCTTGATCAAAACCTGAATAGAAACTACATATCTGATTTGAACAAAATCGTTTGAGAAATAACAAAACTATGCAAACCTAACCTCACTGATGCATTTTTTTTCAAATTCAAAATTGTACCTACATATCTGATTTGAACCAAATCTTTTGGAAAATAGCAAAACTATGCCAACATAATCATCACTGTCATTTTTGGGAATAAAAGGAGTCAGGGAAACAGGAGCTCACAAAGTCAAATACACATAGTATAAAAATTCTTCTCATCCATCTGATTGCTGCCGAACAGCGTAGAAGGGCCACCAACAAAATTTTCATGGAATTCCGACTTCGAAGTCGGAATTCTGACTTTAAACTCGGAATTCCGACTTCGAAGTCGGAATTCTGACTTTGAACTCGGAATTCTGACTTCGAAGTCGGAATTCTGACTTTAAACTCGGAATTCCGACTTCGAAGTCGGAATTCTGACTTTAAACTCGGAATTCTGACTTCGAAGTCAGAATTCCGAGTTTAAAGTCAGAATTTTCAAAATTCCGACTTCAAAGTCGGAATTCCGAGTTTAAAGTCAGAATTCCGACTTCAAAGTCAGAATTCCGACTTCGAAGTCGGAATTCCGAGTTTAAAGTCAGAATTCCGACTTCGAAGTCAGAATTTCATAAAAATTTTCTTGGTGGCCCTTCTACGCTTTCGTACATCTCACACCGTGTGGTGTACAATTCATAGTCGTGGTGTCATTGGACCATTTTTTTAGAATTATCAAGAACAGGGTGTTACCGTGAACGGGGCTCGTTATCGGGCAATGTTGCGGAAATATTTCTTCTCACTTGTTATCGAAAACCAACTTTATGAATTCTGGTTCCAACAGGACGGCGCTATCTGCCCTACCGCCGATGAAACAATCGCATTGTTAAAAGAGCAATTTGATGCCGTTATCTGCGACTTCTTTCTGTGGGGCTACGTGAAGTCGAAGTTGTATGCTAATGACCCAAGAACTATAGAGGATTTGAAAACCAACATTAGAAATGTTATTCGTGAGATACCGAACCAAATGTACGGAAACGTGATGTTAAATTGGACTGATTGGATTCGGTTTACGACTTAATTGTAGTTGAATACTCTTGCAAATCATTTTTTTTTGGCTAGCCGGTAGTATCTGTTTATCGTTCTTATTCCAAATCCTGCAGCTCTAAATGGATCACTCTTTAAAAGCGATATCCCGCACCTTGCACCACTCCGTGTTTTCTATCCAGCTTGAGACCGACTCCAACTCCAAATCGGGGCAGCGCTAGTAGCACGCCTAGCGGAGCTTTCTCTGGCTCGTACTACACGTTTACCTCTACAAGTGACAGCTCGCGCCATCTTGCGTCGGTGTTGACGTGAAGGACTTGGCTTCTAGTCCTTTCGCCCGCATTTTCGGTATTGGGTATATCCACTGAGTTTTGGGAGGCACTGCTATCAACCGTAAAGTATCAACTCCCCTAGCGATATCCTTATCTCCTCGTTATTGGATCAAGATCGCTGGCTTCAGGGGAATCTCTTAACCAGATGGACCTGGAATTGGGTTTCTTTTCTCGAAGTTTCACGAGCAGAAGCTCAAAGTTTCGATCTATCCATGAGCCATACGCTTCCATGTACTATCAGGTTAACTGATGACAGGTCGTAACAGCTGTAGCTTGTTTACTTTTGAGTTTACTCAGCCTCGCTGGCCCGTTCGCCCTGATGACCGGTATAAGGTACTTCAGACTGAGTTTTTACATTAGCTCAAGCAACAACTATGCCTCGTATCCCATGGCGGCAAGACAAGCATGCCTCCACTTGCCCATATCCGTGAGGATTCAGGATTTGAACGTTACCTTCTCTCTGTACTTGCTCAGAGTGTGTAGTGAAAGGATATCTTCGAAGGAGTGGTATGATCCCAGATAGTGAAAAAACCAAACCGTTCTTATGAAGTGACTATTTTCTGTGCACCACTTCCCAGAAAGGCCTTTGCACAGAAATCTGGGAATGGGATATCATCTCGGGTACCATCTGAGGGAGATCTATAAGTGAGGATACTAACTCCACTCCAAAGTTCGAGGTGAATATTTTGCCAAAAGCATGAGCGTCGAAAATTCTAATCTTTCCGATACAGGTTTACCAAATAAGATCAGTTTTTCAATAAGGTCATACGCCCCTTAGCGACACAAACCAAGTCTATCGCCATAAAACATACCCATATATTCTAATATTTTTCTCCATGAGTGGTTTGCAAAAATAGGTCATAGTTGCAGTACATTGTTTTTTAAAAGCGGCTACGATTTTCCTCCGAAAAAAGATGTGTTATCAGTTTTTATGTTAGCTGCGTATATACCTAAATAAGAAATGAGATTTGGTAACCCGACATCAAAGACGTCGACGTGAGCTGTCGCTACCCGTTGTTTTTTATACTCTGTTCTGAGTAAAAGGTCTTGATGAAGTCACTAGCTGATTAAAAAAATCAGCTACCTACAAACCATCAACCAACAATAGCCTTATCCGACCACCATGACCACATCCACCCGTTTAAGGCAACCCGCAAATTAGTAAAATAATTATTAGGTCATTGTGCCACACTTTTTTTTTAAACGGAAGATTCATTGGAACATTTTTAGGCCAACGAAACTTGGTAAAATATGCCTGAACAATTGCAGCACTACTTCACCATCAATTAGAACACTTCAAGATCAGGAACCCGGGAAAATATATTGAAAACAAGTTTAATTTGAACTTCCAGATAAAATTGTCCACCCACTTTCAGGATATTTGTCTATAACATGTAGTACACAAAAAAAAATCATATTCGCTTGTGTCATCAACATAAATAGTAATCGAAGAACAAGATACAATGAGTACCACAAATGCAAAAAATATCATGAGCACCTAATGTTTTTGACCCGATTCGAATCATAAAAGTATGCCGTGATGCCTGATAAAACGGCTGATGACAAAAATTAAAATCTCATAAAAACAATTAAACTTCAATTTGGGTAACAGCTCGTAATTGGACAGTGTCATGCTATCTGATGTGACGTACTTTCACAGGAGAATCGGATGTTAGAAGGAACATTTAAATGACGACTTTCATTAGTTTTTTATGCTGATTATATTTAACGTCTTCTCACGACATGTCGCTATTGCTGCGATGAATTTTATCTCACTTATAGTACATTAAATCGTGATTGTTTTGTAGAAACGGAAATGAAAGTTGGCCAAGAACTTTCATGGCGTATTTGTCACATCAATTGTGGTAGCATCATCGGTCAACAATATAATCTTCAGATGATTACTCACTGACTAAGGTTTAAAAATGCCTAATAGCAATAATCTAATCTTTTATTTTTAGTGTCATGAACTTCTTCCAGTGCATGGATTTGGATTTTCAGGCGAGTGTATCAGTAACCTAGACAAGTTCAATAGATTTTCTTCAAACTAGTTTCATTGAATAGAGCCATAGACTCAAAATAACAAGACAATTAACTAAACAACGACACGTGGCCCAAAAATGTCTTTGTTTTTTTGATGCCATGTCCCCTGCTCAATGTTCCAGAGAATACTCGCACAACAAATTGAATTCATCTGCGATTCATCAAAATCATTTTTATTGAGGTTTGGTATTCGTGACAAAATATGGCAACACAACCGAACATTGAACCGCGCAGCTCCGGACGATATAAGAACATCATCGTAGTTAATTTGTGTTTGGATCAAATCTTTCAATACTAAGGCTCAGAGTATACAGGGTGGAGACTTTAAATGGAACGCTGCTTATAGCGGCCCAGTGAATAAGATTTTTCTAAAATCCAAACACATGCCATCAAGGATTTTCTATCTAGTTCACTTTTGTCATGTATAAAAAATGTGGGGCCCCAAAGGGTTGGCGCAGCCCCAAGCAACTTATTATAGGCTTTATGTGTCTTTCTGCTATAAGTCCAAGAATTGAGCATCCTTGCTTCCATAAAGATAATCACCCCAAACAACCAGATTATTCTAATTTTTGACATTCAAATTAATGACATTTTGATTCACTGATTACGTACCATTACATACCAGACTACAGACGTTAGAGTTCATATACGCCGCTGGTGAAGATAACTGAGCGTAGTACAAAAAAAGTAATGGACGGGTATAGGTAATCGTCCATCGTGAACATACATATTCACCATCTTTTGTTACATTATTTTTTTTAAATCAGCTTTTGTCGACTTCTTATTTCATGTGTTTTAAGTAAGGCAGATGATAACAAATATAAGTATGATTCAAAACATAAATAGTACGGGTATAAATTTGAGTTAAGTATAATCAACTCACAACAGGGAACGAACTCCCTATCTCCTGAGATCCTCCTGATGAGAGGATCAAGAGATGATTGGGTCACAGCCCGACAAATTGTGACACCAAATAGAATTGAATGGGCTATAAACTCATTCGAACCATACAAAGCACCTGGATGCGATGGAATTATACCGGCTCACCTGCAGCATGGCAAAGCCCAACTCATATCGATGCCTTGCCAACTATTCAGAGCAAGCCTGGCAACGGGACACATATCCATGATCTGGAAACTCTCACGAGTGGTCTTTATACCGAAACCCGGAAAAGATAGCTCTCAGCCCAAGGCATTCAGACCAATAAATCTTTCGTCGTTTCTACTCAAAACGATAGAGAAAGTGATTGAAAGGCACATTAGGAAAACCTCCCTAATAGAGAGGCCACTACACAAAAACCAAAACGCCTATCAACCTGGTAAATCATGTAAAACTGCTCTGCATGAACTTGTTCATAAAATAGAGCAACCACTGAACAACCAAGGAATTGCCCTAGCTGCATTCCTTGATATAGAAGGAGCATTTGATCATACCTCAATTCAATGACCAAAGCAATTGACCAGCGTGGAATCAAAGACACAGTTTGTAGGTGGATAAGGAACATGCCGAAAAGTAGGAGGGTAAAGTCTTATCCCCTCTCCTCTGGAACCTAGTCGCAGATGAACTACTGGTGGAGTTAAACAGCAAGGGATTTTATGCCCAAGGCATGCCGATGACGTAGCAATACTTATCACTGGCAAACACGCCAAGACAATATCAGAACTGATGCAGACAGCTCTGACTATCGTAGAAGATTGCTGCAGGAAGGTGAACCTGAAGGTCAATCCTGAGAAAACCTCCCTGGTCAGCTTCACGAGAAAGAGGAATATAGCGGAATTATTCAAACCCATATTCTTTGGAAAAGAACTGCAGGTGGCAAGAGAAGTCAAATACCTAGGCATCATCCTGGATGACAAACGCACATGGAATTCACACCTACAGAAAATAGTCAATCAAGGTAAAGCCACAATAATATGGCAACATAAATAGCGATAGGAAAGAACTGGGGCATAAATCCGCGGATAGTATACTGGCTCTGCTGTACCGTGGTAAGACCCACTCTTGCTTATAGCTCTGTTGTCTGGTGGCCGAAAATCGAGCAGCGACAAGCAGCCACGGAACTTGCAAAAATTCAGAGGCTAGCATGTCTCTGTGTAACGGGGGCCATGAAAACTACTCCAACACTTGCCATGGAGGCCATGCATAACCTACCTCCTTCAGATATCTAAATCAAAATGGAAGCAAGAATGGGAGCATATAGACTTAGTAACACCGGGAACTGAAGCTACTCAAACCACCAAGGACACATTAAGATAACCAGCACAATCACAAATCACCCAGTAACAATGAGAAGTGATATCAAGCTGGAAAATATTAACTTTAATACGTCTCCCAAGACCAAGCTTATATGGGAAGAGGAAACGGTGAAACAACTCCGGATGGCAAATGGGGCAATATGGTACACAGACGGCTCCAAAACATGCCAGAATCGTAGGAGAAAATCCAAAGTGGGAAACATATGAACCACTTGGGATGTACGCTACAGTTTTCCAGGCAGAAGTACATGCAATAAATGTATGCGTGCAAGAGAATCTCAGGGGAGGCTACAGGAAAGGAAAATCCTTATCCTTAGTGACAGCCAAGCTGCAATCCAAATCATCTCCTGTCGGAAAACCAAATCCGAACAAGTCATGGACTGTCAGCAAAACCTTGTCACACTGGGAGTATCTAACGATGTTACTCTTGGATGGATACCAGGACACACAGGGATAGCTGGGAACGAGCGAGCGGATTTACTAGCATGCAAAGCTGCAAACACACCACTTCTGGGTCCAGAACCTGCCATTGGTATTACATAATCCTCTGTAAGAGGTTGGCTGAACTGTTGGTCCAAAAAACAACAGAAAGCTAGATGGTGCCAATCACCAGGACTGAAACACAGTAAATTAATGATGACAGACGAGATCGAACAATCATTTTCTGGAATCCTACTGAAACTCAGCAGGAATCAGCTTAGGAAAGCAACAGGTATATTAACCGGACACTGCACTCTAAGGAAACACATGCATATCATGGGCCTTCTCAACGAGGAACGCATATGTAGGCTGTGCAACGAGGAGGAGGAAACAGCCTCCCACATTGTATTTGAATGTGAAGCCCTGACGTACTGGAGAAGAGATGGCGGGGAATTCACAACCACTCCTCGAAGGACGGACAGGGAAACAGTAGAACGAGTAATAAACCTTATTCGGACAATGGAGCTCTTCGACTGAGAGACAGGCACAGAGAAGATACAATAAGCCCAACTAGAGGCTGCGGTGTCGGGGCCAACAGCCCGAAACTCGTAGAGCCTGTACTTCAGTAATCAGTAATCAGTAAGTTAAGTGTGTGCACATGAATAGTGTTTGAAAATAAACTACTCAACAAAAAAAACGGTACACCCGAAATTTTTGCCTATGTTTGGACGCTCATAGTTTTTCAACGAATCGATGAAAAAATATGCGGTTTGCACCACGATGATGCTCTACATCATTTACTTTGCAGTTTATGCGGATGGTTCAAAAAATTAATTTCCTCAAAAACTTCTTTTATACAGGGTGGTAAAAAAGTACTGTATATTTTCTTTTTCTTTACTGTCCCCCCATTTCCACAGAGATTTTTTTGAGCTTTTTTTCGATATGCCCAAGTGCTTGTTACGTCCATATATCGGGACATTTTTGGATTTTTGTTGATATCTTCTTCCGTTTTCGAAATATCGACTTTTTTCCAAAACGTTGACACATAAGGCTTTGAATGGCTGTTCTGCTAATTCTAAATTTACAACGGACAATGTGATGACATGGATCTATGATGTCTTTCTGATGACTTATTGGATACTCAGCAATATTTTAAGTATACAGGGTGTGCCAAAGAGTTTTGATCACAAGTAAAGCACTTTTTAGTTATTATGTCAGGTTTTCTTGAAAATTAATTAATAATTGATCATTTAATTCAGCTTTCTCGACATGATAATTTCGAAACCCTAATGCCGGGTCCGCATGCATTTCCGTTAAGGCAATTAAAAGTAGTTTGTGCGTTATCACTCATGAATTGTCATACCACTGTCCTGTCCAATATATACTCTGTGGATCTCCTCGTTTCGCGTGATCATTGGGGCTTCGACTGCTCTGCGGAAATTTATGTTCTCCACTGCTCGGACTCTTCTCATGTGAGTGTCGGTTGCATGACCCTATAAGGCCGATCCATATGCCTGGATAGGTTTCATGACTGCTTCGATTAACAGAAGTTTCCGGTCCTGCTAGAGCCTTTTTCTGTTCATGATCGATTGTAGGCAACCAAAGCATATTTCGCTTTGGGGATGTTGTTGTCGAAATGGTGTTTCTATGTCATCCTCTTGTCTTTCACCATGTCACTCTAAAGAATCTTGATCCCATTACCATCCACCGGTGTGGGAATGGGGTCTCTTCTCTGCGGTACGATACAAGATTGGCCAGTGTTTCACCCGGGTTTATGCGGATTTTCCACAGGGACACCCATTCTTGTAAGTTGTCGAGCGCTAGCTGGAGGCATTTTCCACGTATACTCACTCCGCTCGTGTTTTGCCTTGAGAGCAGTGTCATTTGTAACATACAGGATGAAGTGAACTAGTGTCAGCAAAGTTGGGATCAGACCAGTCACTTATGTCATAATGTCACACTGATCTTGCGTCTTTTCTTGCTCACGCTGATGACGCTCAATCTGTTGCTTTTTCTGTTTTGACTATTTATTAAGATCGTTTTGAATCGTAAACAAAAGAAGTATCCACATTGTTGTCTAGTGTTTGCGGACGGTGACGACAAGAACAGACAAAACAAGGCGAATGTAATTTTTTGATCATTCGAGGTTGATTCGTTTACTGTGCCTGTTGCGTTTGTTCGTGTTGCTCGCGGGCAATGTGGACTCAGCCTTAAAAGGAACTACCGAAAGGACTTTATACCAGTGTTAGGCGAGTGGAAAACGAACTATAACAGATGTTCAGGCGAAACCTAAAATATACCAAACAGTCTAAACGCTAACTGAATTGGAGATAACCTCATCTCCTGGAGATTTGAAGCGGACTTATATCGTTAAGCTTGATTTCGAGAAAATACATTAGAGGTCCACGAATTTATTTAACGAGTGTGAAGGTGCGTCTTCAATTGTAACAAACGAAGACACCGAACGCGTCAAGCAAGCCGCGCCGAATGCAACAAACAATCCGGTTCAAAAAAAAATGGAGTCTTATCCCCTCTCCTTTGGAGTCTTGAAGTGGACAACCTGCTCAAGCAGCTGAATGATTTGGGATCTTATACACAGGCCTATGCTGAAGATCTGGTGATCCTAACGACGGCGACGGGCCGCCACATCCAGGAGCTCAGGGCCCCCACAATGCGAGCAATGAGAATTATTATAGATGAGTGGTGCTCCCTTGAAGGACTTAGGATCAACCCCGAAAAGATCGAAATCGTGTTATTTACCAGAAAATACAAATCAGGACTCAAACCGGAGATATCTCTCTTGGGAAGAGTCCTAGAATACAAAAAAACGGTCAAATACCTAGGAGTAAACCTCGATCAGAAACTGTCCTGGAAAGAGCACATCGAAGAGCGCTCTAGAAAAGCCATATGCTTTTTATGTAAAAGAGCTATAGAGCAACAGAGGGACTGAGACCCAGAATAGTATACTGGATCTATTCTATGGTTATCAGACCTCTGATACTATGGCTCCGTAGTATGTTGGCCCATAACTAAGAGCATACATCCAGCGACAACTGGATAAGGTCCAAAGGATGAGATGCATCAGTATAACGCAGTACGGACCACACTAACAAGAGCGATGGAGGTAGTCCTGGACTTACCCCCCACTCCACCTGTTTGTAGAGAGTGTTGCACTCAGGACAGCATACCGTCTGTACTTTCCCGGCGAATTTCACAATTGTTGACTGATTTTATAGAAACAAATCACAATTTGCTCTTCACATACAAACGAAAGGTGAATAATACGATTCTGAAGTACACTCTACCTTGTCAATCAACATCTCTGCCAAAATTAAGACGCTCTTATCAGTGTTTTTATTTGGGCAATATCGATAGTATATGAACCTTGTTGTACTAATCAAATTACTATCCATAACAAAGTGTGTCATTGATTTTCGGTAGGCGGTAGGCAATTTCCGGGCAGCAGTCAGTGTTTGTAGAGACCTGTCATGCACAAGCCACAAGGCGAGATATATCAGTAAATTTAATTTAAGTTTTAACAAGCTGAAAATAGCGTGCCCCGCTGCCATAAGGCACCAAATAAACATGGAATATAGCTAATTTTATTAGGTTTTCCTTGTTTGCGATTAAAATACTTTCGTTCTAACTCCTTCAAAATTTGTTTCTGAGTAACTCCATGAATTAGGTATATTTTATTAAAGCTGGCACGCAATGATCACTATATCAGAAGTGAACACGCTACCCACACAATTTATTTTACCATCAGATAAAGGCGACTAAATCTAGTCGAAAATGAAAAATTGACATGGAAAATCATTAAATGGTTATAAAAGTTTAATTTCTGGTGAATAATTGGATGAGAGTCAAGCTGACAAAACCACTAAACAAGTACCTTGTCGGTAGGACAATTTCAAGATAAAAGTTATCTCAATGAGAAATATGAATGATAAAAGATCGAGTCACAGAATCACTGCGAAAAGTGGTATAACGAAAAAGAACTAACATGTGATAAATCTTTTTATATCAACAAGATTTTTCATACATTAAAACGATGTTCATCATATTTTTGTAAAATTCTAATTTTATTTGTTTTTTATAGATATCACCAATTTAAATAGTTTTATTGCAATCACAGACAGAATTCTCAATTATTCTTATTAACTTGAACAAAACAAATAAACGAAAACCGTATAATCCAAATGTTCATTGTTGTATCAAATTCGAATCGCCTAAAAACATTCTCAATATCTAATTGGATTAAAGCGTTTCTGATGCCATAGAAATAAAAGGAACACCCATACTTATTTGTACAGATCCGGATTTCGATACAATTCTCAGATGTTTCTTCACTTTTTCAAGTTTGATGAGCTTGAGATAAATTCATATTAATATAAAGGGTGTTACAAATCCGAGAATGAGAATGAGGATCAAGTAAACCGTGGGAGATACAACGTTAAATTGAGGCAAAGATGTGCAATAATTTCAATCTCAAAAAATGTCGCTTTGAAACTTGGAAAACTCCTAAGACTTCCGGAAATATCTGTCAACAACCGATTTTTTCGAGATCTTTTTTTATTTTGTCCTGAATTTATTTGAAAAGTTAATTGAAAACGATTGACACATTTTCATGGCCACTTTTTCTGCTATTCAAGATAGCATGGTCGAAATTGATCCCACGTTTCGAGTTCTCGCAACCATCCTCAACTTTTTTTTTTTCAAATACGAACTTTTCCAATTCATTTTTGAATAACTGCTTCCGGAAAATAATTATATGTGCCATTCTGAAACAAAGCAGAAAGTTAATACAGGAGTTATCAAAACCCAATGTTGGTTATCCTTTCAGAACGAGTTGCGCGGATCGTAGTCAAGGTAACAATAATCACTTTTGACTTGAATACAGAGGCTCCAAGTTTTGAAAAAGTGAAAAAATATGAAACAAAAAAAATTAAAACAAAATAAAAAGAATGATTCATCACTATTATCAAGGAGCGAAGACTTATCTAAAAATGAATTGAAAATGTTGTGTTCGTATTTGACAAAAAAAGAGTTGATGATGGTTGCAAGAATTCGAAACGTCGAATTTCAATTTCGACCATGCTATCTTGAAAAGCAGAAAAAGTGGACATGAAAATGTGTCATTCATTTTCATTTATCTCTTTAAATAAAATCAGGACCAAATAAAAAAGGATTTAGAAAAAATCGGTTATTGTCGGATCTCTCCGAAAGTCTTCAGAATTTTCCAAGTTTCGAAGCGGCATTTTTTGAGATTCAAATTGTGCAACTTTGCCTCCATTTAACCGACCCTGACCCTGTATCTCTCACGGTTGACGATGTCTTCATGCATACACTCGAACTTGTAACACTCTGTATTAACATTTTTAGAAACATGGTATAAATATTTTTCAAAAACAGAGTTTTCTATAATAATAATAAGTTCAATCTCAATATTTTAAACATCTGTTTCTGTTTTTTTTTTTGTTTTTAAAATACTTTTCTATTTTGCAGAAATGCGTAATTCATCATTAAAAAGAACTTTTGCTGGTGAACTTCTCAAATATCTTCAAAATACAAAGAAGGCGATGTGTTTTCAAATTTTGCATTCTTAGTCAATTTTTATTCTGATCAACTTGTTTTATAACATTTTGTCGTATCTCCTATAGAAAAAGCAATTTACTAGTGAGAAAAAGAGCGTCTAGGTTAATTTCCAACACATACTTTTTTTTTCGAAACTAGTATTACGTCACAAATTATTTTCTATCCAGGCAGGACTGAGCCCCAGAAGATGAAATTTCATTTTTTTTGTCATTCTCACCTATTCATGCGTCGGGGACACACTGTATATTTTCAAAAAAAATTGATCCGAATATTAGTTTTGATGACCTTTGAAATCGTTATTTACTTCACTTATACTAAGGACAAGAATCATTAACAAAATCGTTACTTATTGTTCAAAAAACTTAAAATTGAAATGGGAGAATAATTGTTTAGTAGAGGAGTCTACCTTTGAATAACATTATTAAATTGGGTAATAAACTGTTATTAAAAGGGTTCAGTGTTTTTTTTTAGTAAAAATACTAAAAATGTACAGCATGTTGCAAAAAAAACTGATAGGACTCTTGAAGCCCTTTTCATTCAAATTTGAACAGTGTATTCTAAACAACCATATCGTCATCGTAGTCAAGCAAACTTCATTGTTTTCATGTCACTAAAGTTTTCAGTGTCAAACTAAAAAATTATTCTGATTATTCTAAATTAATGGCCTGCATCAACCTATTTGAGGGATACTTAACGCTAAGGAACTCTTAACTTGACAGATACATGCAAAACTATTAAGTCTAATTTGAAATTATTTTATGGATAAAATACACTTCCCTGCACCAATTCCACCACCATAAAATTTTGCCAAGTTTGATTGTTTTATAGCTTTTTTATGTTTTATCCTTCTTGTATGAATTTCGTACCAGTTCGTGGATAAATCTATTTTGATTCTTCTAAATAATTATTGTAATAAACGAAATGTTGTCACAGTTTGTTTTGAAGATGGAACAAAAAACAACATTTTGATTCACCCTTGTAAAATATCAAGTACTTAAACAGAAAATTGCACTTATAACAATAAATTAGACTAACCACCAGAAATGTATCAACAAACTGGTACAAAATTCGTACAAAAAGAATTTAAAAAAAAATCTAAACATCAATCATGGTCAAAATTTTAAAGTGGCGGGATTTTGTTCCGGAAAGTGTATATTTGCAAATGCACGAATCTTGAATTGTATCAAAAATACTGTATCAATCGAATCCCAGACTTGACTGCGGGTTCTACAATAATTCAAGTATATTTACTTGGAATAAGCAATACCCCATGAATGGATTACTTCAAGTCCAAATATCTTGAAAAAGGTACAAAGCATACCTTCTTCATGTAAATATGATGAAGTAATCAATGTTTCAATTTTGAAAATTTGGATGAGTGAAAAGTTATGTAAGTGGCGCCCCCTACAAGTAAGAGCAATTTCGTGCTCAGATTTGGATTTTGCATGTCAGACAAGACCCATATACCAATTTTTATCAAATATAACTCGATATTTCACAGTGTTAGCAAATCCCGCGTTGGAGGTCAAATACGCCTTTCACGACTTACAAGTGAGGTTTTAAATCTCGACAAAAATCACAGCACAGCTATACCTCAACTCAGAAAAAAACATTGTTACTCGTTGTAAGTGTACCAAGTCCATTGGTCGATAGTAATTGGAATTCAATTGAGGTGTTCTAAAGGGTTGATAAGGGATGCACTTATGAAAAATGACATTTTATAGTTTGAATGAAAAGATCCCCAGTTTTGAGTTATTGTTCTTTTCACTTTCTAGAATTGCCATGTTGTAGCCAGAAAACGAATATGTATACATGTTGTATTTTTTTAAGGAATTTTTTCTGGCACAGAAAATTTTCAAAATGTTCATAATTTCACAAAACTATGAAAACGGTGTCAAAGTATACCCGTTTCAAGGAACCTACTTAACTTTATGAAAAGAATGGCTTGAACATAGCCAAACTGCACTAGTTCTGATCATCTTAACAATTGAAGGATCACTAAAACATGGAAAAGTTCCACTGGGTTCCAAACAAGAAAGGATCAACCGCCGCAAAACAAAGCATCCTTCATATTTGCTGACGCTTCGACGTATTTCAGTGTCACGTTGCAGCGTTGCCGGACTGTAATATTCGGGGGCGATTTCAGTCAAAGAAGTATTGAATAAACTTTCAATTAGATAAGAAAAAAACAGGTAATTTGACAGTATATGGATAAATAAAAAAAAAATTCACGAGTACCTTCAACAAAACCACCCTCTCGTCCTGGGTAAATATTGATCGAATTTAAACAGAGCCGTCCTTTACTGGTTCCAGACTTTCATTGTTCGAAGATTAAATGCTTACTCGAGTCTCTACCAACTTCTGTTAATCCTATGAATAGAAATCGTCCATAGTATCAAAGAGGTCCTTTAATCAAATGAAGAAAAACAACGATCAACGTCTTCAGCCTCAAATAAATATAATATACGGATGAAAAGGTTACATGTTTCGCCACATACTATGGCATCATCAGACCTACAAAATACAATAGTTACGTCCAGTTAATATTAAAAAGTATAAAATAATTACCGTACAAACACTCAAAAATAAAGAAACATCTCACGAAAACAAACAAAACAAAGTGAGGTTAAGGAATTGACACTATTAAACACATTCAAAAAGAAAGAAGAAAATAGCCCTGTCTTGGTATTGAACCAAAGCATGACCATAGGTATCATAATCATAGCGCCGCCACGCTATTATTATATAATGGCGAAATCAGGAGTTTACTCTCTGCACTGTGGAGATTGTCCATCGGTATATGTCGGCCAAACCGGAAGGAAAATATCTGATCGAGTGAAGGAACACCTGAGCTTGTTCAATAAATACAAGGACACGGACATCACAGAGACAAAATCGGCTTTTGCCAATCATCTTCTGAGTACACGGGCCACAACTTTTCAGTTGACAGTAATGTGGACGTACTCCACCAATGTACAAAGGGAGCCAGGTTGGATTTGTTGGAGAAGATGGAGATATCAAAGGCTAAGAAGAGTCCTATTTTGAAATGTGTCAATGATATTTTCAATTTTGAACCAAACCTTATTTTTAATAACTTGAATTAGTTGAAGATACCATGGATTTTGAACAGGGTTCGGTAGCGCAGTGGTAGCGGGGCGGCGCTATGATTATGATACCTATGGTCATGCTATGGTTCAATACCAAGACAGGGCTATTTTCTTTTTTCTTTTTGAATGTGTTCAATAGTGTCAATTCCTTAACCTCACTTTGTATTGTTTGTTTTCGTGAGATTTTTCTTTATTTTTGAGTGTTTGTACGGTAATTATTTTATACTTTTTAATATTAACTGGACGTAAATATTGTATTTTGTAGGTCTGATGATGCCATAGTATGTGGCGAAACATGTAACCTTTTCATCCGTATATTATATTTGTTTGAGGCCTGAAGACGTTGATCGTTGTTTTTCTTCATTTCTTCTGTTAATCCTGATTTGACTTTTCGAGAAAAATGGACGACTATTTTGATAACATACTTTTGAATAATTATTGCCAAACGTTGTTGAAATACGTATTCATTCAAATAATTAAAAACTTGTCACAAGTATAAATCGATTACCACACAGTCACAATTATAAATTATTCACCATGCTTACCAAATTAATCATATCGCTCATGAATAAGAACCAATCACTCGCTTCTAGATCTGACCTCATATGCCACTGCCACTTATCAATCAATATCAAACAACTACCATTATGACATAAATCTCATCACTTCAACACATGTGAAGTTGCGTGGAACGTGTCAATTATACTTAATCATAATGCTCACCACCTATTAGCATACTGTCTTTGGGCCCTTACAGCATATCCGCCACTATTACAGTTATTATTGATAAAAAAATTAATTTCAAAGAAAATTAATGGTTGATGATGGAGGATACATGTCCCATGGTCATACCAATGATGTATACTATATCAATTTTAACACTACCTACTTTATGTTCGATAACAAGCAGGTGACATTGATAATTGGACATCTCAATATTCATCAGGTTTTAGTGGGCTTTCATGTGATCTTTATCGTATCTTGTGGAGATCATGTTTTTTTGTTTCCAGTAATGCTTTCAAGAACTGATGTCAAACAGGTTTCTTTAACTTTTTTATTTCTGTTAGTGACGATTTGGTCAAAAAATACGGTGAACGAATTTTTCGGTTGATTAATTGCCAATGCCAATGTTGCCAAAATTGTAGGACTCATTTTTTTATACCTATAAAAATTCACAGACAGGGTGAACAAAACTTAAACCATCAAATCTCGGCAGTTTACTGGTCAAAATTGCATGATTTGACTACCTCAGACCAAAAGCTAACAGTTAATTTTAATATTTTTCTAATAACTAACGTTAAGTTCTATAGATCGAAATGACATTTGGCGATTATGGGTCTTATGCGCAATCAATAGGCGGATTTTGGCGTTAACCAGGTTACGAATTTTCTAACCTAACTTTTCTTCGCAGTAGGGGGAAATCACTTGGGAGGTACCTAATCAAGTAGTTACGTTATACCATGAATAATACTTTTATAGTGTTTTCGATTGGGAAAACAAGGGTTGCACTGGGTTTGACCTCGGGCAAAACCAGTTATGATGAAAATTTGCTCTAGGGCAATCCCAATCGAACATACATTTTTCATCGTGTGCTATAATACTGCACGGTGAAATTCCGATTGAAGTGAAATTGGAATCATTAAACTTTTTGAAAATCTAATATTATGTTGTCTCTGCGTAGCGGCTGAAGTGACTCTAAAACTAAACTAATTAGAAGTCCATTTCTCATTGCCAAATGACAAAATCTTGAGACCAATCAGTAGTTTTGTATTATATAGATCATAGATACTTGGAAACATTTTTTTGAGAAATTTGGTATATGCACCAGATTTTAAATGAAATTAATTCAGTTTTGAGTAGATACTAGTTTTCCATAACTCGTCAACGCCAGTATTTCTTTTTTTCTGGCACTTCTAGATTCCAACAATAATAACTAACTCGAAATCTGTTGTCCACTCACAGAATCACCTCACGCGACGTTTATATACACCATTTTTCATGTTTTTTTTCAATTTTGCTAATGCACTGAAATTGCACTATACCAGCACGAGCTCAAAGACCTCGTGCCGAAAAATCTGCACTGAGTGCAAAACTCATTGACCCGGTTTCCCAATCGAACATACAAATCCGCTCGATTTCTACCAATCGAACATAAATATTGCCCGAGTGTTGCACCAGTGCTGCCCGATTTTACCAATCGAAAACGCTATTAGTAACCAGAACGTTTTGGGGTTTGATCCCGAGCTGGTATCGATACAGTAACCAATTACTCACCAAACCTGGTAACAAGAAATCGTTACCTGGTCAACGCCAAAATCCGCCTAATGTTTGCTCTTTATTCATCATTGAAAAATATCAATAATTTTGTGTGCCTACCTTTTTTATCATTTAACCTAAAACATATTGATCATTGAGCCTTCTTCAAGAGAATGTCATTCTTTACAAATATTGCTCAAGTGTATACTTTCCAAGATATTCACTTTTGATTTTTAAAAACTCGTTGAAAAAAACACAAAATGTCCAATTTTTCTAATTTTGTTAAGTGTAAAAACACATAGCGATCGATGGAACTGTGCAGAAGTTAATAAAATTCAATAAAATATTTTTTCGTAATGAGATTGAAATGTGTATCTTTTTCTTCGGGATAATGGTTCCATTTTCATTTCGTAATATGGATATTTCCAAATTTTTATTGAGCTTGTGAAATCGCGGGAGTTGAAACATCTTTATCGCAGCTAGTAGTTACAGAGCATAATGTACCTTGAAATTGTTAGAAGACAACATTCACTGACCGTAAAAAAATTTATCTATGTCCAGGCTGTTCGAACGTAGTTAACATAAATAATAATAATAATAATAACAATAATAATAGTGATAATAATGATAATAATAAAAATAATAATGATGATAATAATGATATATAATTAAAAATATATAATTAATTGATTAATTGATTGATTGATTCATCAGGACAATGTTATACTGGGTGTCCGGAAATCATGAGCAAAAAATTCAGGTGTTAATTCCAGACAAGAAAATAAATGCAAAAAAATAATACGAGCTCGTAATTTAGGCTTTATTGAGATGAGAAATTAAAATTTGCCCTCCGATTTTTCGCATTTAGTAAAGGGCGCCACATACTTTTATACACTTTTGACTGGATATTTTTATTCTCTTAACCTTTTGACATAAAAAAGGGGTACTACTTTTGTTTCGATGAATGTAACCGTTTTCAAAAAACACGCGAAAATATCTTTGTTGCATTTAATGAATAGGCAATTATTTTGATTCATTTTCAACCTTAAACATAGCATGCTTTGGAAATATGCGCTATAGTTGCCGTAGAAACAAGTTTGGGAAGAATTAGTTTTGAAAGTGGTCAGTTTTTTCGAAAAAACAAAATGATAATAAATATGCAAGACTTTTTGATGTCTCTACAGTAAATTCGTTCACAAAAACGTAAAAAACAAGAAATATTTCTGAACACATTTTATGGTAAAATTCTAGCAAAGGGAAATTTTGGGTGCGAGGTTTGATGTAAGTAATCAAATAAAATGTTATAAAATATAAGTATTTGAGCAGTATTCATAGGAGTAATAAGAGCAAATACCAAATTTTCAAACCTACAGGGTGTTTCATCTAATATGTGTCTATTATGTCAAATGTTTCTTGAACGATAAAGTTAATTTCTGATACGATATGTTGTTAGGAACTTTTTCTCATGAAAATACCTCATGAATCACCACACAAAAAGTTTACCAATGTTTAGGAATCATCAGGTAGTTTTCTTGAAGGAACGATGATTACCCGAGAAATTGGATCTGTTTCCTTACTTTGGTTTTTGATCGAGAAAATTGCATTGTCACATAAATAAATATCACATGCCTAAAATTTGATAGCATTTTGGTCCTGCATCAGCTATCAAAAAAGTAATCTTCACGTGTCCTGGCGTTTTTTTTTTTTAATCGTGCTTTTCACGTAAAAAAAGTTGAACTCTTTTTCTGTAGCCCTTTTTAAAAAGTACAAGAATCATGTATAGTAGTTCCTGAACATTGAACAGAGGATAATCAATTAAGAAACTTGTTGGGCTTCAAGAACCTTGACAACTATTTTCTGTTCTGTTCTGCAATCAGTAGGGCCCCGACAATCTTTTTCTTGACCCACTTGTGGCAAAGAACTCCACCGTACGCCCTCTTGACTGTCTTCTTTCGCCAGCACAGACAAGATCGTTCCGGGGGTTGGGCAGGCAGGCTGGATGCCTCTAAGTTTGTCTTTGCATTGTATTGGTACACGAGTTTACCACCAGGAGTGCGTACAACGCATCTTCTGTTGCTTCCAGGTTTTGCTTTTAGCAGGCTAAAATGGTGCAACGAATGGTCTTTAGACGACGATTGCTGTACAACATAAATATGTACGCACGTATTTTCCCGTCAATATACATAGATTTTGTGGGGTAAGTGCGCAGTTCACCAATAACCTTTTTATAACAAATATTATTCCAAAGCGACAAACAATAATTCATGTTATGTGTTATTTTGTATCAGTATAAGTTACCAATTTTCAGGAAAAATGTTTTTCAAATAAATACGCAGACTAGAAAATATTGACGACCAAGCAACTATGCGATTATAGGTTTGACGATTTGGCAGATGGTGATTGACGGAAAAGCGTTAGTTCAACTATAGTCCAGCCTTTTAGATATCAAATTATTAAAAATTGCCCAATTTACACTGTGGGCCGAAATAAAGGAGTACATTTTTTAATTGAAAATATATTTTTTGTTTTTTGGACGATTTAATTTCTTTTCGCAGGACTAATAACCTAACATGTCCTCAACATGACTGTAAATTGGAAAGCAAAAATAATGCACAGGGTCGGACTTATAAAAAAAATTATATAACAGTGAATTTGAAGTCGTTGCAAATGAAAACTGTCTTAGCTAAAATTGTACTAATATGCTTTTCCGGTAGATAAACTATCCAGAACACTTCAGTAAAAAGAAAATTTTCCAAAATTACCGGATTCGCGAAATACCATTTTTTTATTAAATCACTTTTTAACAAATAACACATTTATGAGAACAGTTTAGTCATTTTCAAACTTGGAGTAAAATATTATGGATGTGGCCACCATTATTGTTTACCACTTCTTGAAGTCGTCTGCGCCATAAATTGATAGCCCCATTTATTGCACCCTGTTCAAAATTGTTCCAAACAAACTGCATTTTTTCTTTGAGCTGCTGGATTGTTTCAAATTGTTGTCCGTCATACAAATTTTGTTCGAAAATTCCCCAAATTAAATAATCAACTGAATTTAATTCTGGGCTATTAGGTGGACACATTTCTGGCTCAATATAATCCGGGCAATTTTCACTCAAGAACATCCTTGTACTGTGGGAAGTGTGCGAGGGAGCACCATCCTGTTGGAAAGTGTAATCGTAACAAACATCTTCAATTTCTGGTAATAGGTGCTACAAGATTTGTTCTTGATACGTTTCTGAATTGAGTTTTACCCCAGCATCAACAAAAGTTAGACGAGATTTTCCCAACATGGATACTGCAACAGAGACCATTACACCTTTTGAGAAATGACTTCTTTCAATCAAAAGATGCTCTAAAGGTATTTCTCTCTTAAGTTGTACGTCAGAATATACCCTATTATTCTGGGTATTTTTAGGTGGCCGTAAATAAAACATTTTTTCATCTGAAAACCATATTTTTCTAATGTCTTCGCGGGAGCGGAATCTTCGTAATAGCAAATTACATCTTTCCAATCGTTTTTCTCTTACATTGGCCGTAAGTCTTTGACAGTAGACTTTTTTAAATATTTTAAGATGGCAGTCTTCTTTAATGATTCTTCGAACTGACGTACGGGAAATCCTAGTTATTTTTGCGATTTTCCTTGTTCCAACAGTTTGGCCAGGTTGCAAATTTCCTTAAACAACCCTCACTTTACCAATATTTTCTTCAGTTCTCGAGCTTCGCTTCCTTCCTCTTCCCGATTATTTTCAATAGACCCATCGTTTTCCTTTAGATGTCTTAAGAACTTTCCTATCGTTCCAATATGCCAATTTTTCTCAGGAAATTCATTTACAATTTTTCTTGCACCATAATTATATTTTTCACGGAAATATTTGATTAATAATCTGTCCTCTTTGCTCAAAAGTGGCATTATCAACTGACTTATTTACTTATTTAGCTGTAAATGTCAAACAAATTCCATGGCAACCTGAGCAGTATGGCCTCCCAAGTAACACAAGTTTCTTTGTTATGATCTCCAAGAACGTTTTATAACAATGTTATAAAACCTAAGGTTTTAAAGAATGAGCTTGAAGATCTTCTCAGGACTCTCATAAAGCAGCTTCTAGCCAAAAAGGGCCCATCCTAAAAGGATCTCCAAGTCTAAATTTTAAAAATATTATAAATCCGTATAGTTTTAATTTTTTGGTCCTGAAGAGTTCTCCAAGATATCTTTAAATTCATTTATTAAAACCCTGACCGGGACATGTTACATTTGAAACATACTTGCTGCAGACTAAATGATCTTCGAATTAGTGTAAAATCTCTTAAAGGGGTTATATTTTATTTGTCAATCGGACTTGGTGTGCGTGGTTGGTTGTCGAGTTCCATACACCTAAGTATAATAGCGGTATATAATATTGAGACTATTATTATAGAAAAAACTGATGTTACTGAATGCGATGTTCTCCGGCATATAATTTACCAACGGATGGCACTTTTTCCACAAAATATAATACCATACTACTAAATAACTCGAGCGCCATCAATCCGCTGATTTCTTAGATATTCAAAGATATTTCAAGAAATTTCATAAATTTTTATTTTACATCTCAACATCTTAAATGCGTTTCCTTATAAAAATCCATGCTTGTGCACACTGTATTCCACTTCTTTTAAAAGTATATACTTCAATAAATTGTTTTTTCTCTCTATCTGTTACAAAGTGTCCAACATGGCGGTGCTCATAATCTTCTAGAAAACAAAAAAACATGGCGCGTTTTAAGTTAAAACCATTTGCGATTTTAAAAAATCCTCAAAGCCCAACTAGACTTGAAATATCTTTTTATTTACACTTTCAGAACAAATTCTCTTGAAGTCATCTATCTACTCTTTATTTTAAAACTTTTTTGCCATAATAGGTTCAAACAAGTTTTAACGAAGTTTGCGGAAAGATAATAATATGATAATCAAAATAATTAATAGTTTAAAATGAAAATCTAAACGCGCACTACACTGATGGTACAGGGTACAGCAGATAGCTTGTGACAAATAGGGCGATCTTTCCAAACGAAGAGTTGTAGACAGAATAACACAACAATTTTCAGAAATACCAGGAGCATTTCACACAACTAAATTGACCAAATTAAATCAATTGGGTTTCAAAATATTCCCAATGTACTCTTGAAAATGCAACAATTATGTTTGGTGACTTGATGTAGAATTTTATTGTACATTTAGCCTCAAGATGAAATAGTCTTCTTGATGAATTTTAATGGATACATCAAGAGTACTTCATATATCCATTTTAAAACTATTTGCTTAAGCCTGGATCGTTTCAAAACCATTTTGCAATTTAATACTTTTTGGAGGCAAATTAGTTTTATAATAACCAGTGACAAGAGTATTTTAAAATCAGTTCAAGATCAATTGTACATTAGGAGTGAATTGTTTTTTGTTTTGATTTGAGGAGTGCATTGAATGCATGATTTAGGAATGAGTGGACTTAAAGAATAATTGGTTTATCGTAAGATAACTTCAAAACACATAATATTTTATTAAACATATTAAAACCTTTTTGAATCCTGAATAAATCTAAAGTATCTTGGATGTGTTACTTGGGCTACTAAGTAAAATTGACATAAAAGAAGTGGTAAACAATAACGGTTGCCACATTCATAATATTTTACTCTAAGTTTTAAAATTACTAAACTGTTTTCATAAATGTGTTATTGGTTAAAATGTTATTTAATAAAAAAATGGTATTTCGCGAATCCGATAATTTCGGAAAATTTCCTTTTTACTGAAGTGTTCCGGATAGTTTATCTACCGAAAAAGCATATTAGTACAATTTTAGCTAAGACAGTTTTCATTTGCAACGAGCTCAAATGCACTGTTATATATATTTTTTTATAAGTCCGACCCTGTACATTATTTTTGCTTTCAAATTTACAGTCATGTTGAGGACATGTTAGGTTATTAGCCCTGCAAAAAGAAATTAAATCGCCCAAAAAATAAAAAATATATTTTCAATTAAAAAATGTACTCCTTTATTTTGGCCCACAGTGTATATACTGTACCATGCAGAAGATTTCTTTAGCGCCGGTACTTTCACCTTCAAATAAGCGCTATTTGTCAAATAACTATCCGTCAGAGTAACACATCGATCAATCATTATCTGACGGATAGTTATTTGACAAATGGCGCTTATTTGAAGGTGAAAGTACCGGCGCTTAACATAATTTTATTATTACTCGGCTCGCATCTGAATAGACTGGACTATAACGATTCTCAAATGACGAGATACCGTCGCATTAGACAAAGTAAAATTTCAGGAAAATAATAAAATCAGGTAGTTCGCACTTTTTGGCCGCCTTGTGTCGCCACCTCTTGACCCATTTGACGGAAGGGGTAGGGAAATACGACTGGACACATTTATTTCCAGTGGATTGCGTGTATCTTCTAGTTGTCTCAATCAACGATATCACCAATCCGATAGACATGGGCAGGCGTTCCCATCAGGCTTGCATTGATACTAGAGGTGGAAATATCCAATACCAAAAGTCTTAATTTACCTTTTTTTACAAGTTCCATCAATTTGTGAATCTAAATTTTTAATTTGAAAAAAAGATGTATGGACATTTTCACTAAAGCCTGCCCTATCGTCGAAATCAATCGTCAAAAAAGCGGATAAAGCTTTAATCAAGATGACAGGAAGTTCGAAGTTGCACGCTCTAGCGAATGCTTTGTTACAACTGTCACGGTCCAAGTAAAAAACCGACCAAAGTCTTTCAAACAAAATTAAGTCTTGCTTATTCTGAGAAAATTGAATTAGTGCAAGAAACAAAAGTAATAAAATCGTAGCGTTCAGCATTACATTGCAGGATTGTCATTACGATTACCTCAGTCATTTGGTCATGTATCTAATTTATAATGATAATGGAAATTCTAGTGGGAATTCCGTGTAATAATTAATAAAACTGTAGCTCCTCTAGATTTTATATAAATTGTCCAGTGACTAGTGGAATATGGATAACTTTTCTCATTTTGCTTCATCAACTCCAATGTATCTATACTTTTGATAATGATAAAAATAAGGACTCATTAGTAGATATTGCAACTCATTTATCAAGCCCTAGCTTGGTAGTCTATATTTGAATAATATATTAAAACCTAAATTGGTCTTATCAGAACGTCAATAAAACTGACATTGATCAATTGTTACTATTTCCGTTTGATATGGTGCAAAAACAAATTCAAATTATTTTTTGAATAATGGTTGTTAGAGCATAGATTATAGTTTTGCGATAAGCTTTGAAGGAATTGAAACATGAGACCACATTTTCTTCTCAAGAAATTGAGATGTTTCGACCCTCTTATGCAAGAAGTCAAGAAACTTCTTGACAAAAAGGATCTTATACTACCTCTTTTGGACATGATTACAATCTTCTGTGGGGAAACAGAGATCGGGGAAGACTGAGGAAGATGATGGAGTCAGACCTCGCTTCTTTGAGGGTGTGGTATGCCTCAAATGGTCTTTCGATCAATGTTTCCATGACAAATATAGTGCCTTTCAAGAGCAGCCTTGATGAGGTTATAATGGGTAATGAAAGGTGGAGAAGACGTCAGATTCCTAGGACTGATCAATGACAGATTGGAGTTTGAAAGTCACTATTCCAACCTATCAATCAAGTGATCTAGTGGATGCTACGCCTCTCGAGTGACAAGGAAGAAATTGGGTGTTGCTGCTGCTAGAAATGTTCACCATGCTTTAATAGAATCTCACCCAAGATATGGTCTCAGATTTTGGGGTTCATCTATTTGAACCACGTTTTCCGGATTCAAAAATGAGCCATCCGCCCTACGGTCTACAAACACAGGATTCACGCAGAACGTACTTCACTCTGAAGTGGATTTTGAAACTGTCGTTCCAATTCATTTTTTCTACGGATATTCTTGAACATCAAAAGTAAGTTATAAGGATACCTGATAACTCGGACTCCCAGATACATCTGCCTATTCTTACTTCTAGTACAACCAAAGTGGTTGCAGAGTACGCTTCGCATCTTCACGAATCCTGCTCTAGCTATTTCTATTCTTCTTCTAATTTCCCTAGAGTGGTCGTGTAGTTTATTTTCCTGCCCAGGTATAAGTAGTTTTGTACATTTTGCAAGTGATGTTATTGACTAAAATGTCTACGTGTGGATGATCTTGTGTGCCCGAAAAAACACCATGGTCTTAGATGCCTTTATCTTCAGACCCATTTATCTGTTCGGATGTTCATCAGAGTCTGTAGCTGTTCAATTAACTCTCCGATTACTACGGTGTCATCTGCGTAACGAAGGTTGCTAAGTACTGTTCCATTTAGTTTAGCTCCTTCAGTTTGGTCTGATGTCCTCCGAGTACACATTAAATAATAGTATGTGAAGCGAGGCAGCCCTTCTCTAGTTCTTCGTCTAGACTATCTGCTGTAGATGCAATGCTATTTATTTCAAAAGGTTGTCCTCTTATTTTACGCCGTGCTGTGTTTTTTCCAAAGTAGAAAAATGTGTTCTTTCTTTCTGTGTGTGTGTTGGTGTGTGGATCGAAGGAATGACCGACACGATTTTCTGATTTGACGTCATTAGACATCTTCATTCGAAGATATGCCAAAAGTATTGCAGGTATACTCTTTGCCTTAGATGACCCAACAGGACGAAGACGAATAACGGTGCCTCAAATGTTGAGTTACGTTAAAACAAATTTCCAAGATCAGGATTTTGCCAAAACGAGTACCTATCCTACATCGATATCGATGTTTTTCATATTCTATTATCTAGTAGAAATTTTATAAGAGCACAATTGAATCATAATGTGGGTATCGTATCGTGAAAAGTTGTGCAAACAGGAACTTATCATATTACAGAATAAACCAGTGAAAACGAGACAAACTTATAGTTGATTTGAGTCTTCAAGTACTTACTATGAAGACTAATTTGCTAGTATTTTCTAAACGCATGTAGTGACATGCATCAACCACTTATAAATTTTTCAAAAATCAAATGTTGTCTTGATTATTTTTCACTAGAACATCCCGTATACCTGTATGATGTTATTTTGCTTAAATTATCGACGAAGCTATTCATGGGTGAATTTATTGATTGGATGTAATCTTTTCACCAGGTTTTACCCCATCATATTCATTAGTAATTATAATGAGCCTAACATGGATAAAGCCAATTTAATTTTTACCCGCATTTATTATTAATAGGATGTGTATTTGAGGGTCATCAATTATACCCGTCTAATTAGCAAAAATACAGCTTTAGTGATAGGATAGGAAGTTTTTTCAATAAAGTTTATCGCGTCACATTGTTATCCATTTATTTTTATATGCCCATAATTCTTCGCAATTAAGATACTTGCCATAAGTACATGCTCGATTTATATGAAAATATATAGTTATCATTGCCAATTACCGCGGGCATAATCTATATTTCGAATAATTAGCAACGTCGCAATTAGTTTCGTTATCATTGCATTTTGGACTCCGGGTTTGCAAATGTTAATGATTTGCCTACTAATTTTGTCAAATATATGTAATGGGATCATACGACAAAGCAGATTAGTGTAATCATTAGTTGGTCACATTGGCATTATCGTTATTACATTTTGTTAAATTCCACATACATACAACGTTGAAATCGCAAAGAGGTACTTAACTGCAATGAAAAAGCTGTAAATGGCGAGAGAAAATATCGTGGGTTCAAAATTAGAAGTTTGAGGATGATATTCACTTGATTAATTTCCGATGTCAAAACTAGTACAAATTACATAAATGATCAGAAGAATATTACCATGTGGTATCACCATACAACCTGTGATTCGTGTCTCCAACCTCCAATACAATTCAAGAATAGGTAAATCATGGTAAATCATTAACTTGACAATTTTGCATGCGAAACTGTCCTTAGCGTTCAGTATCCTCAAAATTGGTTGGTGCAATCGGCCATCAGATTCCTCGGAATACGTACGCTTTATTCTAAAAATGTGTAAACCAATAAAATATTTTTATGTTATATTTTGCAAAAAACATTTAAATGTGGGCATCAACTCTTGAAAAAAAAAGGTTTTTGTAGAGTATTATCAACCATCCTCAACCAGAAAATCAAAAATCAATCACGAACACAAAACTAGTTGATCCGGCAACATTTCGATCACCAGAATATTTTCAAAGTTGCATACTGTCTGTTCATGGCTTTCCTGCGGTTACGTCCATGATACTACAAACAAGATATGATGGATTGCTGAACGAAATTAGAACCAAGCCGCGCATGTCGTCCCTGCGAGCCCAAAGTGAGGTTAGATGTAAAACATCAATACCGTAACCTAGTAACCATTTGCTGATTGAAATTTGAATTGGCTCACGCATGACATCCTCACGTGACATTGATTGTATAGGTTTGAGGTAGGTCACGTGATGACAACTGAGGGGGATGTGCGAGAGTTATTGTATTATGGCGTGAGTTAATCTTGTTTTTTTTAGTATCATGGTAACCCAGTAACCTAGGTAACCTATGAATTTTTAGGTTTGGGCCACGGACTTGGTAAATGAGAATGGACTGCCAATGCAATGAGAAGAAGATCACTGGAGCATGGGGCGCTGCCATGATGGGATAATTTGAGTTTGTGCTTCTGATTTTCAGTGGTGCCATAGTTGAAAAATGCAGAAATCTGTAATGCCTGATTCACATTGAATTTCATTTCGAAGTGGAACTGTCAAATTACCGCTTGGAAAACAGGAATCATAAGTCACCATTCACATTGTATTTGGCGTAAGCGTGCCAAAAATTCAATGTAGATGGTAGCATATGATTCCCGTTTGCCCAGCGGAAATTTGACAGTTCCAATCCAATTCGCAAACAAATTGATCGCAAACCTTACATACAGCTAGTGCCGATTTCCAGGTTATATCACGGACCTATAAACCAAGTCCGTGGGTTATATTCATTGATATTAATATAATAAGATGAAGGACGAAGGATATTGGTAGATATCTAAAACCGCAGAATGCATAAATCTTGAAACATCGACTATCTCAATTCGACTTATTGCAACGTTTAAAAAAAAACATAAGAAAAGGTCGTTTTTGAAATACTGCTTGTAACAGATCATCTACGTGAATCATCAAGAGGATATTCCAAATTTCCCTCTCGATAAAAACACATTGAACACAAATCCAATGTAGATGGTAGCATATGATTCCCGTTGGACAAGCTAAAATTTGACAGTGCCACTTCGGAGTATAATTGATTGTAACCCTTAGCATTGTATAAAAAGTTTTTTTATACAATGCCCTTAGACAAGGCGGAACCCCAGCATGGTACCCAAAATTCATGGAACACCCTACCATAAGAGCACTGCGTCGACGCAACCCCGACATTAACTAATCTGGTAACCCTGCTTGCAGAGCTACATGAAATGAGGAGTCCTATTACGGACTTACGGAACAACACCCAGCCCAGCCATTTATAAGGTATGTGCACCCAATTCCAAGCCCAAGCCCCCAAGCTCCACCTTTCTACCTCCATATGCCAAGCTCCAATCTGAAAATCATAAATAAGTCAATCAAGCAAGAATACGATCTGACCATGATCTGAAGTTGCAAAAATCAGAATTCTCCGAGGAACTTGGGGTAAGTTATTGAAATCAGGTCCCATAATAAAGAAGATATTATTTATTAATTCTTAACCAAACTATTGTAGTTTTTATGGACAGAAAACGCCGGGAAGGGGGCAAAGCGCTCCCATTCCCATTGTTGAAATAAGGGATGTTTTATTCCTCGAATATTATGATGAACTCCTAGAGAAGGTACACCATCTCTAGAGAAGGCAAAAAATGTATCAACAAGGAAAGTGAGAAGATCAAAAGAAGATTGGAGGAATCATACGTTGAGTAAAGAATGAGAGTCATTTTGATTAAGATGATAAGATTTATTTTTTTACTGCTGTTTAGCTGATGCTTTTATGTGAATGGCGGATACCCATTAAAGACTAAAGTATCTTCACTTTATCCTTCAATTCTACTTTACATCATTTAGGTATTTTTATGAGAAATAGGTAAACGGTTTCGTTGGAATAGTTTCATATCAGCTATTCAGGGTGAGTCTGAAAAACGTGCGCATTTTGACAGGGTATAAGTAGAATGAAGTATGATAGTCACTTTTTGTAAATGAACATGTGTCCGCAAACGTCTCGTTAAAAAAATACAGACCGTTGAAAGTTCAGGAAAATTTGTTTCCACTCAATCTTCAACAAGCCTATACCTACACCGTTTGGAAAAATTACCAGATCGGTCGAATTATCCAAAAGATACACGAGTTAGAAAAAACTGCCTCATGTGGAAGTTGTTGGACTTTTGAAAATCTACATATCTGTTATAAATTGGTATATAAGTTGTGTCAGACCAAAGTTGCATTTTTTTAAATGGAGCCCCCGGTATATCAATGGATATTCAAATTCTTCCTTCAATTTTGAGCAAAAATTGTGATTGTACAAATTGTCCCTAAATTAAATCGTTATCTTGATTCAAAAATAACATTTTTGCACCTTTGACATGCTATAAAACGCAAACGGTACAAGATAGAGCAAAATTGTCTGCATTTTCTCATCTCAACTTTTCAAGAACTATTCTGGCATTTATGAACAGTCTCAGGAGAAATTCTGGCTTGCCGGCGCAGATGACTTTCAATGGTAGAGAACTTGTCGAACCACAGAAAATATCCAATGCCTCTCTAACCACCACGACGCAGATATTTCATCTGATGTGGTGCTACCAGAGCGCGTATTCTGTAACGTCATAGAGAAGAAATTTCTTTCTATAAAGCATAGGGAGGAATGCTTTATAGAAAAAAACTTCTTCTCTATAACGTTATAGAATACGCGCTCGGTTTCTTTTTCATCGTGCCTTTCACATCATATATTCACCATCTCAGAAGATGCGGATAAACTCACAAGCCTGGACGTGTCCAAATGCACTGGCCCTGACGGAATTCCAGCCTCATTTCTCAAGAATTGTTCACCTTCTCTTTCATTCCCTCTGCAGAGGTTATTTCAACGCCGGTCTTTTGATTCTGGATACTTTCCCACCATTTGGAAGGTGTGCTCGTTGTACCAAATTCAAAAGTCTGGTGATAAAAGTGACGTTACAAACTACCGTGGCGTATCAATTTTATCTACAATACCAGAGTATTATTTATTATTATTGACCAGCAGCATGGATTCCTCTCAAAACGCTCCACTGCAACCAACCTAGCCATCAGTCAAAACTTCCTGGTATCTGCAATGGAACAAGGCCATCAGGTGGTATCAATCTACACAGATTTTTTCAAGGCGTTTGACATGGTATAACACAAGCTAATCTTCAAAAAACTATATGAAATTGGTGTTTCAGGTGTTAGGAATTTGGAACCAAATTACCTGAGAAAATGTCATGTTTTTGACACTTGATTTTTATTAACTGTAATTATTGTGATAAAGTTTTCATAAATATAAATTGTTCATTATCTTGTTGTATTGAAGTCGTATTATAACAGATTTGGCGCAGTCATGGACTACGAAAAATGGCCAAAGCATTCGGCAGTTTTCTTAAAAAACAAGAAGAAATAATGTTTCCTCAGTTCACAAAATGCTTAGGATCCCAACATACAATGAATAATCAAGACAATGAGGAATTCAGGATGGAGACTCTAGGAAGCAGCATTCAAGAATTTCACTATGATGTAGAGAATGGAATAACATTTAAGGTGTGGTTCAAAAGATACCAAAGTCTTTTCACAAAAGATACGAAGCATATTTCTGACTCGGCCAAGGTAAGATTATTACTTGGAAAATCAGATATACTAATTCATGAAAAATATGTGAATGTCATCCTTCCAAAAGAAATCAAAGATTTTGATTTTGAACAGACTGTTACGAAACTGACTAATATGTTTGGAAATAGAAGGTCAATTTTAAGCCAGAGGTATCAATGCATGCAATTGAGAAAAAATGATTCAGAAGATTACATTACTTTAGCACTAAGAGTCAACAAATTATGTGAAAAATTCAAGCTAAGTCAAATGACAGATGATCAGTTCAAATGTCCCATTTTTACCTGTGGGTTGCACTCGGTTGCAGTCGAACAACGATATGGACGTTCGCACCAAAGATTTGAGCATACTTGATTCTGAAACTAGATCACACACTCTGGAAAATCTCATCATAGAAAGTCAAAGACTTTTGAATTTAAAACATGACACAAGATTCAAAACTAGCTGCTTTCTATTTGCATCTTGAATCAGGTCAATTTGACCCAGATCACTGAAATTTGACATTTAGGATGTTTTATTTACAAACTGATCTGATTTGTAAGTGATTAACCCCCATATGCACCGTAAAAATCTAATCCGGATAAAGACTTCATCGCGATTATTTTCCATTAGGTTGTATGGAAGATAATCGCGATAAAGACTTCATCCGGATTAGATTTCTACGGTGCATATGGGGGCTAGTCACTTCTCCCTTTGCCCCTAACTGTACCACCCGCAAATTTCGATCACTTAAGTGAACTGGTCAGAAGTAGAAGGTGGGGGTTGTTTTCACGACTATTGGGCGTGAATTTTGCATCAACCCAACCCTTAAACAACATAAAAATATAGAATGTTTGCCCTCAATCCAAAATTTTGAAGAAAAGAACTTTTTTTGGCTAAAAATGATGACAGTGATCAGAAACAAATGACAGAATAACAAATGCAGTTTTATTTGATGGATTTCGAATCAGATCATTTTAGGTCAGTTCATTAAAAATTGAACTGATCCAGTATACAAATAAAAAGCAACTAATGAATCAGACAGCAATAATGTTTTTTGTCAATATAACCAAAAATATCAACAGAAACTGAAGGTAAATGTCACCCACAGAAACAAATTCAAGAAATGTTCAAAGTAATGTAGAGTTCGACAACAATCACCAGCTCACAGAAGCAGAACCAGTCCAAAGTTCCAAGTTATCCGTGCCGGTATTGTGGAGAATTACATATTTCGTAAAATTTTGTCCGTTTCAAAATCATGTTTGTCAAAGATGTAGTGGTGTTGGCCATAAGGAAAGTTATTGTGGTGTCAGGAAAAGAAGTCTGAAGTACAGAAGCTACCAAAGTTGAAAATAACCCAACATCCAATGCTATATTCGATATAAATCACATTGGAATACATCCAGAGAAAAAATATCTTCAAGTTGAGATAAACAATTAATGTACCAGTTCGGCTACAGATCGACACAGCTTCAGATATCACCGTCATATCTCAAGACACATGGACAAATATTGGAAAGCCGGTTTGTCAATCCACATCTCATTTAGCAAAAAGTGCATCAGGTGATCACCTCAGACTGGATCCAGAATTTCAATGCACAATCAAATTCAATCATACTAGCATAGAAGGTATTTGTTTTGTTACTATTATCCCAAAGCTCAACCTACTTGGTAGGTATTGATTGGATAACAAAATTCGAACTACGGAATGTACCATTCAGTTCAATTTGTAATGTTTTGAAGACAAAAGCTACACCAATCAGTCAAGAATTCTTGAGAGCAGAATTTCCGAAAGTTTTTCAAGAAAGTTTTGGGTCTTTGCACAAATAAGGTTGAACTTTATATCAAAGAGAACGCAATTCCTGTTTTCAAAACAAAGCGGTGTATTCAGTTATGGAAAAAGTGGATCAAGAACTCAAACGATTGAAGCAGTTGGGCATCATCTCACCAGTTACCAGTTGAGTATTCCGATTGGGCAGCACGAATTGTTGTTACCAAAAAGCCTAATGCACATTTAAGAGTTTGTGGCGATTGTTCAATTGGGCTCAATGATGCACGTCTTCCCCATCATTACCCTCTTCCAACCCCTGAAGAAATTTTCTCTAAGCTTCAAAATGCCAAAATATTTAGTATTATAGATTTTTCAGATGCCTTCCTCCAAATAGAAATGAATGAAACATTCAGAAAATTATTTTATACCAATATAATAGGATGCCTTTTGGAATAAAAGTAGCACCTCCATTTTTCCAACAAATCATGGACACAATGTTGACAGATTTAAAAGGTCCTACTGCTTATATTGATGATATTTTGATATCTGGCCAAACGGAGGAAGAACACAATCAAGATGTAAAACGTGTTTTGGAACGTATAGAAGAATGTAAACACCTCATATTTTATAAACTCCTATTATGCATATAGGAATGTATAGTTTCTTATAACTTCAAAAGAACTTCAAAGTTAAGACTTACTCATAATGTCAAAACGTTCCTCTACTTTCCTGAAGAACTATCTCATTATCTGCTGTGAAAAATATCTAGCTGAAAATTGCCCATGTTTTCGAATGATAAACAGCGCAAGACATTTGAAAATCCTGCTAAAATCTTTGAATAAGTACGGCAACATTGTTATCATGTGGGAGCGGGAGCTACATCCAGTCGCAAATGATATTATTGCTAAGCTTGGCAATTACTTAAGTTTGATTGGTGCTGAAAACTGCGGGACATTTAAATAAATGGAATTCGTTTGCACCAAATTTCTGGGCATAAGATTTTTTTTTCGTTTAAAGCAACCTCGCCTTGCATTAGTTTGGGTTTAACTTTTCCAGAACCGAACGTGGAGCGACTCATATTTCTTTTATCGAAAAGAGGAACGCCATTGTTTTTTTTTGGCGTTCAATTTTGAGCAAAAAAAGGCAACTTAAGTTTTTCTTCTCCAGAAAAACCTTCGAAAAACTCACTTATTGCAAGTGACAAATCTTTCTCGCGTGACTTATTTTCAACACAACGCACTAGTACCATAAATAACTATTACTATCAGTCCAGTGAAGTTGAAGGCTATTTATAGGGGTCAGCAAAAAAAAATACGAACAGAATTATATTTTCAGGGATGCTTGAGGACTTCCTCCTAAGCATCTAACCAAAATATCTGACTCGAACTCCTGGTACGTTTAGTGCTAAAGAGGTGGTTTGCTAAAAATGTATTTAGAGCAAAATGACCACGATTAATGTTATAGAGGACAAAGAAATGAACATCTTTGCCCTATAATTTTTTTTGACAGCCTTAACACTTAATGAGTTACAGCGCAACAAATGTCAAAATTCGGCTCTGGCAACCGGGGTGGTTACAAAAAATTTTTATTAGGCAAGAAAATGTTTAGGATACCACCTCTTCAGCGCAAAACGTACCAGGAGTTCGAGTCAGATCTTTTGGTTGGATACTCAGGAGACAGTCCCCACCCCAAGTAACCTTGAAAATATCATTGTTTCGATTTTTTTCGACATCTTTACTGGACTTATGTAGTGAACAAATATTAAAAAAATTATGTGGTATGTCTTCTCTAAACTGAAGCTTGTTTGCTGATAATCGATATTACTGAATCTAGTCGAGCCAACCGATCGAACGGATGGTCTGACGAGCCGTGCTAGTCGAGCCAACCGATCGAACGAATAAAAACTACACACAAAATTAGCGATAACTCGAAAACAGTGAAGACCTAGGTGTTCATATGAGATTTTTTGTTGCAAATCACCCTATCTATCTCGTGTTTCATATTAAACCATATGACTTTTGGGACATCCTGTTTAAAAGGTGAGCCTGAAAATAGTGTGCATTTTGCAATGGTTGATAGAGTGTATAGTGAACTAATCACTTTTTGTATGGGAACATAATATGTCCGCGAATGTTTCTCTAAAAAAATACAGAGTGTCAAAAGTTTAGGAAAATTTCGTTTTTTTTTTGTAGATTCGAAACGCCTCGAGCGATTTGGTTCAAATATTCAGGCACTCTTGAGCATCTTTTTGAGAAAGTCGTTTGGATCCAACCTCGAATCCAACATTTCCAGGATCGGACTTAGAACAACTTCAATTTTTAATTTTGAAGATGAAAGTTGTACGCCAATGAGTTCCATGAAGTAAAAATCATTTTTCGATTTTTCGTTCAATTTTAAGCAAAAAAAAGTAACCTGAGATGCGTCGTTTTCGAGATAAAAAATAAAAGGTATTGAGATGGCTCTAATGAAAAATCCATCGATTTTATAGCCAAGGTACACAGATAATGAATTGGTAGAAGTTCATCATCACAGCTTAGTAACACTTCAATTATTATTATTGTGAATACCTTTACACCGAGTTTCGCTAGGCGCGCACGCATGCGCATGCACATGCGTGTGTTCCGAAGTCATTGACGTTCAAGTGTGTACTCAGTTTTTTATGCGAATTATGTAAACCGGTATTGAGATCATCAAGATTAAAGCTGAAAGATGATTACTTTCAACTGTGTTACATACATGAATTACAAAAAATATCGATATTTTTAAATAGTAAAATACTAAACATTCTCTAGGAATAAGTATTTTGGAGTTCGACGAATGTCAATAGTGAAAAATATTTGTCAATCGAACCGCCGAAGTACTCGACCACCTCTTCTGTCAGAACGATTTATTAGTTCGGATCATTTAAGAACGAACTCTAAAAAACAGTGTTGCCAACAGCATTCGTCTACACACTGCACCGAGAAAAATCAGTTATCGCAGAACTACCGTGAATTATGTGTGATGTAAAATCATAATACCCATGCCATCCACATAGAGTTAAAAAAAAATTGTCACAAATATTCCATAGGATGAAAGTCAAGTGGAAATCCCTAAAGATCACAGAACACATAAAAATACAACTAAGATGTAAGCATACTATAGGTTTATGTTGGAAATTGCTCAAAAAGTGGTTTCGCATCATCAGAAATAATTACATTACGCTCTTGAATTTTTTAAACCAAAGAAAATTAAATTGCAAAGGTATGAACAAAACATCGGCCAGAATAACATGAGATAACTAACAATCATACAGAGAGTTAATTTATTGAAGGCAATGATATCAAACAAACGCCACAATCCGCATAACCTTTCCTCATAGGTAGGTACATCAAAGCATTACTCGATGATAAATAACTCTTGCTAAGCGTCTCATTAAAACATCAAAGACCATATAAGAGCATCCTACAACAACTTCATAAAATCGCGTTATAAGCATAAACTGAAGTTAATTGTGCAACTGTCACCCCCTCCACGTTCTGCCCATTAGCAAGCAAATGACCTTTAGTTAAATACGTAATCCGTTTATCCAATAACAGTTTTATGAACGAGCATTACACATTTATTCAAACGGACAGTAAGATGGGTCTTGAATAATGAGGGTTCGTGGACGAACGCCCGCCCATGGGCTGTACGTATGGAAGCTCCATCCCATCATGGGTATGTTGGCGCACCTAACAGTACGTGTGCGTTAACTGACGGCTTGGTTATAATATATCTGTTTCTTTTTCAGTTCCATGCAAGGATATGTTGTGATGGTGTAAAAATCTCAAATTGACTTGATTTTGGATTGCTACGAGTAACTGGAGGATATTGGACTTCTTTTTCGCACTGATCGTATTCGAGTTCTTTGTTATTATTTTCGATGATGGTATGATGAGATTGCTACATACATTGGACATTCACTGATGGGGAATAAAAATAGTTCAATTCTTACTTTAATCATGCAGGTTGCTACTTAATGGAATGTCTTCAACGCTGAACCGTTTTAATAAGTACATTTTTTCAAGAAATAGCACATAATTGGATCACAAAAATAAATAATTTCAAAATTCTTTCCGCAACTTCAATACTCATCTTAAATTAGATGTTCCTCTTTATGCATCCTAATGAGAAGATATCAGTTGATGCCGTATTCTGTAATTCGATTCAAATTTAAATAAGGTACCTATATCCTATATTACTAGTGTTGATGACAAATTTTTGATCCCATAACTATAGGGGGGGGGTCTAGATGAAAGATTATTGGAATAATTCATCTTAGGTACTCGCGGATGAGAGTTAATCTCTCTGCACAGAAGTGGTGAGCGGGTACTTCGATGGTTCGATGGAATTTTCATATACACGTATTCTATCAAATATTTAAAAGTTATCAGTTTTTTTTTCAGTTCTTTTTTCAAAATACTCAAAAATATACCAAAAAAATTATAACTATATTTCAGTTGATTAAACTGGATTACGGACCGTGTTGTGTTCGTTTTTTTTGTGACGGTGACGTCACGAACGGAAGCTCGCAAATCTGGTGGAGAGGTTGGTGGTGGTAAGACAGTAAATTATTGATTTCCATCACTACAGGGTGCAAATGAATAAGTGCGAAAAAATTCAGGTGGTGATTCTTGGGTTAATTTTAAGAAAAAAACCTCATAATAGGAACGAATGTCCTAAAAGTCTTCACTTTTGAGATACAGGGTTGCAAAGATTTTGAAAAATCATAATGTTTTCCATAATATCTATGAAACTGTCAATTATCTGCTGACTGTTGTTAAAAAGTTGTCTGTCAGTTCAACAGTGGATTTGAAATATTTCATCGAATCCGCAACGTCGGACGAAAGAAAGTCAAGAGACCTTGGTGAGAAATAGATGAGAATTATCCAAAAAAGTAATTTCCAGAGAAAACAGTGGCGTACCATATTTTTTCTTCAAAAATATTTAGTTCAAATCCCGCATGAACGCCATCGGTACAAATTAAAAAAAATGGGTGTCAGAAAAGGCTTTTTGATGCATAGAAAATGCATACCAAATTATACTAAAATATCTACAGGGGTTTCATAGATATATAAAAATATTTTTTTCTCAAATCTTTACTACCCTGTATCTCAAAAGTCAGGACTTCCAGGACATACGTTGATATGAAGTTTTTCTCTTGAAATTGATAACCCAAGAATGGCCTCCTGTTTTTTTGCATTTATTATCATTTACATTGCTATAAATAAAACATTTTCTATTGAAATTAGTCAATCAAAAATTATTACATTTGGTATGTTGGGAATTGGTTATCAACGTAAAAACAGTGACAATTGCAATAATTATATTTTTCACTCGAGTGATTACAATTTTAATGCCACTTGCAGAAAATAACAACTAACATCCATGTAAAGAAGAAAAAATGATGGTTGGTGGGCGGAGACCGACAAGAATAATTATTAATAACAATCAACCCTGATGCTCACTTCAGCTTGAGATGATTTGGGAATGAATTTTTTATTAAACCGCATTATTTAAAAATAAACTATACAGGATGGCCCAACTTAAAGGTGGTACCTCTATCTGTGACCACCGGCGGATCTAGGGAGGAGGTAAAGGGTGTAAATGGGGGGTATACATAAACAAAAAAAAAACTCTTTTTCTTCGGGACGGAAAACAGAACAGTCATATTAGAAACGAAAACAACCAAAACACCGCTAAAGCTGAGGGTCTTAATTTATTCGTTTTTTGTTGCCGAAAAGAAACGAGATTTGATAAAATGGCGAATGCGCATTCACGAACATGTCACGTGATTTTGCAAACAAAATGCAACTTTAACACCCTGTAACTCCGTCAATAATCAATTTCCGAAAAAATATTATAGGAAGAGGTAGCATTTATTTTTTGTCTAGTATTCTCACGTGAATTTTTTGCTCGTCATTTCTGGACACCCTGCATGTATATCATTGATGACCCGTTAAGGTGCCTTTTGTGCGAGCGGTATTGGGAGATTTGGAGGTGGGGCAAGTGGCACTGTCAAGATACCCTTTTATGCACCGGTTATTTGGTGATACGGCGATTCCGTGATTGCCTAAAATTTATATTAAAAATGAGAATTACCTTTCTGTTGTTATTTCTCATGAAAAAAAATCAATAATTATTGATTTACTCTACAAGAAGAAGGGAACAAGCTTTGTTTTGTACAAACGTTCTAGGTTAGTTGGCGTCACAGCAGATCATTGAGCGTGCGCAAAGTATATTTTACGGCTTCCAACAAACGCGCTGCCGTCTCGTGATCGTCCACCAATCCGGCGAATCTTTTTTTTTGACATTTTTGTCATCTATTCCTAACCCAAACTTGATGTCAAGAATATTTCCAGCATCTTTTGAATTGAATTTGACGATTTTTTTTTAAAAGTGTATGTATCAATGTAGTAATTGAATGTACCGCCATTTTGTAGTACTCACAAAAAAATTCAAATAAAATCTAACTGTAGCACCCTGTTACTCCGTTACTTATCAATTTTTGAAAAAATGTTACCCATATGAAAAGGTGTTGTATTTATTTTCGGTCCAGAATTCTCCCCTGATTTTTTTGCCCATCATTTCTGGACACCCTGTATAAAAAGTATTTTTGAAGTCGGGCATGGAAATTTTAAAGTCGAACTTTACTTTGTATCCTGAATGTATAGGATCTAATTATCTCAAAATCCATAAGAAATATCTGAATAAGATGGTATTACATTCCATTGAATATTAATATACCTATTATGCTTCAATCACATGCATTCAGGAAATAATCTTGTAACACCCTCTATAAGAAATAGTTGAAAAAAATTTTACCGCCTAGCCATTTTTCACTTCTTTGTCGGCCTAGCCTTAGAAAGTCCCACTTTCTCCCCAGACAGCAAAACTTTTCTATAGGATATCCAATAGATATCCAACATGGATATGATATCCTATAGATATTCATAGGATATCCAAATGTCCGTCCATATCCAGGATATAGCGAATATCCTATGGATATTCTTATGGATATCAATAAGGTGTCCATAGATATTGATATGATATCTTCTGGATATCTTTCGAATATCTTTTGGTAATATTTCAGGATATCCCCTCCTCTTATTGTACTGATACATATAGGTCAAACAAGTACTGCAACTTTTCTCTTCATGTTTTATCAATGTAATGAGTACATCAAATTTTCATCACTGATTGCCGGGTTCGTCCGATGGTTGTTGTGCTGATCCTTCATCAGTATTTTTCTTTCTGCAATAAAAGAAAAAAATAATATACGAAGGATTATTCACAAAGATGTTGGGCTACGAGACATCGGGTATGTACCTAAAAAATATCGTGTCCGTTCAAAAATATTGTAATATGTTTTTTTACCAATTTAAAACATGTCAAAAATTGCCTAAATTGACGATTTTGGCCAAATAGAGTGAGAAATGTATCGTTTTTAGCAACTTCAAAACCGCAGGCTGTAAAAATTGTCAATCGTGGTTTAATTTTCAGGATCGGCATACATTTTGCCCCTCTTTGATATCAATTTTTTCCTAAAACCCCTTTGAAAACCGTCAAGAGTGTCTCTTTTTTTCTTTCAGAGGACAAAAAGGCACAATCACTTTTCAATAAAAAACAGTCTGAGCACCTAGACTGGGAAAAAGAATAGAGTACTTATTTATGTGACCAGATGTTTAATATCTGTAGAAATGAGGAAAAAACATAGGAGGTCGAAGACTTTTGACGTTGTGTGTAATAAAATATGTGATATTAATTACATGGATCACTGGTAAATTATTGCATTTTTTAAATTACAAGTAAAAATGTGTGATGTATGCCTGCGCAATGACTAAAAAAATATTAACAGATAAATAAATAAATAAATTTGAACTCGGCGTAACGCAGTTGAAAATAAAATAGCTCATATTAAAGAAAATGGTGAGCGCCCTTGTGAGCGCCATATAAAAAAAACATACTTACAGATTGCTGGTTTTGAGCCTTGCTGGCGCATGTCTCAACCAGTTTTTTAAGCTGGATATTATTTGTTGATCTGTCTCCTTGAAGTTAGGGGGTTAGGGCTTTGAGCTGCTGCTCCTTCAAAATTCAATTGCATATTGATAAAATCCTGATGAAAATATAGTGACATTCCTTGAACTTACTTGTGACACAATTGGAAAGAATCAATGAGCAGAACATCTATCTTTTCTTCCCTTCCCAGTATTCTGATGCAACGTTATCAGAGATCACTTTTCTTGAGATATTCTTTACTACACTGTTGATGTCGTCACCACCAATTTTGACAAAAAGTGATTTCTGGAAGAAAAAAAATTGTATACTGATTCTAAGATGCAAATCAAATTTTTGAAAGTGTCTCCGCAGCGATATCTGTTTGAGCCGGGTTATGATCTAGACTTTGGCATAATTTTGGCATTGGCCCTATGATTGAACATTCACGTTAAGCTAAGGTATGCCTACACATAATTAATATGATTGTTTATTTATGAAAATGTCCAATTGCTTACAGCGTGACTCAGGTGAAACGTGAAACGGATAAGTTGAACTAACTGAAACGTTCAATCACAGCCCCGCCATTATCACAGAAGTACATTGCTGAAATAAAACTCAAATATCTAAACAACAATATATAAGGCTCGGTAATCAACCAATACTAGTTTTCACGAACACTTTTGCATAACATAATAAGTATGTACAGGGTTATTGATTATAAATGCCCCCCAATCTTACTTTTTAATTTGACGTTTTAGAAAAAAGTGTTCCAAATGAAAGTTTCATGGTTGAACATGAAATTTTTAAAAAACCTGTTTTCACATATACAGGTTGTTCCAAAAAGTCTGGGCGAGGTCTAACTTTCTTATTTCAAATTGATACCCTCTATTTTTTATTTGATGTTAATTCTCTTTCAAATTTTAATCATTTTTTATGTAGCATATCCTATACCTGAGTTTGATTGAATAATACTAATTCATTGTTATAAAAAAGTGAAATATATCTATGGATTCGAAGTATTGACGTAATTGTGTGTGTAGGATATACCAAAACTTCTCTGATTTTAAATTGATACCCCAAAAATGAACAAAAAATAAAATAACGTCTTATATAAAAAAAATCTTTTGAATCAAATGCAGAATTATTTATACTTTGATACTTTTACACTTTAAAAGTACTTAATGACGTGACATTTTCGTCAATACGAGCGTCAATAATTCAAAATCATAGATATATTTGACATTTTCACAACAATAAATTATTATTATTCAATTAATAAATATCAAATATCTTTTTATACATCAAACTTAGGTATAGGATATGCTACAAAGAAAATGTTAAGAGTTAAAAGGAGAATCCAAATATCAAATAAAAAAATAGGGTATCAATTTGAAATAAGAAAGTTGGACCTCGCCCAGACTTTTTGGAGCACCCTGTATAATTGGAAACAGGTTATTTAAAAAGTTCATTTTCAACCATGAAACTTTTATTTGGAACACCTTTTTCTAAACCGTCAAATTGAAAAGTTAGAGGGGGGGGCATTTATAATCAATAACCCTCTGCATACCTTTGATTTCTAGAGATGCACAAAATCGTGATCAAAGCTCTTGTTTTCACTCGAATGAATTGATAAGAAATTATTTGTTGAATCAAATCGGTATAGTATACGCTTTTGAGGCCGTAATTAGGAAGGTAAGCACGCGGATTCGATGATGAATGATGACATGATTACATGATTACATGAATGACATGACATTGACATTATTGGCATGTCACGCACTCCAACATGGATATCCAGTGGATATTACAAGAAATTGAAATTAGTGAATTTCTATGAATTTGGAATGAATTAATGATAATATTTTTCAAATCAAATGAGGTAATGAAATTGGACCTGCTTTTATAATCTATAATTTAAAACCAAATACATAGTATATCCACTGGACGTCCAATGAATATCTACAAGGATGTTGCTCGTTTTTGAGATTTTAGAGAAAATATTCAACAAAAACTTTTCTATTTGGAAAGGTATCATTGGTTAACTTATTTTCACCAAAACAAAGACTATTCTCACCACTCTCTAAATCCATAGACTATATCCATTGTATATTCCTTGGATATCCATAATGGACTGGACATTCAGTGGATATTGGGACGTTTAGTGGATATCCACTGGATATACTGTGCTGTCTGACGATCTTCTCTTTGGCGTCAGTTAAATACAGTTTTAATGTCGTGTCGGCAGAAAAATTCATTAAGGACTCATCACAATGAAGTCAGGGGTCAGTCAAAGTGACTTAACAAATAATTTCGTTTTATAACCGTATAGATTCGGTTTCACTCTCACCATTCTATGAAGAAATATGTGGTAGAGTTGACAATATTCAAATAAAAAGATTGATTGATTTTAAAAAGCTTCTTTTCGTGATTAACATTATTTTTCTGAAATTCATTGGTACCAATGTTCAATGACCCATACAATCGGGGTCAACCAGCAAAACAATAATTTAATGATTATTGCTATATTATTATACCACGTTCAAAAATGCAAGAGAGAAGGTAATTATTTATCACTGAATCATAACACCCAGATATTGTCATAAGAAATTGAAGTTTTTCCTATATACAGGGTTATTCACGTTATTCGACACGAAACATTATGGGTAAATAAGTATCTGATTTCAAAGATTTTTTTTTTCTGAATGGATAGGGACCCCTTAGGGCTACATTTCAAAAATATTTTCATGTAATAATGGGTGTCCCTAAAACACGAAACGTATCAAAGTTGTATTTTTTTAAATGGAATACCTTGTATATTTTTTCATTTTTGGTTTGCATGATCAAAATTAAGGTAAGTTTGATTGAGGTTTAATAATACACCTAAACCTTATGGTTTTTGAAATGTCTTCAATTTTGCGAAAATGTAGTATTCATTTTAATGCTTAATTACTCAGCTGTTGTTTTCTGTTTTTTAACCAAATTGCTAATCAAGTCCACCAATTGATCAAGTTTGATGTCACGCTTATGAAACTTTTAATAACTTATACAGGGTGTCTAAAAATTATGGTTAAATAATCAATATCTTTAAACGGTAATAGCTTGTTTAATTTAAATGGGAAACCCTATATTTTATGTCAACAACAGATGTAGAATTTAATTATCTATCAATTATTATTATACGTTCCTATAGCTAACTTATCACGTTTTCAAGTAAAGCGAAAAAAAAGAAAAAAAATAGGTTTTTCATCAACACCAATAGATGGAGATGCCGTCTCCAAACCCTCGTTAGGAACATTATTTCACCTATGGTATTTTGACAACTTCTATTATTATTTCCTTAAAGTTGTCAGTTATCCATCTATTGGTGTTAATGAGAAACCTATTTTTTTTCTTTTTCTGCGCTTTACTTGAAAACGTGAGAAGTTAGCTATAGGAACGTATAATAATAATTGATAGATAATTTAATTCTACATCTGTTGTTGACATAAAATACAGGGTATCCCATTTAAATTGAACAAGCTATTACCGTTTAAAGATATTGATTATTTAATCATACTTTTTAGACACTCTGTATAAGTTATTAAAAGTTTCATAAGTTTGACTTCAAACTTGATCAATTAATAGACTTGATTATCAATTTGGTGAAAAAAAAGAAAACAACAGCTGAGAAATCAAGCATTAAAATGAATACTACATTTTCGCAAAATTGAAGATATTTCAAAAACCATAAGGTTTAGGTGTATTAAACCTCAATCAAACTTACCTTAGTTTTGATCATACAAATCAAAAATGAAATAATATACAAGGTATTCCATTTAAAAAATACAACTTTGATGAGTTTCGTGTTTTAGGGACACCCTGTATAACAGGAAAATATTTTTAAAATGTAGCCTTAAGGGGTCCCTATCCATCCAGAAAAAAAAACTTTTTCAAAATCAGATACTTCAGCCATAATGTTTCGTGTCGAATGACGTGAATAACCCTGTATATTTTTTAATGTTGCCATACGTCCCGAATTAAAGAAACAAAAAGCAACATAAGCGTTGTTTTTGTTCCAAGTTGAAGCAGTTCTAGACCTAGAATCAACACATGCGCACTACAATATTTTCAACAGTAATATTGAATTGCGCATGTCTAGATGATCCTAAGACTGTTCGGAGCTGCTATAACTTGGAATCAAAACATCTATAGATATAGATAAACATTTCGTCTCTACCAGGGCGACAAGGAAACAACATTGTTTTGTTGGTCTGTGTTGATCAACTAAATGGAACAAAGGCATAATTTTCCGACATCGTTCTTAGGAACGAAGTGTTTTCACCAAAGCAAAAAGTTCCTGAGACTCAATTCTCTAATAATTGATCCATCAATATTGCAGCAATGCATCAAATTTTCAGGAGTATTAGTATAGTATGGTGGTGGAGTTCGAATTCGAATATTTTGTACAACAATGTCACCGGACGTAAAAGGTATTGCGCTGGCACCAGCAGCTTACATGTTTTAGGTAAAAAAAAATAAAAGAATTTGGTTTCGCCGTCCATGCAACTTCTAGACGCCTTAATAATAATTATTATTATTATTATAATAATAATAATAATAAGCTTCATTTCGGAATCATCAATCAGAGTAGAAGCATAATATGAAATGACGTCACAAATAAGCAGAATTGGAAGCTAAAGTGTAGTTGACCGTGAATTGAAGAAATCTCCTACGTTATAATATGATTCTTTATCTATTATGACTTTTTTTATTTCTAGCTTGAATGAATTCACACATTGAATGCGTAGACTATTATAATTATATACTCAGTGTCATTAGAAGTGTTACACCGACAAATCTATTCTTATAAAAGAGCTTGTCCTGATTGACTCATCAACGCCAAGCCAAAACTCTCATAGATAGACCCATGAAATTTTGAAGAGATGTTCTGCTAGATATTTCTAGGTGTGCCAAGAAAGGATTTTGCGAAATTTTATCCCTAAGGGGGGGAAAAGAGTAGTGGTAGGAAAAATCACATATTGATGAAAAATTATATATTTTTGGTCACATCAACTTAAAACTTCAAATAAATAATTTTGAATGAGATTAATTGAACATTTGCTTCGTTATTTTTTGAAGTTCAACCTCTAAGGGGGTCAAAGTCGGGCTCAAAGGAGATGAGGTGAGAATAATTCATGAATTTATAAAAGATTATCTATTTTTGGTAACATCATTTTGAAACTTCGTATAAATAATCTTAATGAAATTGATTAAATACGTGTTACGTTATTTTGTGAAATTCAGCCCCTAAGAGGGTCAAATCGGGCTCAAAGGAGTGGGTGAAAAAAATCGTTAATTGATGAAAGATTATGTATTATTGTTAACATCATGTTGGAACTTCATATTAACAATCTTGAATGAAATTGATTGAACACATGTATCGTTGTTTTTAAAAATTCAACCCCTAGGGTGGACAAAGTCAGCCTCAAAGGAGATGGGGTGGAGAACAACATTTTGTTGACCTCGTAATCCTCGTATTTCAGAACAAATTCAAGGGCAAGGCAAAATAACGTATTTTTGGTCACATCCTTATTGGGGTGGAAGGGGTGAGGGAGTGGAAAATCATGAATCAATAAAAAATTGTATTTTTGGTCTCATCGAGTTCAAACTTCCTATTAATAATCTTGCATGAAATCAATGAAACACGCGCGTGTTTCGTCGTTTGTCAAAATTCAATCCTTGAGGGGGTAACTTGGGGGGGGGTTTAATAGGAATAAAAGTTTTGAGATCTTGAGGTGTTTTATATGGATGATACTTACTCAGTTACGATAAATAATTCAAATTTATGTGTATTGACTTATGTGACTGCTGATGATGTTGGGTGTACTTCGAATTTGGCCAACAAAACTGCCATGTATTGTCGTTCTTCATTTTGTTAAGAAGCCTGAAGAAGATGCAATTAGCGTCGAAACGTTGCAAATAATAAATAGAAGAAACTGTATGGACGTGTTCCTCATTCCTAAAATCCCACTACGAACTAACGTATAAGGACGTTAAACCATTTTATTAAAAAATATATCTTATTCTTTCGAATTCTAAAGAATTGTCTGAAAATAAAGAATTCATTGATGGTAATGTCCCTATCTCAATTGTCGTGAAAACTTTTAAAATTATACCGAAAAGATATTATGCAATTATAGCGTAGAAATATAAAAATTACTAATTCTGTTTCGAAAAACCATTCTTTAAGATTGCATCAAATAGTAATGCAATTGAAAAAGCAAGAAACATCCAAATACCGATGTAGTTTAATATTGAACAAGGTAAAACATTCGCAATTTCTTCAAGAACATGGGGCCTCCAAACAAGTCGATATGCTGTCCTGTTGTTGAAGGAAAAAGAAGTATATCTTATTACATCACTCAATAAGTCCGTAGGATGACACATAGATGGCGTTGCTATGTAATAATCCATATGATTTGTAGGAAGTACCAACCTTAAAAAGATATCTGTCAAAATTTCATGACAATCCGACGATTAGTTTACAAGTTACAGAGGTTCAAGTGAAGCTACTTTTGAGTTTTTCAAGATACCCAGACAATGCACCGTGTCACAAGTCGATCGCAACGATGGCCAAATTGCACGAATTGGGCTTCGAATTGCTTTCGCACCCACCGTATTCTCCAGATTTGGCCCCCAGCGACTACTACCAGTTCGCAGACCTGAAAAAAATGCTCGCCGGAAAGAAATTTGGCTCGAATGAAGAGGTGATCGCTGAAACACGAATGGTTCTACAAAAAAGGTGTCGAAATGCTAGAGCGGCGTTGGACTGATTATATCGCTCTTGAAGGAATGTATGTTGATGAATAAGATCGAATGCCAAAAAAATGTGTTTTTCTTGGTTATCCTACGGACTTATTGAGTGATGTGTAGAAGAAATCACAAAACATAGGTTTGATTCATTGAAAGGCTGTGATAATTGAATCGTTCATTAAAATCCAATGACATCTTGTAGCTGAATCGATAATACGATATAATTGATTACCGAATATAAACTTTCAATTGGATGAAACCTCGCTGTAATTGAGGAATACTGAATGTAAAATCTCATTGAATCAAAGCGTTTGTCTTTGAAAAAACGACAGATTTTTCTGTGTGTGAGTGTAGCTTTCAACGTTATACGATAAAATTCAAACAGTGGCGGGCAAAGCCGTGACGGGACGGGTACTGCTAGTTTATACTACTTATAAAAAGAGCTTGTCCTGATGACTGACTGTTCAACGCCGAGCCAAAACTATTATAGATGGAGCCATGAAATTTTGTAAGATGTTCTGCTAAATATTTCTAGGTGTGCTAAGAAAGGATTTTGCAAGGGAGTGAAAAGGGTGGGGGTAGGAAAAATCATATATTGATGAAAACTCATGTATTTTTGGTCACATCAACTTGAAACTTCATATAAATAATCTTGAATGAATGAAATTGATTAAACACATGTCTCGTTATTTTTTGAAATTCATCCCCTGATGGGGTCAAAGTCGCGCTCAAAGGAGATGAGGTAAGAAAAATCATCAATTGGTAAAAGATTATGTATTTTTGGTAACATATCATCTTGAAACTTCGTATAAATAATCTCAAATGAGATTAATGAAATACGTGTTACGTTATTTTGCGAAATTCAGCCCCTAAGGGGGTCAAATTCGGACTCAAAGGAATGGGTGGAAAGAATCGTTAATTGCTGAAAGATTATATGTATTATTGATGTTAACATCGATGTTGAAACTTCATAGTAACAATCTTTAATGAAATTGATTGAACACATGTATCGTTGTTTTTTAAAATTCAACCCCTAGGGGGGACAAAGTGGGGCTGAAAGGAGATGGGGTGGAAAACAACATTTGTTGACCTCGTTTTTCAGAACAAGGTAAACTATGATTTCATTTCCCTCTTCGAGAAAGCTGACGAGTCTGCGACACATTGCTATTTCGAAGAACTTTGAAGAAGCTGTCAGTAAGTTGATATAGGGTCTGTAGTTATCCATATTCTCTGGATCTCCTTTCTTGAAAATTGGTCTGATAAGAGCCACTTTCTTCTTTCTGGGAATATGCCTTGATCGAACAAGTTATTGATGATATAACATATATAACACGTCCCCCACAGCGCTTGCGGCTAAATTAACAATACTTGTTTGGATTCCGTCCACCCCGCTACCAAAGTTTACTAATATTGTATATTAGTAAACTTTGCCGCTACTGTGTTTGCTTTTAATAAGACTGGCTTTTTCATCGATTTCGGCAAGAGTATAACAGGTTTTAGAAAACATTTCTTGTGTTCTTCTGAATTTTTGTGTTTGCTGGTGGATTCTTCATCTGGTATGGAAGTACTGCTGCAAGTATATGAAGGTTGAACTGAGTTGCCACATCTTCCGGGTCTCCTAGCACTTTTATATCTGACGAACTTGATCTGCAGCTTGTAATCTCTTTGCAAATTGCCCATATACTTTCCATCTTATCAGATTTTTTGTTTCTCTCATCATAAGTCCTGGCTCACTCGAAGGCTAGCAACCTGTCGTAGTCTTTCTTTTGATCCCTATAGATGTCGTTGAAAGTGTGATTTTTCAAAGATAACATCCGTAATATGTCTAACCTATGTTTACAGTCTTTAACTTCCTTACTACTATTTGTAGGTTTAGTTTTTTTTCCACGCCGGCGCCGGCTTCAAAGGATAACAGTGACTGATGAGTAACATTTTGAAAGTCTTCGCAAAAGTGTCCCATTGTCTATTCACGTCATGAGTGTCATCATAATATACAATTTGCCAGGAAGATATGCAGGAACGCGGAGTTGTTTTCCTCAGAGAAAATGCGACAACATTTTTGTGCAAAATTTCAAGGTCTTTTCAGTTGAACGTTCAATCTAGAAGGTTATTTTTTGGGCAGTATGGTCGCGTGATACTATAACAAACAAAATATGATCATGCGCAGATTCCGCTGATGTCATTGCGTGTCCGAACCTGTTACCTAGGTAACTGGGTTACCATGATACTGAAACAAACAACATAAACTCTCCCACATCGCACTTTCAGAAGTCATCACGTGACCTACCTCAAACCTATACTATACAATCAATGTCACGCGGGACGTCATGCGTGACCCAGTTCAAATTTTGACCAGCAAATGGTAACAAGGTAACGGGATGTTTTAAATCCAACCTCACTTTTGGGTTTGGCTCGCGGTGATGACATGCGCGACTTGGTTCTAATTTCGTCCAGCAATTGATCATATTATTATCACAGAATAGGCGACCAGAAGCGACAAAACGGTTCCCAAAATCTTTAGGAAGGGGAAATGTGGGACCACTGTCAAACATCTGACGGTTCCGTCTTATAGTCCGGTCTCTGATGGTATTTGTTTAGTATCATTTGGAATATTCTTCGTCATTTTGATTTTGTGTGTTTTTTTCTGTGAAAGGAAATCGTGTGATATGGCGAGAGGCAATTCTTGTGCTTTTCGGGGCTGTTGGACCAGAACCGGTTATGGAATATCTATGTTTTCTTTCCCTAAAGACTCTGATCAGTAAGTATACTTATGCACCTATATTAGAAAGTCTGTCTACTTCCGTATTATTGAGAATATTTCCCAATTTTATCGACGTTTCTACTCAAAAAGTATGTATATCTTTGTTTTTTGTAATGTTTATTTACCTAAAAAAATCTAAAACGATTACCTACCTCAATTCAGTAAACAAAATGTAGGGTTAGGTTAGATATAACTACTTGAGCCGAGTAGAAGTTTGTTCAAATTGTTTTATATTATAGGGTGTAGGGTGATCTAGTAATCTATAGTTTGTTTTTCATTTATTATAGGGCTAAAATATGATTGAAGGCTTGTTATCGAGACGACTAGCTTTCCAAGGCCGGTGCCTTGCAAACTTCATTTCGAAGAAAAATTAATTTCTTGTTCATTTCCAAAGAAAATGAAAAGAAACGCCCATTTCCCAATGCCATTCCTTCCATTTTTCCCACAAAGCTGCATGGTTGAAAAAATGCCAGAAAAAGTGCCTTGGAAGACAATGAGATTTCCCTTATCCTCGAGTCAAGAGAAAAAATCCACATCTTATCAGGCTTGTTTACTGATATATTTTGTATTCATTATTTATGGTGTTTTTATATCAGTTAATAGATCTTAATAAAGAATACATATCATACACAGGGTGTCCCAGCAAGGGTGGCCACCGGCCATATCTCAGAAACTATACTCGACCTAAAAGTTCAGGAAAAAAAAAATATTACTAAAGTGCATGGCCACGAGAAAATGCTGGGAAATATTTATAACTTCGAAATTTTTCCGCTAGGGGGCGCAATCAAAGCTTAAATATTAAAATTCGAAATTTCTCCGGAAATTCTCAGATTGAGGTATATCTTTATCAACATGGTTAGAAAACCTAGACAATTTCACGTCTTTTTGGTACAGGGCTCATTGGCGTACCGATCTTCGTGTGAGTAGGGGAAGGTAGTGAAAGTGTAATTGTTCAAGTGGCTGTAACTTATAAACGACTTGTCCGATTTTGTTGCGTATAGGCTTGTTTGGAAGATAAATGTGAGTACTTTCGTATATCGTATCCAGTGATGCGTGATTGTCTCCAGAAAAGTTGCTAGAAGGCGTAATTTGAATTAAAAACTGTTATTTTCGTTTCACCGCAAAAATTTAAATGGTACGGTATAATTCTGATAACAGAATCGAAATGAAGATTAAATTTACAAGAAAAAACCTCCAAACCGCAGGTTGATATCTTTTCTCGTTTTCGAGTTATGGCCGAGAAAATAATTTTTGACACTCGAAAAGTTGTTTGTTGTGTAGTTTTATTTAACTTTATAAATGTTCGAATTGTCCTCCATCTTGTAAAATACATTTCTCAATTCTGTGCCTACAAATAGAAACAGCTGTTTCTATTTCAATTGGTGCAATGGAATGTATAGCATTCTCAATCCGCTCAATCATATTTTCTCTTGTGGTGGGACGAGTTTTGTAAACGATGTCCTTGATTCGTCCCCACAAGTAATAGTCCAACACAGTTAAATCGGGGGATCTCGGTGGCCATGGGAACAAACTGCCCCTTCCAATCCAGCGATCTGGATAACGGTTGTTTAAAAAATCACGAACTCTCCGTGCATAATGAGCTGGGCAACCGTCATGTTGGTACCACATGGACATCCTAAGACCAATGGGAACATCTTCTAAAAGTATTTGCAAGTCATTTTCTAAAAAGTTTAATTATGATTCACCATTTAAATGGCCATCAATAATATACGGCCCAATAATTTTGTTTCCTAACACTCCGCACCAGACGTTTACACTCCACCTGTTTTGATGATCCACTTCCCGCATCCAGTGTGGGTTTTCCCGCGACCAAAAGTTCATGTTATGCAAATTAACATTTCCAGAACTAGAGAAACGGGCTTCATCGGTCCATAAAATTTGGGAGAGGAATTGAGGATGTTCGTTGCACATTTCTCGAAGCCAATAGCAATGGTCTAGTCGCCTGTTGAAATCATCTTCTGATAGAGCTTGGTGTAAGGAAAGATGGTATGGACAAAGTTTGAAGTCTCTTAAAATTCGGAGCACTGAAGAACGACTTAATCCTAGATGGTGGGAAATTTCTCTTGTGCTCAAATGCGGTGAGGCTTCCACGTAAGCGAGAACGTTTATAATATTGTCTTCATGGTTTCTTACCGGACGTCTTCTGATTGAAACTGGATTGAGCTGTACACTTCCCGTTGTTCTTAAACGTATTGCCATTCGCCGAAATACCTTTCTGCTGTAGTGCCTTCGTTCAGGATACCTTGCAGCGTATTCACGTGCCGCAATCGGAGCATTTCCAAAACATTGAAAATATACGGCGAGCATATCAAAAGCCTCGGCATTGGTGTAAGACATTTTAACAGAGAATGTTAAAATGATAATTAAGAGATTGTTATGATTGCAATATCTGTTTCAATTATCTCCATGAAAACCCGCCAATGTTTTTCCACAGCTACCTAGATTTTTTTTCAACCCATCATTGCAATATTTAATACTTAATTAGATTGGGATTTATGCTCATCAAAATATTTTTCATTTATCATGAGTTTTGTTCTATTGAAATAACAAATGAAAACATTAAATTTTACATAATTTGGACTAGTTATTATTATTGAAGCCAAAAAAAAAAGCAGGTTGCAATAGAACTACACAACAAACAACTTTTCGAGTGTCAAAAACTCTTTTCTCGGCAATAACTCGAAAACGAAAAAAGATATCCACCTGCGTTTCAAAGGTTTTTTCTTGTAAATTTAATGTACCTTTCGATGCTCTTATCAGAATTATACCATACCATTTAAATTTTTGCGGTAAAATGAAAAACACTGTTTTTAATTCAAGTTACCCCTTCTAGCAATTTTGCTGGAGACAATCACGCACTACTGGATACGATGTTCGAAAGTACTCACATTTATCTTCTAAACAAGCCTATACGCAACAAAATCGGACAAGTCGTTAATAGGTTACAGCTACTTGAATAATTACACTTTCACTACCTTCCCCTACTCACACGAAGATCGGTACGCCAATGAGCCCTGTACCAAAAAGACGTGAAATTGTCTAGGTTTTCTAACCATGTTGATAAAGATATACCTCAATCTGAGAATTTCCGGAGAAATTTCGAATTTTAATATTTAAGCTTTGATTGCGCCCCCTAGCGGAAAAATTTCGAAGTTATAGATATTTCCCAGCATTTTCTCGTGGCCACTTCAGTGATAATTTTTTTTTCCTGAACTTTTAGGTCCAGTAGTTTCTGAGATATGGCCGGTGGCCACCCTTGCTGGGACACCCTGTATATTGTTGTTTTTTTACAATAAATATACACAATTTTTACGTTATTTATATTCGAGTATACAAATGATTACAAAATTGAATTAAATAAACGAAAGCGGATTCCCAACTTATAAAATATACAGGATGTTTCAACTAGAAATTAACAGCGGTGTTTCGGGCGATAAATGCAAGGTAGCAAAAAATGTCAAAATAGACTACCTATATTACGTGTACCTACTTGAAAAAATTAAACTGACTGCTTCGAAAAAAAGAGATAAAATTCGAAAAGAGAAAGCCAAAAAGAGTAGGTAATTATTTTATCCGCTCAGTTCAACAATGGAAATCTCGAAAACCAATATCGTACGAATTTTGAAAAATATTCTGAAGTTGTGAAGAGGATTGGAAGCGCTTTCAAATTTCAAACAAGGTTCCACTCATCCTTATTCCACCAAGTGTCATGAGAATCACCCCCTAATAGGGTGTGCCAAAAAGTGTCGCCTTGAAATCAAAATCTACGCGCGTTCGAATTCGAACTAAAAATTCGCACAGAAAATACCCAAGAAATACCTCTTTTACCTTACAGTTAAAACTTGAAACACCCTGCATAATAAAATAAAAGAAAGGCCCTTCATCAGTAAAACATATTATACGAACTTGACACTAATTTTTTCACAAGATGGAAACATATCTTAAAAAATCTTCCAGATATTTTTATTGTATATACCGTTTTATATTTTCATTTTTTAATAACTACCTATTGATATATATAATTATGAATGTCTGAAATATCAATTTGCAAGTCTTATATACCTATGTATCTAGGCAACATGTACTCATATATCCTTATTCATACTTATGTGGGTAATAAAATATGTCTGTGAAGACAGATTTTTTTTTATAACACAAAAATAAAGAATAGAAGAAAACAAAAACCGATTCGTTAATAATCACCAATATGATAAATGGTTCAAGTCTCTTTATCATTATGCAGGCGCGGCTCGTCCATAAGGTCAATCGGTCAATGACCCACCCACTTTTTTCATTCATATTAACATTTTACAAAAAGGTAACTACGAATACTCTTCAATAAAAAACCGAGTCATTTCAGCCACACGAATTCTTGAATCTCCGTCTGGCGTCTAATCCATAAAGCATGGTCCAATCCGCCGTATTTCAAATTGTCCCATGTGCGTAGAGCTCATGCCAATGCGATTCATATGAATGAAGACTGAACTCACTGATCGATAAAGGGAACAGGGATAGAAATACGCGGATACGGCAAGTTAAAAAGAGAAGAATAAATCACAAATTTGTCGACGGCTTTCGCGCTGTCTGGACATCACCCGCGCTGATTATGAAAATACATTCATGCAGCTCGGTGACATTGCAAATGGGGTTTTCTTTAAGCTTAAGGGAGACAACGTTATCCCTAAAGATTCGCATTGCATTTTCATAAACTCATGTTTATTATTGTTTATGTTTCATTGCAATGACTCGTATTTAACTAGTCGGTGTCACAGTCGAACGTGTTTTTTCAGTATTCTTCACGAATTTGATTGAATCTACGGGTTTCTCAGTCAGGTTGAATTGAATTGATACATTATCGTTTTTTCGGAGTTCCGTGTTGACTTTGTTGTGATTTGAAGTGTGAATGAACAATGGCTAGTGTGCAAGAAATACTGCAATGTAAAATAAATGGTGCATTAACATTCGAGAAACGTCTAGAAATAAAAGAAAAAGGTCGCCCCAAACCTCCTTTGGACCTAAAACAAACGACAAAAGACAGAGGGAAAGAAATCAACAGGTATTTTAAACCAAATATGTATGATATTTCGGATTGGATTTGTGGATGCAACTTGAAAAACGCTTTTTTTTGTTTCCCATGCATCTTATTTTGTACCGATGATTCGTTATGGACTAAACGGGCGTTACTGATATCAAACATTTGAAAGAAAATGTGAAGAAACATGCTTCTTCGACCATTCATATGAACAATGCCAAAGTTTACTAATAATAAATAGTAAAATGCTATGAATTTTGGTAGCCTGGGACGCGTTGATATAAGAACTCAATTAAGTAGTGCATATCGCCAATCCGTACAACATTATAATGACAATAAAGTCACGCAAAATAGGTACATTTTAAGTAAAATTATTGATTGTATCAAGTTTTGTGGATCATTTGAACTGGCTCTACGCGGTCATGATGATTCGGAATTATCGGAAAATCAGGGAATTTTTCGCGGATTAATAGATTTTATTTCGGAGCTAGACGGATGTGAATGTCCGGTATCCGAGAAGTCGCTGGTGGATACTATAGAACGGAACTTCCCCTACCAGAAATGAGGGAAAATTAATTATAAAGGAGGGGAAATACAACCACAAAATTTTTCGCTGGTTCATAAATTGCACTGGCGCGATGCATATATTATTATTATTTGTTTGACTCACAAACATGAGATCATCCTTTTTTATAGCAGATTCCTCCTCCAGAACTCTTTCACATTGTTTCTTCACATGTCTGTCCAATTCAGGTGCGTTCTCAGATCTTGGCCTTTTATTACGAGTTGCATCTTCATCACTTGTCGGTACGATATTACTCTAGAAATTCCAATGATTGATCTTATATTGGACTGGGTGAGTTTATCAGCTGTATTGGATGAAAAACTACGGGATATTTTCTGATGTGGTTGGTTTTTACTACAATTTGGATCAATTTTTTTACTACCATCACCCATACTTTATATGACTTTTGATAAGATCTTGAACCGATTCAAACGATGAGAGCGTTAATCAATACGAGTCTTAACGGCGACAAACGTTAAAAAAAAGAGATCTATAAGCAAATGCAATGAAAGAAATTCATAAAAGAATTGATTGTTTGGTGCAAATGGAAAACAACAACAATCCGTCTTCACCAAAGTCGCAACCAACTTGTCGACATGTTACACTTTTTCTTTAGATCTTTGTAGCTTTAAAGAGAAACACGAAACAAACTTTGTAAATCTGTCGCCATGACAATGAATGTGCGACACAGCGGAATTACTTGCAACATTTTCTGGAAACACGCGACAGAAGCATGAAGTTGTTATTTATTCTCGGATAAAAGCTGCTTCAGGTTGAATAGGTAGGTGAAGAACGGGCGACTCGTCACAAAATAATTGATTATTTTGGTAAGTGAGACACACATCATTATTTTCAGGAAGCGAAGTGTTTACTCATTTAAATCTGGCCAGATAAGAATGCAAAGTCTCGAAAACTATTTGTCGCAGAGACTTGAGAAGAAAAACTTCATCACTTAACTGACCAAAAGAAGATAGTGGAAATAATTTTCGAATTTCCGAGATTCTCGCCAGGAGTTGTAATCCATCTTGATCTTTTATTCTTCACTGAAATCCTCCATGTAAATATGTATACCAATGATCTAATAACTATAGATGAAACATTTCATTCATAAACTGTGAAAAATTCTGTGGCCAGCATGGAACATAGAAGAGACGTGAGGAGGAGTTGAGCGGGGCACTGAGTGGGGATACGTTTGCACGTCACTGGAATGTGTTTCGGTTACTACACGCGAAGCTGCCAGTGGTGTAACTATTTTACAGAATTCCTAAATTCTTATTTACTGCTTGCTTGACACTTGCTAGTCATTTCAATATACCATATAAGTAAATAATGAAGCACTACAAACTAAACCAGAATAAAAACACAATAAACATTCACAAAATCAACACCAAACCACACTCAAAAAACCGGAGACGCCAATGAGACGAAATATGAATGAAACGTGTAGACCAAATCCGATCGATAGGGGCGGACCCAATTTTGGTGCGTTGTCGTACTTCAGCTTTTTTAATTTTCAGAAGAAAATACTGGTTTTCCAATGATCTAATAACTATAGATGAACATAGCGAGATAAACATGAGGACAACATCAAACTGTGCACTCGGGTGCAGAGTTTCTCCCACCACGTTGTTTGCCAAACTTACTCTATCAAAAGTAGGATTACTACGCAGCAAAAAGATTAAAACATTGTTTGGAATCATTTTTCAAACCATTTTATGTATGAATTTAATGAAATAAGTTGATGGTAACCTTTTTGTTTAAATTGAAACATCTCTTCAAGATTTGTTTAGGTATTTAGGATTCAGAAAAACCAGTATTCTCTTCTGAAAATTGAGAAAGCTGAAGTACGGCAACACACCAAAATTGGGTCCGCCTCTATCGATCGGATTTTGTCTACACGTTTCATTCACATTTCGTCTCATTGGCGTCTCTTGTTTTTTGAGTGGGGTTTGGTGTTGATTTTGTGAATGTTTATTGTGTTTTTTTCTGGTTTAGTTTGTAGTGATTCATTGTTTACTTATATGGTATATTGAAATGACTCGCAAGTGTCAAGCTTGCAGTGAATAAGAATTTAAGAATTCTGCAAAATAGTTACGCCTCTGGCACCCTCGCGTGTAGTAACCAGAGCACATTCCAGTGAGGTGCAAACGGTGATACGTTTGCACACAGTGCCCCGCTCAATTCCCTTTCCCGTCTCTTCTATGTTCGATGTTGGCCACACAATTTTTCAAAGTTTATTCTTGCATTAAGAAACTAAGAATACTAGAAAATATTAAAATGTGTTCTACATCTTGTTCAAAATCAATAGTAATCGATTGAAACAAACTACACGTGAATTAACCAGCACATGTGACCTGATCAATAGTTTCGCTATGTCTGATCACATGTAGTTTTTTTTCTTTGATGACCACTGGTGTTGAACCATCTAAATATAGGTAAGACCCGGTGAGAATAGTAGAAAATCAAAAAAAAAGTTTGAACTATTTATTCTCATTACCATTACTAATATTTATATACATAAAGTGTCTTGTTCCAGTCAATGATAGAAAGTTTGTTATAGTCTTCTACGGTGTATAATCAGATACGCTAATTCGTAAAATTCTGATAAGGGCTATAGGAAGGCATTGAATATTGCTGTATTATGGAATTTCTATTCAATATATTGAACTTGAAAATTATATCACTTCAATAACTTGAAGATAACTTTTTTTCATCGGGATCCTTTTGCTATTTGAAAAAAATCACAATATAATAAATATTTTGTTGATAAAACTCTTTCCATTTTACTCAAAAAACCTACCGGTCAAAACCGCTGTTCTGATCATCTACTATCGATAAAACAAAAGAAAAAACTACTATGTCAATTATAGTCTAGAATTATGAGTAGTGTAACCTGTAAAATGATATTGTTACAATCATAAAAACTATAAGTAAACTATTTTGCAACACTGCACTAAATCACACTAAAAAGAGCAATGAAGTTTGGACTTTATGTACTGTCCTCAACTTCCTCATTCAATTTTCTTTTTTTGGCCTTGATATCTGCCAGAGTCTGTTCGATCGACCTGTTATCTTTCTTGTTCTCACTCGGAACTAGAATTTTTGTCAGTAAAAAATGGAATATGAACAATATAAGGTTATACGCACCAAATCCATAAGACTTATTGCTCTCTGTTCTCTTGGCAGCATCCAGAGCCGCGTCGTGTCCGATCAAATGAGCGTATTTGTCTTTGTAATTGCTATTCGGGATGATTTTTTTTGGTCGTTTTGCAGACTCTACTGCTTCTATTTCATCTAGCTTTCTCTGTAAATTAAAATAGCTCCTGTCAACTGGTAAATGCGCATGGCAAATATTGAACTTCAACTACAAAAAACCTCCCAAATCAAGTTTACATATGTGGCAGAATTAGACTGTAAATTTTTTAATATGACATCCTAAAATACGGATAAAAACTCGTATAAACCAGGTTTCACAACTTCATTGTTCTTGAGGCACAGTGTGTTGAAAGTTGAGACCTGACGACGAGTTTTTGTAAATAGACACAACCAAACTTATATGGAATCACTCGGTATTTATGCCTAACATTCTTGTAAGAGAAAAAACTTGGTATGTAACCTTAAGATAGGGTTTTTGTTGTAAATAAAGATGATAATGAAGAAGAAATGAGTAGTGAATTTTGTGTTTACCAGTAAAATAAAGATTTTCCGGTGATATTATTTTTATCAAAAAGAAAAGAAAACATTCCTTATGTTGGATTACCAGAGGTCCAAAGGGAACGAATAATTGGTCTCATTGAACAAGGAAGGTCCCATAGAGACATGGCAGAAATAGTGGACATAAGTGTTGTCTCGAGAACATATGCAAGGTTCTTGGAACTAGGAACTCTCAAGAATAGGCCCAGAGGAAGTCGTCAAAGGGTTACAATTGAACAACAGGACCGCTTTTTGAGCAAAGTTGCTATGGCTCATCTAAGGGTGTGAACGTCTCAGTAGAAACCATAAGAAAAAGACTTCGCTCTCGAGGTTTGTATAGAAGGAGAGAGTTACGGGCCCTACAGTTATCAACATGGAATTGACCGGCTGAATTGGTGCCTTGAACACAAAAACTGGACAGTTGAGAATTGTCATAATGTTCTTTTTTTAGATGAGACCAGAATTGGCATAAGAGTTGCATTCTTTCCAATATAATCATTTGATCCAAACCAATACCCCCTAAAATATGAAAGGCCAGAGTGCTGATCGTGCGACGTCATGTTTAATAGATCGTTTTCATAGTAACTCGACACGATCGAGCAATAAAACGCGCGCATGGTTGCCAAGAGTTTGAATACTGCGAGCTGGCTTTGTGACATAAGAAGTCAAAACATTTGAGAATAATCGAAACTATAAAAATAATTATTATTCAGTAGATGATCAAAGTCCGCTTATCTAGATAAACAATGCAGCGTATATATAGGGTGTCCAAGAAGTCATGGATCAAACGGCTTTGGATGATAGAGGACGCTATTTGCAATAAGAAAAACCACATATATTGTTATCCAATTGTTGATCGTTTTCGAGATACAAGGTGTTGAAATTTTCATGAAAAAAAACATTTTTTTTATTTTTTGGCCCAACCAAAAATCATATTTCAACCAAACTTGATAATATGTGACATGATTACATCGAAAGACAAAAAACCCACCAATATCAAGCTCTTCAGTCGACCAGTGGCGGATATAGAGGTAACCGCGAAAAATAATTACGCAAAAAAATAATGTAACACTCGGTGAACGACTCAAAAAAATACTATTTTTAGACACACATTTTATTTTATGAAAAAAATCATCCCAACAGTTATTATTTTTTTAAGGAGTGTCAGCTTATCAGGGGACTGTTGAATACCCTTCTTCTTCAAAATAACCCCATAAAAAATCAAGTAGGCTCACGTCGGACGAATAAGTTGGCCATTGCATTGGCCCTCCTCTTGTATCTCGGAAACGATCAACAATTGGATAACAATATATGTGGTTTTTCTTATTGCAAATAGCGAATAGCGTCCTCTATCACCCAAAGCCGTTTGATCCATGACTTCTTGGACACCCTGTATAGTGTTGTTGGTTGTCGGTTCAACCAAGAGAGAAACCGAAAAATATGTGAATGTTGATGAATGTTGAATGTGCCGATACATCAAAGCAAACAACAAATAAACATATACTCATGGTACTAGTGCGTTGTGTTGAAAATAAGTCACGCGAGAAAGATTTGTGTCACGAGGCTGTTTGGCCAAGTGGTATAAGTTCTCAAGTGACTTGTGAAACATAACGCACGAGTGCCATACAATGTTCTATCCAACAATTGGAGGAAATTGGTTTTTTATGAGATAATTATTAAATATAAGTTTCAGTGTCAGAATGACTAGATAGTGACATGTTTACATTTTGATCAAAATAGGTTATTGTTTAGGATTATTTATTGAAAAACTAATTTGTCTTTTACAGTCTTCTCAAAAATATAATAAACAGCGTAAGTTTTCAAAAACTTGACATTGACCAACTTTTTTTAGAGATTTGTTTCTTTATCTTTATTTTTCTTAGATCAATTCACACAACTTTCTTTTTGGAAGTACTAGTCCATCTCTCTAAATAAAATTTGAAATCAAACATCCTAAAAACGAAGAAGTTGTGAATCCAAGTTTGAATGAACTTTTATCTGTATTTTTTTAGGGCGTAAAAAACGTGGTAAAAAAATATCAACGTCTAATTTCTGGACACCCTTGATAGACAATATTACCCGAGAATAAACAAAACAATTTTATTCTCTAATACTAGGCGCTTGAACTTTTTTGAAAGGACCATTATTATTGTACTTATGGTTTTGACTCCTTCCTGGGTGCCGATTCTGGAGATGATAGAACGATCATATCAAGAGAAGTGAGTGATGTCTTCTACTGAAATCCAAAATATCATAATATACGTGGAATGATCACATTGTACGTAAATTATTGAAAAAAAACTTGCGCATCAGTGTCATAAATTAACAACCATTCAGGTGATAATGACAATATTCTAACATTATTTTTTTCTCCGCGTTTTGTATTTTTCAGTTTTTTTTAAACTTTGTTTACTATAAGTTTTGAAAATAGATCATGATGAAATTGGAGCATATTTTTGAGTTTTTTCCAATTTCCGTAAAAAGTGTTCACTGTATGGAGTCAAGTAGATATTTTTCGCATTTTCAAAAACTCGACGCCTATCGAGAGCTAAGCGTCGCGACGCGTCGAAAATATGAATCGGTTTCAGGGACATTGAATTTACGCGCATGCGAAAGTCCATGTTATTAGTGAATTTTATTGGTATTTACTCGAACTTATTTATTCTACTCCTTTCAGAGTTATACCGGTTTAGAGTAAATATGATTGAAAAAATGCGATTACATATGATTTTCACAAGAATTTTCTGTCAAGCAATCAATTTTTACTAGACCAGTTCAACTCAGGAATGATCAAGATAGATGGGTTCGAGTAAATAACAAAAAAGTTTAAAAATAGCTTGTACTTCCGCGTGCTGCTATAGATATTTTTGACGCGTCACAACGATCAGCCTATTAAGAAGTAGGCTTCAAATTTTTTGAACCTTGAGAAATATTTAGTTGACGTCACTGAATACTTCTTACCGAAAAGGAGACTAGCATTCTTGTAAAAATCATCCGTGTTCGCATTTTTTGTCATTCAAGGAATGTATACTATTAGAAAATATGAGACATTTCTCTATTAAAAAAAAATAAATAAACCTTTATATTTGTTTTTTTTCAAAAAGAAACTCAAAACTATGCTTTCATTTCAGTTAACGCCATCTAGCGTTGACGGCGAAATTATGCTTTCATATGAGCCTAAGTTCGTTGAAATCGTTCAAGCGAAACGGGAGAAATCCCCGTTTGTTTGAAAAACAATTGAACTTACCCCACAGCTTTATTTTGATAGATTGAAAAGAACGTTTGAGACAAAAAGTGTAAGTAAATGGTCAATAAATATGAAAATAATATCATCAATAAATTTTCATTTGGCAAAATTCTATAAAAATCTCATTTTTCCACTTGGTCTTGGTTGTGACGCCGCCTAGCGACCATTTCAGAAACTTGGAAATATTTTTTTGGTTTTTTTTTGGCCGTTTTAGTGATAAATATTTTCACCGCAAGCTTCGACGATGGATAGTTTCCCAAATACAGTACCTCACATGCATTAACTTTTTGTAACTATATTTTGCTGGAATTTTCTCCCTTTTGTGATTTGTGGCCCTAGAAAGGACCGATTCAACAATGAAAGTTTTTTAATGCCCCCGCAAATGCTCGAAATGCTGATCATCACGCTCTTTGCATTTCTGAATCCTCGCATGGTAGCCAAAACTGCAATTTCAATTTCGGCTCTCGGTATGTCTCGTATTAGATTTTTAGGTCCACAACTTACATTATAGAGTGAATGGACAATTTATACATTTTTTGGAAATATGAAAAATATAAGGATTAGTAAGTACTGATGCCATTGATGTTTAAAAAATCAACCTACGACCTCTCATAATGTAGTAATCACCGATTAAAGAGCGCAAATCAACATCCAATACGTCACAGTATACACTATCTATCTCCGTCTGACGAATTGACTGAGATGACTCTCTCTCTTTCGGGAGGGTAATATGGCCCCACCCCTTTTGCGATCATGCAGTGAAATTCGCGTCTTCTTTTTCATCTATTTAGTATGTTTTTGAGTATTTCTGAAAAATTGTTTCGCTGGTGACTTTCAAATAATGTCTAGAATACGTATATAAAATTTCAAGTCATTTGAAAATGTATGCAAATTGTCCATTCCAGAAAAATATAGTTACAAAAAAATAAAAATTCAAGAAAGTCTCGTATAAATTTTTTTCTAGCCGATATTTTGCCTTAGGAAAAAGATATCGAGATGTGGTTATCACGAGCTAGTTTAGGCATCATCAAAAGAAATCATACCAATGCATTTGATTTTTTTGATAGAATCAACCATTTCTGTCGGAATGTCGATAAAAGCCCTCTAGCGGCGATATGTGAAACTAACAAAACTTCAAATATATGAACATTTGAAGCCCAAGAGTAACTCCTTTCAACGACCCCATTCTTGTTGAAATACAGAGTGTTATTCATGGAAACCTTTGAGTACCCATCACCTCTTTATTTTTAGGGATACATCAAGAAGTGTCAAACAAAAAAGGACCAGATTATCATCAGTTCAGGTTTTTTTTAGTTTAATATATCGAAATTCACAGAAACATCAATTTTTGAATTCAAGATTGCAGACACGCCCTCTTCTCTTGGCCATTTTAGTGATACATTTTTTTCTCCCTCATTCTTAGTTGGCCACCCTGTACAATCAATGATAGTTCTACGCGATGATCTAATAAAAAACATTGTATTCATAAAGTCAAGGAGATACCTTAGAGAAGAACGAGATAGAGTCATCGTCCAGAACTTCCCTATTCCCATAACTGCTGAAAAATGTATTAACAAACCTTTATCCAAATTTGATTTTTATATACAGGGTAACCCAGTTTTATACAGCAATATTCAAAATTAACAATTTTTATTCTATGAACATTTTTTCAACTCCTCGTCAGTGTCGAGTTATAAACCTTCGCAGATTTTTCAACATTTATTGATTTGGATCAGTTGAATTACAATTTCTTTGGAACCAAATTCGGTTGAGGCTTACTTTTTGTTTTATTCTGGAAGACGACGAAATGTCCTCTCGAATCTTGACAAAAACCACTCAAACAATTGAGGTTATGACCATTTTTGAAAGCTTGTGATTTCAAAATTGTAAAATTTTCCCCTATTTTTTTGAATGGTTGTAAAGATGCACTAAAAAACTTTACGCATTTGACCGTTTCTGTAAAACTTGCTTCCCATATTGAGTTTTGGTAAGCGTTCAAAAAAATTCGATTGTTTCATGCTCCAGTTGGTTATAAAAATTTTGAAATGATCTTTCTGTTCATCTGAACATACGACTTATTCCATATTTTTTCTTTAGTGACTGGAATAGGATAAATTTAATTAGATCTAGTGAGGTATGGATAAAGGAAGACAGATTTGCCCAGTGGTCCAGGAAACGAATAAACCGTCCATGGAATATTTTCGTGGCTTTATTTGTATTGCTGCGTTGAAACGTAATGCATTTTTTCAAGTAGAGGCTTGAGAGCTGAATAAATAATAAAAACCATCAATATTGCTATGAGTACTACTCAGTAGTTTATTTTTATGATAAAAAATTGGTTCCTATCTGAAAATATTTCGTGTTTTTTCTTCTAGAGATAATTTTCACCGAACCACATCAAATCACAACGGAATAATTCCCAATGTGTCTGCAAAATAATAAAAAAAGTGGTGTAATATTTTTAGTCAGATAAGATGAGAACCAATTGTTTATTATAAAGATAAACAACAGAATAGGTACCCATAGCAATATTGATGGTTTTTATCATTCATTTATTCCTCAGGTCTCTACTTGAAAAAATGCATTACGTATCAAGGCCGTAATAGTTGTGTCGATTGATCCACGAAAAGATTCCATGGACGGCTGATCAAGACTGTTCTTGGCTTGACGGTTACCTACTCGGTTCATGGATCACTGTGCAAGTCTGTCTTCCTTCATCCATTTTTTTCACAAATACCTTATTCAATTTAATTAATTTGATCATATTCCAGTTACTAAAGCAAAAATATGGAATAAGTCGTATTTTCAGATAAACAGAAAGCGCATTTGAAATGTTTATAACCATATGGAGGATAAAACAATTTATTTTTCTTTGAACCCTTACCGAAACTTAATATGAGAAGCAAGATTTACAGAAACTGACTAATTGGTAATTTTTTTAGTGCAATTCATAACAAAATTGGAAGAATTAAAAAAAAATACAATTCCGAGTTCACAACCTTCTGAAAATGGATATAGCCTCAATTGTTTGAATGGCCTTTGTCATGGTTCGAAAGGACATACCGTCGTCTCTCAGTATAAAACAAGAAGTAAAAATTGTAATTTAACTGTTTCAAATCAATAAATAAATATTGAAAAATTTTTGAAGGTGTAAATCTCGAAACTGCCGAGAAGTTGAAAACATGTAAGAATAAAAATTGCTTACTTCAATTAGTAGAGTCCAAGGTGAAGTCGATCAAGGTGATCGGATCTACTAGCAAGGCTGCAAAAACACCACTTCTGGGCCCAGAACCTGCTGTTATTACAAAATCCTCTGTGAGAGGTTGGCTGAACTGTTGGTCCAAAAAACAACAGAAAGCTAGATGGTGCCAATCACCAGGTCTGAAACACAATAAATTAATGATGGCAGACGAGATCGAATCATCATTTTCTGGAAGCCTACTGAAACTCAGCAGGAATCAGCTTAGGAAAGTAACAGGTATATTAACTGGACACTGCACTCTAGGGAAACACATGCATATCATGGGTTTTTTCAACGAGGAACCCACATGTAGGCTGTGCAACGAGGAGGAGGAAACAGCCTCCCACATTGTATTCGAATGTGAAGCGCTGGCGTACTGGAGAAGAGATAATGGGGAATTCACAACCACTCCTCAAAGGACGGACAGGGAAACAGTAGAACGAGTTATAAACCTTATTCGGGCAATGGAGCTCTTCGACTGAGAGACAGGCACAGAGAAGATACGATAAGCCCAACTAGAGGCTGCGGTGTCGGAGCCAACAGCCCGAAACTCGTAGCGCCTGTACTTAAGTAATCAGTGATCAGTAATCAGTGGTGAAGTCGAAATTTTGAATATCAATATTTTAACTCCGTCTACTAACTTTGTCAGCCAGCTGTTGTTTTATAACTTCACTCCATGGTTCACCCCTTCGTCTCGCTGCAATCTCATCTTCGCAAGGCGCATGTTCCTTATGGTATATTCGAATATATCTATCAATACCATCAGTCCCAAAGGCAAACGATAACAAGTTTTGAGACTCTGCTATTTCATGACTGAAATTTCACTAATGTTTGAAATTCTACTGTGAATCGACTATAAAAACTTACACCACACTACGGTGCACTTGGTCCATAGGTTCAAACTTCAACTGAGTGTTTTTCGAATCTTCGAAGTGGCTGATGAGCTTCGCTTCCACGCGTTCTTTAAATCTTTTCAGTCTTTCTTTATCCTCATTTTGACGTTTCTCGATTTCTGCCTTTTTTTCTGTGAATGAAATACCGGGATTAAAGATGGAATTGGAAAAAACTTTGCATTTTAGTCAAAACAAGTTTTGGAAATATTCTTGCGATATTTTTTTCAATTTTAGATAATCATGTGAATCGATTAATAATTATTAATACCCATGGAATTCGAAATCATGGATTGATTGAGGGGATTCATCCGGTCTGAAATTTTACTCAATGTTAGCATTTTTTCTGGAATGTGCCATTTTTTTATTTCATCACCTTTTGGGACAATTATTCAAGTTTTATTAGGTAGGTGAAATATCGAAATAGGCAACCCAATATCTATTATTGCAAAAAAAACGGTAACAAAAACGGTATCTCAATGGTCAAAAAATCAGGAAAATCTACATATTCCGCCCTCTTGTGAGAGACGTATAATCCGTTAAATCAAAAAAATCGATACCTAGTGTATTTACTAAATTGAACATTTCTGAGATCATTTGTAGATATCTCCGTTTGATATAATTTAACAGAAATCAGTAATTCACAATAAACTGCCACCATCTTCGAACAAAATCTATACCTATCTCTTTTGAGGCGTAATGTTCACTTAGTTTGGTTGCCGGCGTGACGAATACCTACTGTCTGTTTTCATCACGTCAGCCCGGATGAAAACTTATTTTTCTAGCAGTGCTTTTTCCAGCGGATGAATCCCCTTAACTTAATAAGCTTATTACAAATCTACAGGGCGTCCCAGATAGCGTGCACCACTTTTGATATCTCAAAAACGTACTGAGGTCAGTTTTAAATAAGAGAAAAGTTGCCGTTTTTTTGTGTTTGATGTCAATTGACAGTGTTGCAATTTTTTTATTAATTTGGTGAATTATGAAAATGGCCCAAATAAATTTGGATGAATGTAGCAATCAGTTGACCATTGTATTTGCATAGGTGTACAGGGTGTTTTTTTATATTTTACACCCTACCTGGAGACCATATTTCAGGTGCTAGGTAAATACTTTCTCCATTTTATTTCTGGTCTTCTTCTTTTGGACTCTCTTTATAGTTAACAAAATACAGGGTGTTCAAAAAATATTGGACAAAAATTAAAGGATTGATTCCTGAGGTCATTCTCAGAAAAAAAAGTTCAAATAAACATAGGTCCGAAAACTCATCGTTTCTATCATACAGGGTGGCAAATTTTTTTTTCGAATCGTCCATCTATCGTTCAATAGTGTGTACCTAATCTGTATCGTTATCCTTTGTTCGAATTTTGGACATCTTTGTGCTATCAGCGATGTTTCAAGATTTTGTGGATAGACACTCTGCACATCGAGTCCAGAACTCGAACTCCAGAATATTCAACTTCATTTATCCACTTTCAAATTGAAGGAGGATTTTGGAATGTTGCATTCTCACTCAGTTTTTTATTCTGAACAACTTTTTTCAATAACATTCAATCGTATCTCCTATAGAAGAAGCTCTTTACTGGTGAGAGAAATAGCTTTTGGGTTAATTTCCATAACATACTTGATTTTTTTAAACCAAAATTATGACACACATTACTATTCACAACACCACTGTATTGTACACACGGTGTTACAAATTGGAGTGTATTCATGGGGATCTCGTAAACCGTAAGAGATACAAGGTCAGTGGAATGGGAGCAAAGTTGCGCAATTTCAATCTAAAAAAAAAGCCGCTTTGAAACTTGGAAAATGCCAGACTTCCATAACCTTTTTCCAAATCCTATTTATTTTGTCCTGGAAATATTTGAAGAGATAATTGAAAACGAATGACACATTTTCATGACCAGTTTTTCTGCTCTTCAAGATATAGATAGCATGGTCAAGATTGAAATCCGACGTTTCAAATTCTCGCAACCATCATCAACTTCTTTTTTCAAATACGAACCCAACTTTTTTCATTCATTTTTGAATAAGTCTTCGCTCCTTGAAAATAGTGCTACTTTTTTTTTTTTTTTCAAACTTGGAGCTTGGAGCTTCTTTTTTGAAATAAAAATGTATTATTGTTACGATGACTACGATCCGCGCGACGCTTTCTGCAAGAATCAACAAATAACGAGTCACCCTCAAAAAAAATGTATTGATTGTTTAGAAAAGTCTCGGAAAAAATTCAAGTCATTTTTGATGAGAAGATTGGGGTAGTCACATACGCTTAAAAATTGCGGTTCATTGACGTCACTGGTCGTTAACAAAATTACACTGCTGGTTGTTTTATATCCTGTGTCAGAGTCCGGACCTTTAAGTCCGTGGCCAGAGTAAACTGAACAACGAGTAGCGACAGCTCAAATTTCAGATTTTGACAACACCCAGTTGCCCTGATATACGCTTTGTGCATAGACGAAAATGAAAAAGCTTCGTTAGCGGGTCGGTTACGAGCCAGTTCCGAACCAATTCAGAACTGTTTTGCATGTGCAGTTCGTGATATTTCATCAACTGCACATGCAAATCAGTTCTGAATAGACTAACCCAAACTAACCCTCCGATATAAAGCTGTCGCTACTTCAGTTTACAATCTTACTTCGATGAATTCGCGTGACTGACATTCTGACGAACCAAGTTCAGCGGACGCCTTCGCCTTATGGCTTTCGCTCGGCTTTTAAAACCGATTCAACTCAACACAAAATTCTTTTTTTTTTTTCATTACATCATTTTGATGGAATAAGGTAGTAGTTTGATTTGTTTTTCTCAGTACTCTTCCTTTGCTCTACCGAAGGCTCATGATTTTAGTTTCAAGATGATTTTTTTGGGAAAATTTTCTCTCGGCCACGGCCTCATTTCTGATTATTTTAAAAAATATATATTAATTTTTCTCTCTTAAATGAACTAATATCTTGATTTGACTTCGAGAAAGAAAAATCAAAACCTGGATCAAAACCTTCGATGCCTGAATCTGAATCAAGAAAAAATACCAAATAAAACGTTTGTCAATAATCAACAATCACTGAAACTATTCCAACGTGATTTCCCCAGACACTGTATGTATGATTTCTGAAGTTCTGACAAGTCTCAAAAATGTTGCTTTTTACAATGAATAAGATTTCTGTAAATAGAAACAGGAAAATTGGAAAATCCTCAGGAAAATCCAATCTAAATTCATATCTCATGCAGAGCCAAGTTGAGGGCGTCCAATTGCAATTTAAAATCGCATAATCGGAGAGTTTTACATCCTCAAAATAAAAAAAGTTATTACATTATTATTATTATAGCTTACTTTTGAGAAGCTCCCTTTCCTTTTCACTTGGACATGGAGGCTTGTCCATGGAGTTCATTATAGAACCTAATAAATCCATGTTTGCTATTCTATGAACATCCGACAAAACAATTCAAAAATTTGTGGAAAAATGACTTTGGATTGTCAAAGAAGTGATTATTGAATGTATTAAAGGTCTAGGATAAACAAAAAATAATTAGGATTAGTAATTTAGGGCAGGTAGTGGCTGAGGATAACCGGACTTTTAAATTTTTTTTTTCTTCTTTACCTTAAATAAGGTTATGTAAGTAGGTCTTCTGCTTCTTTTCATCGTGGCTTCTTATCATGTTCAAGGATTATGTAAGATTTACATTAAATTTGTTTTCGAATTGGAACTGTCAAATTTCCACTTGGCAAACGAAAAACATATGCTACAATCTACATTGTATTTGTGTTCAAGATCACGCTTACGCCAAATAAATTATGGATGATACCATATGATTCCCGTTTGCCAAGTGAAAATTCCACTTCGAAATGAAATTGAGTTCAAACCAGGCATTAGGTGTGTCTGTTATGCTCCACTAGTGCACACTTTCTACACTACAACACTCAGTGTGGCTCTGTTTGTCTGTTTTTTAGGATAGAATATCTTCACTTAACTAGTAAAGATATTCTATCCCGAAAAACAGACAAACTTTTCACAAACAAAGCCACACTGAGTGTTTTAGTGTAGAGAAGTGTGCACTAGTGGAGCATAACAAACAAACCTAATATTGTGCAAAAAATATAGGCAGTGGGCATAAGTTCAGAAATACGGTTTGTTCAAAACGCTGTGACTTGATGCAAGGGCGAATTTCAATTTTTTTTTGTGACAGAGCTTTCAAGTTATGGATTTAAGAAATACTCAATATTCTCGGTTAAGTGTACACATTTTCCTGAGAAAAAAAAATAAAATTCGTAGTAAATGAGAAAAAAATACCTATTTAATTTTGGATCAGAGATCATCAAATAACGGATTTATTCTTGCAATGAGGCTTAAACGTTCATTTTCCTCATAAAAGCTAATTCTTTTACACACACACATACCACCTTTAGCAAAGAAAATACCCAGTCCGCAGAACCTCGTCAAAATGACGTCATAATCTGTTGACTTCTGGTCGATAGACGTCATTCGACCAATCACTGACGACATTTTCACGTGATTATACTGACACATTATTGACGTCATTTTAATCTCGTCATATTGTCGACCATTTCTGGTGATGTTTATTTTTTAATTTTTATTGCAATATTTCCCCTCAACACAATTCAAGATGCATATATGTCATTTTCTCATGTGTTAAAAAACTGATCATAATCTCGACTCTATACATGTATTTTGAAATCCGCGCTCTTTCATCCAATGTTTGTTGAATTTCTATTGGCTGGTTGCCACACCCATGTGCCTGCGCAGTTCAAACACCGGAAAAGGAGAATGAGATCAGATCGGCCATTTTGTCGAATGTTTCCCAATGTTTTCGGCAAAGGGTACGTTATATATCGTCTCAGTGAATGTGTTATGTGTTTTTCTTGTGTGTTTTTCGAGGTTTTCATTTTGATTTTGGCGTGGGTCAGTACCTAGAATAATCTGGGTCATGATTGCTGCGAGTTATTGTTGTATTTGTTAAGATGAAAGGCTTTTTTTGTCGGTGTGTGTGTAAGTTGGTCTGGATATGGCGTGCAATTAGACTTGCCACTCTTGTCAGATGGATCAATCATTGTTTTTCAAAATGGGAAAAAGGCAACTTCTACGAGAGAATTAGTTAAGTTTATTTAATTCGAAACTGAATCTCTGAATGTGCATCGATTTTGGTCCGGCGCAACGGTCAGATGATCAGCTGTTTGCCATTTTCATAACAAATCTCTCTTTAGTCTCTTTTGGTCTTTTTTAGGAGTGTAAAGTTTTTCATGAATCAGTGCCAAATTTTTGAATGCCCGGATATTTTTGTCTAAAGCGAAAGATATTTTTGTTGTGATTTCAAAAATAACATATTGAGTATTCTTATGTAGTTGATGTTTAGTTAAGCTGTTTTTGTATATCTACCTACCTACCTACCTACCTACCTAAACCTACGTTAGAGCTTAGATTGCTTGGGAAAGGGTTTAATAAGTATATGAGTTTACACCGATAACTCGTTTAGTTCGCTGCGATAGGACCAAGTGGGTGGGGATAGTTCGGTAGGACCAATGCTTAATGCTTAATGCTTCTCGCTCGTTTACACCCATATACCTATAAAACTATATACGGACCACATCGCATATCGCCATAAGCCGACTGTAAGAACGAGAATATCATTTTCTCTCAGATTTGAATTGGGACAAGTTTTTCTGCGCAGTCTCACCAAAGCAGTTTTCGGTACAAATCCCACCCACCTAGCGCAACGGTGGGCGACAAAAGCTTTGTTTTGAATTTCGGAGAAACCACTTTTGTCCTACGAAGCCTGATGTTTACCTTAAGTGGCCAACAATTACCTATTTGGCGTCTGAAGTTTATCTAGACGCCCTGGAAAATAAAGACTTTCTCTTCCGATCTCGGATTGTTGCTTATTTTTTATTAAGTTTTCGAAATGCAGTATATTGGCGCGTCACGGCAGACTACCAATCAAAAAATCAAAGATTCTGTTCATGCGTAGAAACTGCAGTCCCGATTCAATTTGGTAGGCTTATGCTCAGCACATTGGATAAATGTAGCGCGGTCCGTATATAGTTTTATAGATATATCTTTACACCGTCCTGCAACGCGTGAACTAAATGAGTACGCGCGCAATTCGTCAAATGTCGAAAACAAGTCGAAATTATTTCCCCCATATGCACCGTAGAAATTTAATCCGGATAAAGACTTCATCGCGATTATTTTCCATTGGGTGATATGGAAGTTAATCGCGATAAAGACTTCATCCGGATTAGATTTCTACGGTGCATATGGGGGTTATCAACACAATTCGTAACCAAAAAAAAACATAAGTGAGTACGCTCAGATTGCCGTAGAAACCAACAAAATCACACATAATCACACTCAACATAACCTCATAATTTTGATCGAGATCGAACCAAATTTAGTTTGGTACAGCTACTGGAGAATACCAAACCAAGAGCGGACCAGCTTAGTACGCAACTCTTTACTATTCGAACCAAATATTTGGTTCTGATATAGTTCGAATTTAGTACTTGGTCCGCGGACCAAGTTGTTGGTGTAAACTACAGTGACTCAGTGACTCGATAAAGTACAGTGACGCCAATGCATGTCGTCGTTTCTATTGGTCGTCCGACATATTCTGGCAGAACATTGCTTGCATTCATAAAACGAAACAGTTGTGGAACTGCTTCCGCTCCTTCTTATGAATTAAGCGGAAGTCTCATATAAAGGTTGATTTATAAACTTGCCGTCCGCCGCTACGGTTGACGTTCGCCGGTGACGCTAACGTTGCCGTCGCCCAATGCATTTATAAACTTTTATATCGTCGATTGTCATCGAGAATTTTCAAATTTTTTGTTCACTTACTTTGAAGTTAATGTGTTTTAGTTCTGTGAGATTTGGTGACTGACTCGAGTATATTTTGGGTACAAATATCAATTTTATGATATAAAAACATGAATTATGGGAACAAAAACCTATTGAGCCATTTTCCTATGGCTTCAGCTACGAACGGCGGACGGCAAAAGATGGAGATGAACGATCTCTAGTGGTGCGTCAACGGCAGACGGCATGATATAAATGTATGCAGGCGCGTCCATATGTCTATCTCGAACGTCAAACGTTAGCGTTAGCGGTAACGGCGAACGGCGAGTTTATAAATCCCACTTAGGTCTCAACATTCAACTGTCAGATGCCAAAGAGTGCTCCCGGAGCGTAGCGGGCATTGTTTCGTTTTATGAACGCGACCAATGTTTATTGTTGTGTTGCCATTGACAACCATTCGACAACCATTGAGAGTTTGAAATGTTATTAAGTTGCGGTTTGTGAAGAATATGTTTTACCAAGGTTTCTTTGTGATTTGACTATTTGTTCATAAGGTACGTACTTATTTATTATATTATTTTCTTATTCCTATTTTTCAAAAATTGCGACGTTCCTGAACGCGCCCCAGCGTTCGCCTTAACATTGCCTCAATGGCGTCACTGTTGTTTATCGAATCACTGTAGTGTAAACTAGGCTTATGTTTTCCGTATTCTGTCCAAAAGAGTACACCTTTCAAAACGCGGTGTATTGTCCAGAGTCAGAAACCAAAAGAAGAACGCTAACTTCACTTCAAAGTAAGGTTTACATTCAATCTGTTTTCGAATTGGAACTGTCAAATTTTCGCTTGGCGAACGGAATTGATGAGCTACCATCTACATAGTATTTGTGTCCAATGTCAGGAATCCGCCAAATTCAATGTGGTCGTACCTTATGATTCTTGTTTGCCAAGTGGTAATTGGACAGTTCCACTTCGAAATGAAATTGAAGGCTACCAGGCATTAATATTTTAGAAAAATACTGGAAACTGGAAACGTCCAAAGTGTCAAGTAACAACAAGTATCATCAAACATCAAATCAAAAATCAAATCAAATCAACTTTCTGGAATTTTGATTGATAAATTGTGCAGTTTCGAAAAAGAATCATGGTGGATTATAGTAAATGGAAAAATATTGAGGTAAGTATTTATTTACTTACAATAAATCAATCTTGGGTACCGATTTATTTTAATTTTCTTCATTTGTGCCCCTTTCAAATCTACCAATGTAGGTATTTTCTGATGTTGTTTATGGATGTTAATTAATGCCTTCATTAGTTTTTTTTTAGTCGTTTCATGTGGAGTTTGGTGTGGCATTTTTCCATAACCTCACTGTAATTCAAATGCCGTAATAACCGGATATCAATCAAATTATTAATATTATGTGATCTTGGAACTTACCAACCAAACTAACCCAAAATTAAACGGTGAAAACTGTAAAAACTCCCAGAACTTGCTTGATCATCAAAGTCAATCGGCAGTAGTGATATAGGACGTCCCATAATTTGGTGCTAAGCCGGCAAAGAATCATTTATTTTCAGAAAAAAAATCGTGTCAATGCAGGTCCGATTTCTTTTTAAAAATAAAACCTATCTGAGATGTATTCTGTTAATGTAAGATTGATGTAATATTTTGGGGTGAATTCCTATGAACACATTGCATTCTTGCAGTATTTCTAAAAATGTATGTTTTTTTTGACTGAATGGACAATCCGCAAAATGTTTGTGAATGGGATAAATATTAAAATTAGGGTGTGACAGGGCACAGGGGGCGTGAAAATGTTATTAACGTTTAAAAAATCAGCCCGCGGCCCTGAATAATGCAGTAATAGATCGTTTCCAAGTACGTCACGAATCTCAGCTGATTCCTGAAAGGGACACATTAAAATCATTGTGACAAATTTGAGAATTTAAGGCATTGAACTCCATACTACCTGGAACGGACCCGCTTATTATTGAGAGTGAAACAGGTAGAGATAGCGTTAGTTACGGATACCTATCTCTTTCTAACTCATTGACCTATATTCATGGAGTAGAGAGAGATAGCGATAGTTACGGATACCCATTGAACTCCATACTACGTACCTGGAAAGGACCCGGTCGTTGTTGACAACGAATCGAAAAGTGTGTCATTCCTGTTATGAGTTAGAAAGAGATAGGTATCCGTAACTATCGCTATCTCTCTCTACTCCATGAATATAGGTCAATGAGTTAGAAAGAGATACGTATCCGTAACTAGCGCTATCTCTACCTGCTTCACTCTCAATAATGAGCGGGTCCGTTCCAGGTAGTATGGAGTTCAATGCTGTAGGTACTTCAAAAAAAAAATACTGTAAACGTGTAACATGCTTTTCCAGGAATCAGATGTTTTTTACGTTACATGGAATCGGTCTATCAACTATTGAAAACTGCACCTGGCTCCGCTCCACCAGAAACGCGCGAATCCTGTCGTGATAATTCCGACGTCACAGTAGAAGAAGTTTTTAATCATATCGATACAGGGTGTTTACGGTCTTGTGATTTTTTCTTTAATGTTTTTTTCTACACGTTAAAAGAATATGATTAACGCTAAAACGCCTTAGCAAAAGTTGAATAATAAGAGAGATAATGAATTTTTTGTACGATTTTATCAAAGTTATCGCCCTGTTGTTGAACGCAAAGTCTCGCTCGACGTATCCATGAATTATTATTATTATTATTATAATTATTATTATTATTATTATTATTCGACTTTTGCTAAGGCGTTTTAGCGTTAATCATATTCTTTTAACGTGTAGAAAAGAACATTAAAGAAAAAATCACAAGACCGTAAACACCCTGTATAGTAAACGCCAAAAAACTTTGAATCTACCATCGTTGCCTCCATGCTCGTTGTTATGAAGTTTGCTGGTGGCCACATTTGGTCACCAGCAAATCACATGACAACGTGCTTGGTGCAATATATTTTGATTGCAGGGACTTTGAAAGCACGCGCATGCGAAAGTACAGGATGTCTTTCATTACATTACATTTTCGTTGTCTTTAGGGGGAATCTCCCTTATGAGTGAAGATGGAGAGATGCGGTTTTCGCGATACTGTCCTACTTTTTCGAGAAACGGACGATGCCGGAAACAAAATTTTCATAGCTCACTTCGTTTGTGATGATATACAGGGCAAAATTGAGAATCTTCCATTTTCAGGCACCCCTTGTACTCGGTTGTCATATAACTTAGAGATAAAGTAGAAATGTATTTAAGTGAATACAGTTTTTTGGGTAGAGTCCAGTGGTGTAAATTTTAAGAAAATTTCTCAAGGAATCCATCGCGGTACTCATTTATGTTTGTTTCTATTTAAAAATCACAAAAGAATAGCTATTTTTTGTTTTGACAGCACCGTTACGTCATCTTGTGGCTATTTTGGGAACTTCTGATATATTTCCAGCATTTTCTATTCCATATTATTCAGTAATTTTTTTTCCGACAGATTTTTTCTAGAAGTAACCACTTCGGAGATATTACGCAAACATGTTTTTTTTTGGATATTTTGGATAGGCTTGCTCCTCAGCTTGCTCTGATCTTTCCAAAAATATAAAACACTTGATACTTCTTTCCAATAGTAAGGTGGAAATCAACAATTTTGAAAAATCAAGCAAGTTATGGATAATAATAGGCCATGGAAGAGCAAATGGCCAATATCTTTTTGACCCCATACATTGACTACTTTCTACAGAAATTGTATATTTCTATTCGTTTTCGAGATATTGGCTTCAAGCGAAAAACCCTGTATGTACGAACTGAAAGCATACACATGCGACGCGACGTCAAAAGACTAAAAAAGTACCAAATAGTGCGATGGTATCTATTCATTCATGTCTCGATGCATGTTCTATCAGTTGTTCAGTTATTGAATAATGTTGAACCCCGAAACTTAACACGTCTACATTCACAATATTCACCCAATCAACAAGCGGAAATAAGAATAAACCGTTCCGGATTGCATCTCGAATGGAATGTCTTTATTCATTCAAACTCAAATAAAATAGAACAATCTTGAACAACCCTACAAACAGTACAAACAACGCTTATCTGATCTGTTCTCAGGCGTCAATGTCAAGTTCGTAGGCATGAAAGATCAATCGCAAAGATGATGACGCCACGGTTCGTATTTAGGCGTATTTTTTGCTTTTTCTTTTGTGTTTATTTACTATAATTTTGGGTATAATGAAAAAATGTTTTTGCTGACGACTTCCAAATATCGGGTAGAATGATACGTTTAAAAAATAATAATAAAAAAAATAAATATCGTTTATTAAGCACTTGGCTAGCTTCATCTATTACATTAAGGAATCTAATAATACTGAAGAAAAAAGTTCAGCACCTTTAATAATAATTAATTCCTTATAAACATTTTCAACGTGTTTGCATTTTTCACCCAGTGGGACAGAGAGCTGTAACATCGAACTCCATAAAAAAAAATGATTTTTGAAGTCCTGCAGTTCTTACCATGGGGATATTAAATTGATGATTTGACCTCAAGTTATGATCGTGAAAGTTTTCCCGAGTTACAACGTATGATCTCAAATAAGCTGGCTGGAAGTCATTTACAATTTTGTAAATTAAAATGTACAGAGTATCCCGCGAGCTTTTAACCTTTATAGAAACCGGACTATTAGACAAAATAAAGTAATTTCATTGGTTCATTGAAGGAAGGCGGGGACGGCGTTTCTCGATCGGGATAAATATGTGATTTTCTACTATTTAGTAGACTACTAAGAACTTCACACCGACGATGTCTTCGTCTCTCCCCGGCTAGATGAGGCCCCCACGCAGCCTGAGAAAGAGGAAGATATCGCCGGTGTATAGTTCTTAGTTGAATGTTGAATCGTACTCTTCCTAAATATTTCGAATGGCAATTCGGTAGTAGTAATAATTATGACCATAGTGAATGAATTTGAATAATTGAAAGATTTGTTTTATTTTTATAATGACACAAGCTGTGCCTTGAAAAAAATAATATCGTTTTCAAAGTTACTATTTACAATAATTGAATGGGATATGCAAAAAGGGCACTTGTTCTTTGAAGATACCTACGTTTTGTTTGTGCCGTCAGAAATGATAAACCAATTTTTGGTGGAATAAAGTAAGAATACTATCTATACTATTATAATATGTATTTCAAAAACAAAATTTAATTCGAGTGGATTATTAGCTTTCGAGAAAGTTGACATGATATGCCCTTTATGCAAAGTTTGAAACTCATTTGATTTACCCAGCCTATTCAAGTCTACCACATAAAGATTGATGATACGTGTCTTACAGGTAGTCTTGAATATTTTGAAAACTGTTTGAGCTGGGTGAACAAAATTAAAGAATTATATCAGCACTATTGACAGATTTTCCAGATTTGTGGTAGACGTAAGAGATAAAAGTATCACTTTCAATAAGCATCAATCATGAGACGGTAAACTTACTAGCATATAATGATTACATATACCATAAGGATTTGAATTACGAACATTCCATTGGGTTCCTGATCTATGTCCAAATTATCTTATCCATTCCTCTATTTCATCAAACGTCTTTATATCACTTCTTATGAAAATTCTCTTGTGTTCAGAACTATCAGATGGCACAATTTTATTTTTAAATGATTGGGGTATCAAACCGCTCATAATTCTGGTAAACCACACTTGAAAACACAACTCCTGTTGCCAAAAAACATCATCTGATCTAAATAATACAAAAACCAAAAACCTGTTGCATGTTTGCCGCAGACAATTATTTACAGATGTAAGTTATAAAAATGTACTATTCACCAAGTTCCTTATCCTAAAGTTCGCGAAGTAAATATTTGTTTGCAAGGTGGAGCTTATGGGTTAATAATTATTAAAATAAAACAAATCTTCCAATTATATTCAAATGATTGTATGTGAGTGATAATCGAAGCTGCACTGTATTGTGATAATAATAATTAAATCATTATTACCGCAATGCCATTCAAAATACTATGTATTGTAGTGAATCGAGTACTGAATAGTAGAAAATGACATGGTATTCACAGCGATCGATAATAGCTGGTCTGCGATTTGGCGCAGTGGTTGGACTAACCAATGAAATTTCTTTATTTTGACTAATCGTCCGGTTACTGTAAATGATATAATAATAACCATAATAATAAATATATTATTTATTTCCGTACGTCAGAGCAAAAGTGTATCAAGTCCAAAATTTCAGGTTTTCGTTTTTTTGGTGCTTCTGGACTTAAATTTTTTGCTCTATCGACTTATCCACTTTATAATATGCTTGAACTTATGATTATGAAGAGATAATGTTCAATTTGTTTGCGGAAAGGATGAAAAAACTATATTTTTAATTTTATTTCCGCTCTACTGTGAAATGTGTGTTTTGGACTAAATACACTTTTGCTTTGAGGTACGGATTTAGAACTTTACTAGTTATTACAAAAATAAATCATATACAGGGTGGATCAGAAGTAATGGGACATACGGTAACAAAGTAGATTCCGCACACAATAATATCACGATCGACTTCAACTTGTCTATTCCGAAAGTTGATATTAGGAGAGATACAAGGTACCAAAGTTGAATTTTAATTTTTGATTGTTTTAAATAACGTTTGAAATACACATGCAAGTTATTTTGATGAAATTTTGTATATAGGGGTTGTTTGACATGCAAAATTCATGTCTGGCTTTGGTACATGTAGGGGGCGCCAATCACACATCTTTCCACTTATTCAAATACAATAGTTATAACTTTTTTGTACGCACTCAAAATTTTTTGTTTATTCAAAAAAATGATTTTTCCGTCATTTTTACGTAAAAAAGATAAAGTTTGTAAAAATCGATAGGGGTAACCTTTTTCAAGATTTTTGCCCTTGAAGTCATCTATGCAATGTTGTTTCGAGAGGAAATTTTTTAAAATTAACATAGGGGGCATTGAAAACGCCGATGTCTGTAAGTGGCGCCCCCCACGAGTAAGAGCAATTCCGTGCTCATATTTGAATTTTGCACGTCAAACAAACCCCGTATACCATTTCATAGATATAACTGGATTATTTCAAAAGTTATCTGAGAAAATCAAATATTCAAATTAAACTTTGACACTATGTATCTCTGTTGATATCAACTTTTGGAATTGACAAGTAGAGGCCTATCGCAATATTTTTGTGTGAGGAATCTACTGTTGCTGTATGTCCCATATAGGGTCCACAAATTTTCACCATGTGTGCTCTTTAGGTAAATTCGAGTCAAAAATGTCCTATGAACATGGGTCCGCGAAGGCTTCCTCACCAAGATATGATTTTTTGAAATTTAATAGTGTTATTGTGCCAAAAACTACAATAATGCCGAAAAAACAAAAAAAAAACACTACTGTGAAAATCAGTGTTGCTGTTCATAGGACACTTTCGACTCGAATCTACCTAAAGAACACGTAGCAAAATTTTGTCCCATACCTCGCGGGACACCCTGTATAAAATTTCAAGTTATTCGAAAATGTTTGCAAATTGTCCATTAGTAAACCTTCAAATGTAGCTCCATGTAGATGTTTGCTAAGTACGCTCGAATTTTGAACTTTTTTCAGGTTTCTGACGATGAAGATGAAACACACCCCAACATCGATACCCCATCGCTGTTCCGATGGAGACACCAAGCCAGAATCGAAAGAATGGAACAAAAAGAAAAAGAAAAGGAAGAATTAGATAAGAAAAAGTCCGAACATCAGAAAAAAGTTTCAGAACTAAATAAAAAACTAAAAGAAGCTAAAGATGCCAATAAATCCGTAGATGATCTGATGAAAACTTTGGAAGAACTTAAAATGAAAGGAGAGAGTATCGATAATGAGATTGAAGAATTTGACAAAAAAGATAAGGTTAGTTTTGAAGATACATAGAAGAAAAATAATATAACTCATGATGATTATAATATTACAGATGACACCATGGAACGTCGACACGATCAGTAAACCAGGCTTTGCAAAGACGGTTATCAACAAGAAACCCCAGCATGAAGCACAAGAAGACATTTCAGAAGAAGAAAAGGAAAAAAGAATGAAGCAGTTTGTAAAGGACAATGAAAAAGACTTGAAACATTTTGGAATGCTGAGAAAGTATGATGATTCCAGACAATTTTTGAAGGCACATAGTCATTTGGTTTGTGAGAATACCGCAAACTATTTGGTCATTTGGTGTATCAATTTGGAAATGAAAGAGGTAAGTGTCAGTTCTTTGGAAAAACGTTATGTGTATTCACAATTTTATTGTTTTGTTCATAAAAACGACATCATTTTTATCTCATGCTTATAGTTGAATCCCTACTTTAACATACGTACTCACTTTAGATTGATTTTCGAGTGAAGATCGGAGCTCGTTGTATCACCAAACAACTAAAAAAAAACTACCATCATATTGGTTGTATATTTATACAAAAGTAATGAACACCCTATCTATTTGCAAGAATTTCCGGTATCTTGTATTCCCTTATTTTCCCTCTCCCGCCTCTTCGAATACATTAAGGGATTCATCCGCTAGAAAAAGCACTGCTAACAAAATAAGTTTTTATCGCTACTAACGTGATGAAAACAGACAGTAGGTATTCGTCACGCCGGCAACCAAACTAAATAAACATTACATGAGATTTTGTGGAAGGTATTACTGATTTCTGCATAATTATATCAAACCAGAAATGATCTCAGAAAGGTTCAATTTAGTTAATGCACTATCGATTTTTTTGAATTAACGGAATATACGTCTCTCACAAGAGGGCGGAATATGAACATTTTTCGTATTTTTTGACCATTGAGATACCGTTTTTGTTTCCGTTTTTTTGCAAAAATAGATATTGGGTTGCCTAGTTTGATATTTTACTCACCTAATAAAACTTGAATTGTTCCAAAAGGTGATGTAATAAAAGAATGGCGCATTCCAGAAAAAATGCTTGCATTGAGTAAATGAATCCTATAATGTTGAACATAAAAAACCTATAAGCGAGCCAATAAGTAAGAATGCCAACCATTTTTTTCGTTTTCTTTTCTACGAACAGCTATTAAAAGTAGAATAAAGACCACCTCAAGCCATAGATAATACGATGGACCAGTAAACATCTTATTTCAAAAATATGTTTGAAAAATGAAATCAACACACAATAAAACAAGAAACTTGTGCAAATGCCAATCTGAACAGGAATACAGGGTGTTCAGAAACGACGCTGAGAAAATGAAACAGGTTACTATACAAAAATCTTTCCATATAAATTTGCACCCCACCTAGAGAGTTAATTCGGAAAGATATTAAAAACGGTAAATACAATGTTTTGTGGTTTTTCATGAACTTGAGAATTTGTAGTCTAAAATGTCAACAAAACTTAGTAAATGTCAAATATTGACAGCTTGATGATTTTTTCAAATGGAACACCCTGTATATTATTTCAAATTTGTATAAATTTTTTTCTTCTGATTTCAAAGATACAGGCTGTTACAAGGTCGAATGTATGCATGGATCTCGTAGAAAAAAACTTACTTCACATACGTCACCCGATTCGTTCGACGTTCGACCCCTGTTCCTCTACTTTACACGGAGCATATGAATTTCATGAGATCCGGTCAGTCTGATCACAATCCAAGAATAAAAGCGCGGCTCTCAAGTGATCATTCGCCATGTATCTATGCCGCTCCCAATTCAAGAATTAGGGTCCAGGAAATATGTATCCAGAAAACGGCTCACCTGCGCGACTTTTGACAGGAGTACTTTTTCAATTTAAATGAATAGGGATATTGAATTATTTGGTCTTTCTTTGTAGAGCATTCTGCTTTTCACTATCGATGGAAAATTTTCTGGGCTTCACAATGGTTCGGTTGTTTTTTGTTGAAGGTTCCGATTTCCCAATATACAGGGTGCATTAGAGTATGCTGCAATAGCCATTATTTGTAATTAACCCTAAACTTTTGGAGAATGAGCTTTAATTAGTTTTTGTATCACTTTCTGCATCTGTGTCAGGATTCCTCGGAACGTTTTTGGAATCATTCGCCTACTGCGCAAAATAAGACAAATACAGAGTTTCCAAGATAAGAAATGATTGAACAATATTGACAAAAAAAGTTCGCATAATAGAGCTGTGGCTATACATAACAGTGAAAATACAGTGACCGGCTGAAATATGGAACAAATTAATTTTAAATTCAGGGTTTTGATTTTTTGGAAGACGCTCGGACACGTCGATTTTCATTTGTGGAAGCGGTTTTGTTAATGACAAATTCATGTATACAGGGTGTTTATCAATTGAATGCCGATACTTAAGGGTGATAATCCTTGGATGATTTTAAGACAAAAAGTTCATATGGACATAGGTCCGCCAGAGCATAGATTTTAAGATACAGGGTGTTGAAATTTAAAAAAAAAAACTTTTTTTCATCATCTCTTTGATACTATTCCAGATATTTGGTACACGTCTTCTATCCATCAAAATGCATGGAAATGTTAGAGAGGGCGCCTCTGATTTAAAAATATTGGATGACACAGCAGGGTGTCAATGCAATTAAGTAGATTTTATTTTTTTAAGCGAAAATCATGCGCCGGACGGAAAAAAATCAATAACAAATTGGCTCAGAAATAAATAGAGATTTTAAAAATGATTTTTATTTTGGAAGGAAGCAGCGGCGTACAAGTTTTTTTTTCCAAAAATATTGAGTGCAAAGCCCGTACGGACGCCACTGGTAAAAATAATGAAATTGTTTGTACATCACAAAATGCATATTGAAGCCTAGAAGACGTGTACCAAATTTCATGAAGATATCTGGAATAGTATCAAAGTAATTTTTAAAAAATCATTTATTTTTTAATATTTTAACACCCTGTATCTTGAAAATTAATCTCGGCGGACCTATGTTCATAGGAACCTTTTGTCTTAAAATCATCGAAGGATTATCACCCTTGAGTATCGGCATTCAATTAATAAACACCCTGTATAGGGTGATCCAAAAATATGTTACGAATATCAACTTCTTTGTTTCAAATGGAAACATGTAATTTTTATTTCGTTCTTAAATTCTGCGTGAAATTCTGAGTATATTTCATGCAACATACCTCAAACCTATATCCAACCGTTTTAGAGAAATGACATTTTGAATTCTTGATATTACCTAATTATTTAAAAACTGATTATTGAATTTTTTGGTCGAAAAATTGAATTAAATGTTCATTCAGCAACGTAAATAGATGGTAACTAACTAAAAAAAAATCCTCTTTTCAAATGAAATGAGAGTACGTTGCGCGACTTCCGGTTATACCGGAAGTAGGTGTCAATTCGCCTATTTCAAATGGAACACCCTATATATTATTACATTTTTGGATTCCACGTAAAATTCTAGGCAGATTTTATGTATGATGTCCTATACCTAAATAAAAGCGTTTTTGAAATATTTGAGTTTTCATGTCAAAAATGACGTTTGTAGGTTCCTATTTGAATGTAAATTTTTCGTATAAGAAAGCCTTTGTTGTTCAATTTGTATAGGATTTCTTGTTCAAAGGGACATACTTAAATAAATTTTCACAATTTTTTGATAACCATTATTACAGGGTGGCCCAAAAATTAAATTGAGAAAACTGCCAAAAATATTTTTTTCAAATGAAAACCCCCAACGGTGTGTTTGTAAGAGTATCCACTCATTTTTATATATTTTTTTTTTTAATATTTGAAATGGACAATATTATATGAACTCACCTTTATTTTCAATGCTCAATAAGATAGAATTATGAAAATTGGGGGTTTCCATTTGAAAAAATTGATTTTTGGCAGTTTTCTGAATTTAATGTTTGATCTTATTTTTGGGCCACCCTGTAATAATAGTTATCGAAATATTGTGAAAAATCTTTTAAAGTATGTCCCTTTGAACAAGAAATCCAATACAAATTTAACAATAAAGGCTTTCTTATACGAAAAATTTTCATTCAAATAGGAACCTACAAACGTCATTTTTGACATGAAAACTCAAATATTTCAAAAACGCTTTCACTTATGTATAGGACGTCATACATCAAATCTTCCTAGAATTTTACGTAAAATCCCAAAATGATATAATATATAGTGTTTTATTTTAAACAAGCGAGTTGACCCGTACTTCCGGTACAACCGGAAGTCGCGCAACGTCAGCATTATTTCATTAGAAAACAGCATCTCTAAAGATCTCTCCCAACAAATTTTCAGAATTCCAATCGCTTTATTTCCCGAGATATTCTAATAGGCGACTTACTTAGGCGAACCCTTCATTGCTGCCTCTTGGCTGTGAATATAAAAATAGACAAATACGCGATTCTGTATGCTTGAGTTGCTTAGTTACTACTTGTTCTCGTTGCTGATTGGACATTCGATTCAATTATTGAACCAATAAGAACATTAACCTGTTTTTGAAATAAAAATACTATGAATTCTTAAGGGCATTTTCTCGAAAACGGTTGGAAATAGGTGTGGGGTGTGTTAAATGAAATATACTTCGAATTCCATGCAGAATACAAAAATAAAATAAAAAATATGTATTTCCATTTGAAAAAAGAAGTTGATAGTCGTTATTCGTTTTTGGTGCGCCCTTTATACATGAATTTGGAATAAAAAAAATCGAAGTGTCCGCGCGTTTTCCAAAAAATCAAAACCTTGCTCTACAAGTTACAGCCATACTGAGATTAAATTCGAATTTCTCATGACAAAAATCCCCAAATACCAAGCTGTATCAAAATATCGATATTATTTCAAATATTATAATTTGGAAAAAGAAAAATGAAAATACAACTTCAAGACCCTGTAGACGACTTACGAAGCATACCCGGTTTATTTCAAAACAGAGAAACTCGTTCTGAATCTTTTCCCATTATCAATGAAACCCCCTGTATATCAAAAAATAAAATAACACAGTTGGATAATATTGATCGATTCACCATAAACTAAATAAACACTAACAAAAAATTGAACCTGTGCATTTCCTTTATAACTAACTCTTGTCCATAAACTTTCCAACAGAAACACGAATTGATGTCCCACGTGGCCCACCAAACAATATGTATGCAATATATTTTGGAACTGGCCAAACAACTAGACTACGATCCGCGAGCTTGTGTGGATGCGTTTTTCTCGAAAATTCAAGTAGCAGAAGTCGAATACAAGCAGTCGTTTGATGATGAACTGAGGCAATTCAAGGAAAGGATAAAGAAAAGGGCTGCTGAGAAAATCGAAGAAGCGTTAAAGGTGAGTTTCCAGCCCCATTACTACAGATTGGTCTTAGCAACCTTCCATGTAATTCCCAAAAACGTAAACAAGATAGATCTTGTACTCATCTTGTAATTAAAATCCTTGTACAATCCTGTTGTTTTGTATCAGGAATTCGAGGAAGAAGAAAAGCAAAAAAGACTAGGCCCTGGTGGTCTAGACCCAGAAGAAGTCTACAACTCTCTTCCAGAAGAATTACGTAATTGCTTTGATTCAAGAGATGTAACACTGCTACAAGAAGTTATTACGAAAATGGACGAAAACGACGCAAAATACCACATGAAACGATGCGTCGATTCGGGCTTATGGGTTCCAGATGCAAATAAGAAGGAAGAAGATATTTATGAAGAGGTCCCCAAAGAAGCAAAGGAGGCTTGACTTTGTAATTTCATGCCAAAATTGTATGCCTTCAAAGCAAACTGTTGATGTATGTTGCCCATCGGAATTATAAACAATATTTATTCATTTATGCTTTTTAGTTAGGAATGAAACAAGTTAATAAAAAAATTACAATAGGAATAATGTATTGTTACATACTTATTTACAGATCGTCGTATTAAAATTGTATCAATTTTTGTTCATATCTCCTCTCTAAAAAAAATAAAAGCTACTACTTATCACCTCGATTGAAAAATATTCATATAAACCTATTTATTTCAACACTTTGAGTATTTGAACATTATCCATATATACACATTAAAAAATAATACATTCAATGATCTGGATCATTCGTATTCAATAAATTTTTACATCTTAATTTTGTACAAATAAATATCTACCTACAATAAATAATGAAAACAAACATTGTTGTATAAAGTCCTCATTGCTGAAAGGATGATTATGTTGCACTTTCCGTGTGAATTACCTCAAATTCTTCTAAAATTTCACCTGTTGATTGTTGAGGATCCATGAATGTGTAATCCTCTATATCCATTTCAACAACTCCTGGAAGAAAAAGTGAATAAGCAACATGTTATAATATAGGGAGAGGAATTTTATTTTTCTCTAGTCAGATTAATTTTTTTAATAAAACTCGACGCATTTTTTTCAGTTCGTTTTTCAAATCGAAATAAAGTTATTTTATCAGTTGGCAATTGAGTTCGATATCTGGAATTATCAGGGTCCACGTTACACTAAGGTTATTGTTTCTTCCAATCCGACCAAAAACCGCATCTGCGCCGATTGGGTGATAGAATTGACCTATCACCGGTGATCTTTCACATCACACCCTATCGAAACGCCTTATTCCGAGAGCAGTCATACCGTATTTTTTTGATCGATCAGTTTGTTTCTGTTTATTATAATGTTTATGTTCATCACTGGTAAGAACGATGAAAATGATAGGATACTATAATGTTCAGATTGTCTGTAAGAGTTCTCTTGATCCTAGGCAGTGGAACTTTGTTCTCATGCGTTGTGATCATTCCCAGAACATGGCCTTTCGGATTTCAGTAAAAGTGATCGTTCACTTCTCTCGATATAATCGTTCTATTGGACCCAGAATCGGCACCCTGAAAGATTGAATAAAGGATGGAATCGCTGGGAAAGACAGGCGCACTCTGCTAGCACCAACATTTTAGTTTATCTATGTATGTTTTGGCTTGGTATTTGATATGGAGTAGTTTTTCGCGTTATGTGTACCTATTTGTAGATAGTCTAGTTTAGATTTTCATTTTTCTATTTTTGAGTACAAATATTCCATAATGATGAGTGATGGAAGACCTTAGATCTGTACCTAAATCCATTCGAACCTTTGACTATACAGGGTGTTCCAGTAAGAGTGGCCACCAGCCATATCTCGGAAACTACTCGACTGAAAATGACAAAAATTTTCCCAGTCTGATTCTGATATTATGGGAATCTCTCCTGCCAAGCAGATGTTGCAAGCAAAACATTTACCCAGATTAGGGTAGTGTCTAGAGTTGCATCAGTGTGAGTGGTGCCAGCTGCCTTACTGATGAGTCCAATTACGGGACGAAACCGGTATAAGGAGGGCACTACTCACATGGATGTAACTCTAGACATTTATTACGGTTCTGTACCAACCTTTCCGTTTAACATCGGATAACCGTAAAACAATGTCTCTTTAAAACTAAGATGTTGTATAAATCAATTTATACAGGGTGCCACAGATTCGAGTGCATGCATGGGGATCTCAGTTATTATAAGATATACAGGGTCTGTTAACTGCTTAGACTATAAATAAAATAGACAGATTTGTTCACATAATTTTTGATGGAGCATAGACGTCAAATCACATCCTAAGCAACTTGCGGTAAATTCCAAATTTCCCTGTAATGGCAGACACAAGGAATCTCTCCGCAATAGATCGTTTCCAAGTACGTCACGAATCTCAGCTGATTCCTGAAAGTGACACATTAAAATCATTGTGACATATTTGAAAATTCAAGGTTGAAGTTATGCACGAGTTACATTCAATTTGATTTCGAAGTGGAACTGTTAAATTTCCGCTTGACAAACAGGAATCATATGCTACCATCCACACTGAATTTGGCGTGAGCGTGACTTTGACAACCTTGGCGACTTTGACCTAAAATTTTGAACTGTCACTGTACTTCAAAAAAAAAATTCTGTCAACGTGTAACATGCTTTTTCAGGAATCAGATGTTTTCTACGTCACATGGAAACGGTCTATTGCATGCTTTAAAAATCGTGAAATTCAGTATGCAAATGTTCATTATCTATTCTGATTATGGCAAAAACCGTTAAAGCCATTCATGTTCTAAAAAATATAGATTCAATCTTAACATCAAAAACTCAAAAATAGTATTTACATTTAACTACATGTGGCAACGTCGCTCAAACGGCCTCCTATATGACAAATACCACTCCCCGGTGATTCGCTCATCTCGATCATCTTTTGTCTCTTTTTATTAACGTGAAGCAAAAAGAGAAAAACTCGGTAGCTGATGATACTGGTTTATCCAATCTCTCTAAACCGAAAGCGCCTATAGTAAACAACGGTCAAAATTTATAGCAAACCGGTTTTTATTTTCAATGTTTTCATTCATAACGTAGATGATAGACTTTTACTTATGTAGGGGAATCACGGCTCCATATTTACAATGTGTTTATGAATGACTGCCTCTGTCTATTTTATTTTTAGTCAAATGTTAAATGGATGCAAAGTTGCGCATTTTTATGCTCAAGAAGATGCCATTTTGAAATTTTAAAAATTCCGACTACTTTCGAAGATATTCTAAAAAACAGAAATTTCGCAAAAACGTTTTCATTATCTCCCGCGTTTGTTTGAAAAGACATTTTAAAATAAATTACACTTTGTCATTGCCACTTTTTTTCCGTCAAGATGGCGGTATCAAATTGAAAATCTGACGTTTCGTCTTCGAGCTGCCATCATCAACTTTATTTTTTTAACGTCCTTGAGGCATTGAGGTGATTCAAGGTTAATTGATAGTAATAGAGGTGATTAGATGATGGTGTAGAGTAATGGGTCGCCTTAGTAACCTCAATATTTTCACTTATTATTCACCTATTATTAAACGGAAAGGTTGGTACAGAACCGTAATAAATGTCTAGAGTTACATCCATGTGAGTAGTGCCCTCCTTATACCGGTTTCGTCCCGAAATTGGACTCATCAGTAAGGCAGCTGGCACCACTCACACCGATGCAACTCTAGCCACTACCTCCATATGGGAACCGTCCCATTTGAACAACGAGTGACGCTTGAAGCCAGGATGAGATAGAAGATGCCGCTGTACTGTAATATTTTTCGCATAAATCGCATAAGTCTCGCGAGGGGACGGTCCCCTCGCGATAGAAAAGGATAGACTTATGCGATAAATATACAGTACAGCGGGATCTTCTATCTCATCCTGGCATCAAGCGTGTAGAATTGCTCCCCATGATATAGTTATTAATAGATATATGTGAAAAAGCTTGCAAGTTCAGATTTAATTTTGACAGTTATTGCAATCATAATGATTTATTCATTTTGAAATTCCGTCTTTGCGTACCTATACTGTTTAAATGTATTGCACCAATGCCGAGGCACGGAATAAAATAATGACACTCAATAATTATTTATCACTAAACCCCAGTTTCTGAACAACAAGATCTATTGATTGGATAAACAACCATACCTCAATGATTATACAGGGTGACAATTTTAAAACTTGAAATTTCCATATCTTGGGAACGAAACACTGAATCAAAAAACGCTCAAAACAGATTCTATAAAACGAAGGGGGAACGAAAAAAAGCCCATCAACCCACCCTTATCTGTTACCCCTAAGACAGACACCCCTGAAATATTGAATGGAATGGTCGAATGATGCCTCATTTTGAAGGCCCTTCGACCCTGACTACAACTGCCGAGTTTCATGCCCCTGCTGTCATTCCTGTTGATAAAACAACTTGACAACATTTTAAAACAAGGTATAATATTACTCCAAAGAAGTATTTAAAAAAAAAAAAAAAAAAATGGGTGAAAGAAATCTTCGTCAAAAGGCCTGACTGATAGCTCGTTTTGAAGGTCTTCAGTCCCTCATCATATCGTCTTAGTATGGAGAAGTTTACTCTTGCGAGTAATTCTGTGGCATTGGGAAAACATATGATAACTCCAAAACATGTTATGATGAGTTATCATGTTTCTCCCAGATAACACAGAATTATTTATTGAATAAAATAAAATGAAATTTGTCAAGCTGTTATATCAACAGGAATGACAGCAGAGACTTGAAACTTGGAAGTTGTAATCAGTGTCAAAAACCCTTCAAAATAAGGTATCACTCGACCCCCCTTTCTATTTAAAATTTCAGGGTTGTATCTCACCCTGTCTTAGGGGTCACAGATAAGGGTGGGTTGATAGGCTTTTTTTTGTTTTCTCTTCGTTTTAGAGAATCTGTTTTGAGCGTTTTTTTATTCAGTTTTTCGTGCGCAAGATATGGAAATTTCAAGTTCTTAAATTAGCTGCTTTTTATTTGCATCTCAAATCAGGTCAATTTGACCCAGATCACTAAATTTGACATCTAGGACGTTTTATTTACAAACTGATCTGATTTGTAAGTGACTCGGTCACTTCCCTCTTTGCCCCTAACTGTACCACCCGCGAATTTTGTTCACTTAAGTGAACTGGTCAGAAGTAAAAGGTGATGGTTGTTTTTACAGATATAAGGCGTGAATTTCGCAACAGTCTAACACTCAAACCACATAAAAATATAAAATATTTGCCCTTAATCCAACATTTTTAAGAAAAGAACCTTTTTTTGCTTTAAATGATGACACTGACATGATCCGAAACCGATGTCAAAATAACAAATGCAGTTTTATTTGATCGTTTTTGTATCAGATCATTTAATGTCAGTTCATTTAAAAGTGAACTGATCCAGTATGCAAATAAAAAGCAACTATTGTCAGCCTGTGTGTCCTTTATGTCAACTTATCGGATCCATAAGTTATGGCCGATTGCACCAACCTATTTTGAGGATACTTAACGCTAAGGGACCCTCAACTTGACATTTTTGCATGTAAAATTGTCAAGTTAAGGGTCCCTTAGCGTTAAGTATCCTCAAAATAGGTTGGTGCAATTGGCCATTAGTGTCAAAAATTCGCAGGCCATTGGCCATTAGTGTCAAAGAGACGCAGAGGAGCACAGAGTGATGTGGTTGCTCGGAAAATTGATTTTCGGGGACACTATCTACCCCTTTTCTTTGTTTTTTGTAACTTGTGTAAGGTTTTGTGAAGTTTTATACAATTTACCTGTTTGTACACCGTCGATGTGCCTGTCTTATGTGATTAGTTCGCCTGTGATCCTGACAAGAGAAGCACTGATGATGGCCTAAGGCCGAAAGCGCTCTGCATTCATGAAATATACTTTTGCACGGAATACACCGTCTCTCTTTTTCTTCATCAAACATTTTTGTTTCGGCAGTAACTCGATAACGAAAAAAGATATCCAACCGCGGTTTGCAGTTTTTTTCTTGCAAATCTGAACTACTTTCCGATTCTGCCATCAGGATTATACCGTTCAATTTGAATCTTCGTGGCAATATCACAATAATAGTTCGTAATTCAAATTGCGCCTACTAGCAATTTTACTGGAAACTAACGCGTATTACTGGATACGATATAACATTTCTCTTCCAAACAAGCCTAAATTCAACCAAATCGGATGTGTCGTTCAAAAGTTATAGCCGCTTGAACCATTAGATTTTCAATTCCTTCCTCTACTCAATTGAAGGTCGGTACGTCAATGAGCCTCGAACCAAAATGATGAGAAATTGCTCAAACTTTCCAACGATGTTAATAAAGATTTGGAAATTTCTGAAGAAATTTAGAATTTTGATTTTTACCCTTCAATTGCGCCTCCTGACGGGAAAATGTCGAATTTGAAAGTGTCTCCCAACATTTTCTCGTGGCCACTTTGATGATATATTTTTTTCCTGAACTTTCAAGTCGAGTAGTTTCCGAGATATAACCGGAATTTTTCATATCAAACCCCGCTTATACAGGGTGAGTCGGGAGGAGCAGACCAAATTTCAGGCGTGTGTTATACACGCCAAATCAATGTTATAAAAAAATCAAAAAACACGCTTTCGAACTAAAAAGTTGAAAATAATTTTTAATTTAAGAATATAATTTTTTAGTTCGAAAATGTGAATTAATTGAAATTGTTATCGGTTCTTTCTTGACAAGTGTGCAAAATTTCGAATCAATCTGGGCATTTGAAGTGGGTAAAAATCGAGTTCCAAGATTCTGTTACATACAAACAAACAAACATATAAGTGAAAGCTAATATAAAGCGTGTAAAAATACATCGTGCTTGTTTTTGCTCCTTGTCAACTTTGCATCAGACGGGCGGTTCAAAGATCATTCACATAGGGCAAGGTAGAGGTAAAGTAGAAGTGAATTGTGAATTTGGCGCGTACATTTCATACGCGCTGTTCACATAGAATTAAGGTTGCTTTAACGTGGTACTGGCAAGGTAAGAGATACCAAGCTCCAAACTTTTTGGGGCAAGTGTGTGGCAAATTCTTACCGGAGCCAATCAGAATCGAGTTTATGACGGTCGATGTTTGTCATTTGGAAATTGTCAAAATTTGTTCCATATCGTATAGTGTTTGAAGAACTTTACAGCTATGGAGACCCTGGATCGGAAATTGGCCGAAGTTTTGCCAAATTACCCGGCAATTTGAAAAAGGAACAACAACATAAATAGCAGAAAATCTGGTTTGAAGGAAACGATGTGCGCATGCGAACCACAAGAGTATATCCCACAAATAATTCAATGTGAACGACAGTGGTAACAGTATTGCATTCATTTTATACTTCACTTCTACGTTAATTCTACCTTGCCCTATGTGAATGATACTTAAGAATATTACAGTTCCGTCAATCAGTTTTTCATTCATCACCTGTTGATAAATGACATGGACAAATGTCAAATAATTCCACAAAACTGCGAATTTTGTTCAATTTAACATCATTGTTTAGGTTTTACCCCTTTTTCAATTGAAATTATTGTATTGCTATCGGTTCTTGATAGGTGTGCAAAGTTTCGAATCAATCTGGGCATTTGAAAAGTGAAAAAATCGATTTCCAAGATTCTGTCACAAACATACAAGTAAAGCCAATATAAAGCGTGTGAAAGCCCAAATAATGTTCTTATTTAGTTAGTTAGTAGGGGAAGGCACTAATTCGACGTATTGGACTAGCAGCCATTTTTTTATTATTTGGTAATACCTATACTTTTCTTTAGCTTTACATATTTGGTATTACGCTATAACTTGAAAACAAATGAATATCGGATAATATAACATATTATGGGTTTGTCTACATTGTTTTTGCGTGATTGGACACATAGTTAGGCAGCGGTTACACTGATCGAGTTGTGTCGATCGATTGCCATCGAGTGAAAAACAAACACACGATACCTTATCAGACTAGTCACACTGATCGATCAATCGCTGTAAAGTGCTATCGAGTTGTTTGATTTTCAACTTTATTGAGTTATCGATTATAACTCACGTTCATACGTTCATGTATACCACCCGGCTTAACGACCTCGTGGTATAAATTTTTCTCGCGTGACTTAATTTCAACATAGTGCACTAGTACCTACCATAAATAACTATTATTATTTTAAAAGCTATTTGAAGCAATCAAAAACTAAAATTCAACTTTGTATCTCTCTTGATATCAACTTTCGGATGAGGCAAATTGGGGTCTGTCGCGATATTTCCTCGAAGCGAATCTACTTTTACCTCATGTCCCATTCTTTTAGGGACATAAGTATGATGTAAAGCCACAACTCATAAAAAATATATCGAAATCAAAAGTAGGCTGATGAATTTAATGTAAATGTCAGTTGTCGATGAATAAATCGAATGTACCTAAATGCTAAACATTTCCACAAATTTAGGAAACTACTTACCAGACTCATTTCCTACAATATGATTATCATCCAAATCACTGCTTTCCGAGCTGATAACCTCACAATTCTCAAACTCCAGCTCCTCCTCAACCTCTTCCCGTATCCTAAACTCATCGATTTTCGACCGATAATCCATCCCATTTCCAATCATCCCATTAAGTTCCACCTTCACCTTTTCCATTGGCTGATCAGCCTCATCCAATGGCAGATCGGGCACATCAATAAACGAACTATTCGAATCTGTCGACTCATTCTGATCATTCAAATCGTCCGAGTCCAGTGGTATCGTGATGATATCCTGATGCAATGGGGACGTGAAAAATTTTTTATCCTCGATTTGTATATCCGAGTAAACGATGTTGGCATTCGAAATCATTTCTTGATTGAAATTATTCACAACCACAGGCTTTTTGTATTTGTCTAGATTGTTAAAGGTGCGGGGTGGAATAACTTTAATTCCGCTTTTAGGATGCAACATTTGTAGCTGGCTCAAGGGTATCACTTTCTTAGCAGTGCTGCCTTTAAGGGTCAACAACTTGGGCTTGCTGTTGACTAGGTTTTTATTGGCTATACTATTGGTTACAGTTGAAGGCAGTTGATTACTTGGCAAAATTTTAAACTTGTCCAAGTTGAATTTGGTCAACTTATTCACAGGTACTGACAGCGTCTTTTGCAATATGCTATTCGTCATGGTCGGCATAGTCGGAGCGTTCGACACGACGATAACTTTTTGATTTCTATTAATCACTGGTTTTTTCGTCACAGACAACTTAGAAAGATCGATTATCTCGTTTTCATGATGCACACTTGTCATGTTCTGTTTCGAAAAATTATTCGACTTGATAACAACTGGTTTTGATAATGGCATTTGATTTTCGCTCAGCGGGATTGTATTATTTACAGAAAACTCCCGCAATGATTTATCTTCAAGTCTGCTTTGTGGTGATGGTATGGTTATGTTTTGAATTATATTTATCTTAGGCGGTGTCGGTGCGGGCACCGGTGGTCTCTGGACTTGTGTTATACGGGGGGTGATTGGGAGGAAGGGTGGTTTATATTTTTCTGTTATTATTGGATCCGTGTATTGTTCTTTTGGTCTTAGGGGTGGGGGAGGCGGAGGTGGTGGTGGTGGTTTCGATGCTTGTCTGAAACAAAAATCTATCACTAATGACGATGATAAATTACCAAATTTGAGAGTACAATGATTGACTCTTATGTTACTTTTTGCGCTCATTACGAGGACATTCGCGCTCTCAAGCAATGTAAAGGGTGATCCATTTAGTGCTTTAGGATTTTGAATGGAAGTAAGGCAACACTGTAAAAGTGGATGGAATTCTTATCCGGCAGTTTTGTAGGTTAGGTCATTACAAAACAGCATGGAAAGTTATAAAAATTCATTATCAACGGTAATGATAAGTTATATGACGACGTGATTCAGTGCATTTTCCGCACAATCTTTTCATTTGATCCCATGCGACACATGAAGTCGAAGGTTTATGATAACAATCCAAGAACTAAAGAGGATATGAAAACCCACATCAGAAATGTGATTCATGGAAGACCGGCCCAAATGTGTGGAAATATAGTCATAAATTGAACTGACCGGATCACCTACTGCCAAAAAAGTCATGATTTACATTCGAATGATATTATTTTCAAAACTAAATTGTAATTGAATACTCTATCATGTAAATTGTCTTTTTTTCTGCTAGCCCACAATGTCTAATGTTTGATTCCATTTGAAATCCTAAAGCTCTAAATGGATCACCCTTTATGTCAATTAAATCCAATTTTTGAAGTGAGATACCCAGTATGCCCAGTTCTAGGTTGATAGGAGATTCTTCTATGATCTTTTATCCTAAACTCCAATTCTGATTTGTGAAGAATTTAGTTTCAACAAAATGGAGCACCTGCCGATAAAGTTCGTCATATTGAAATCCTAAAACAAGACTTTTTTGATAACAGATGAAGTAATGGCCCTCCTATACGTATGCCTCTTTGATCACCAGACATAAAGCCTTTGGATTTTTCTTTCGGGGACATTTGAATGATGTAATGTATGAAAGGCCATAATATGGCAATCTTGATGATCACCAGGAAAGCACTATTCACGCTATCAATGATATCATTGATGTTTGTTTGCAGAATAATTGAAAACTATTTTGTCGATTGTACAGGGTTTCTGGATAAGGGTAAGGAGCGGCTGTATCTCGACAATGGCAATAATTTTAATTTTGGGAAGAAAATTTTTATGATTGAAGTAGGCAAGAGAATTGACTGGAAATTATTCTGAACCTCGGAGTTCGACCACGAGAAAAAATGACAATGAGAAGCGACAAAACTTTTCCCGCCAAAAAAATTGGGTGGGGGTGTGTGGTAGGAATCTGTCATTGGCTTTGTCAGCTGTTTAAAAATAAGTTCGAATAGCCCACACATGAATGGACAATTTGCATACATTTTCAAATGACTTGAAATTTTATTTAGGTACGTATAATAGACAATATTAGAAAGTCATCTGCGAATTTTTTTTCCAAAATACCCAAAAATATACCAAATGAATGAAAAAGAAAACGCAAAGTTCACTGTATGATCGAAAACGAGGAGGGGCCATATTACTCTCCCGAGAGAGAGAGCTATTACAGTCAATACGCTAGACGGAGAAAGATAATGTATTCTATGACGTAGTGGAGGTTGATTGACGCTCTTTAATCGGTGATTACTACATTATTAGAGATCGTGGATTAATTTTTCAAACATCAATGGCATGAGTACTTACTGATCCTCATATTTTTCATATTTCCAAAAAATGTGCAAATTGTCCATTGACAGTGACATCGGAGAATGTTGGGTCTTGTGACAGACGATTTCCAAATAAAATTGTCTGTCGTCTGACATTGTTATTATTGTTGAATGTTTTCGACCTATAGCATAAAAAAAACATATCCGGCACTTTTTTTACGATTGGGCTACGTCAAATTCTTATTAAACAGCATCAAAAATCAAATTTGAGAATATCTCACTATTTGTATTCTGGGCCCGGACCATAACTTAACGTAACGTCATCTGAGAGGTAGGACGCTGTCATATTTGAATTTCAAGGCCAAATAAATGCGTTCCCATTGAAGCAATTGGTAAAACAGTTTTTTGTCGCTTCTCATTGTGTTCTCTGGTTCGACGGCTAAAGGGCGTAACAACTATGAAAAAACATAAAATTCACGCTGTCTCAGAAAAATACACGATAAGCTATGACTTTGAAGACGCCATAGGTTGGATAATGTCCGATCATTTTGCTTTATAACATTTTTTTGTATCTGTCATAATAAGGGAGGAAGGGCAATGTATCTTATGATATTTGAATTCCAATATCCAACCGTCCAACCGGGTTACGTATTTCGAAAGCCTTACTCAATTCGTCCCCTACATGGTGCCGAAATAGGGACGTACTTATCAACTCAAAATGTGCACGAAAACCGTACCACGATCGTCGACAAAAGGAGACTAATTGAGAACGCTTTTCATGTGAGATTTGCAGTAAATGCGCAAGTAAATCCGTACCTGTTTGGGCAGATCAAACTGTTATTGCTCTGCTAAAGTCAACTATAATAGGATCATATTACTATGAAATGTATTATTTTAAATATTAGGTATTGATTATTATGAATTTATCTTATCGAGGTATGTGGTTTTGTTTTATGTGTTATTCATTTATTATAAAAGAAAACAAGATTGTGCCTGAAATAAAAAAAAATCAGAATACTTTGGACGGTTTATCACAGATCACCATATCATATCTCACAAAGTAAAAAATGCTTGTCTTATAGGGGTTTGAATATTTTTGGCCTTGTCTTTCAAAAAAACATTTGCATTGAACCCTTTAGTTCAAAACAAATAAACTAGATGGCTTCAAAATGGCGTTTTAGAAGTTATAGCTCATCGTGTACCTTTCCGAGACAGCGTGAATTTTATATTCCTTCGTAGCAGTTACGCCCTCTAGCGAATTACGAGCTTCAAAATAATTTCCAGTCATTTCTCTTTCCTACTTTACTTATAGAGATTTTTTCCAAAACCTTTGGGTCTTATCCGGACATCATGGATTACTCTTGTTTTATTCTATTTTTAATTTAAAAAACCACAAATAGCATTCTTGAGTTCAGGATAAAAGGTCGTAGAACAATTTTTGTTTAGAATGAAACTTCCTATAGTTGGCTTCCACTAAACTAGGCGCGAATTATGACAGTTGTCAAAATTAAAACCCCTAAAGACATGGCTTTTTTTCAATTCATCTTTTCGAAATTGTGAAATTTATAGAACAAAAAGGGAGATAATGATTATATCGAAAATACCAGTTTCAAATATATTCCATGACTCCTTCCATAATTACTTTTGCTTCATAGGTGAGAGCTGACTATATTATCGAGTGAGAACATTGCATACTGGGTATACCATTTGAAAAATAGGATTTTATTGAACTACTTCCTAACACCAATACTGTTGCGTGAGGGTTTGGGACAAAACCCCTCCAGATCGAATATTATCCAATGCAATCTAATGCGAATGATCAATATCATCATAATCATCATGATTCTTATGAACTCCCACATTTCCATATTTTGTTGAATCTATGCTCACAATGGTAACGAAAATAGAGACAGAAGAGCATAAGCTAATAACCAAACAAATATCAAACTATTGACAACATTTGCACGTATACGTGTCTTTGTACTTGATTTTATTCCATCACGTGGTAACAGCATCTTAATGCTTAATTGTTATAGTTACGTGAGAAAGTTACGTTAACTTTACGTGCTATTTGGGCCTTGACTTCCTTATATTGATTCATCCTCGTATAGCCCAGGGCATCGAATGGGGGAAAAATCGTGTTGAAGCCAATTTTGGCACAGATGTAGATTATGGTGACTCAAATAACATCGGTGGCTCGTCAGAGGAAGCAATAATCAAGATTTAATTTATATTTTCATAATATGAAAATTTGGTTTTTTAAAATTAATCCATTTTCTTCCGTCCATTTCTTCCTTCTAGCAAAAAAAATATACAAGATTTTTTTGTAGAAAATGTTGCATGGAATAATTTAGTACTCCAATTTTTTTTTGCTGGATGGTCTGGTTTTAAAGATATTCAAGAGAATCGTAAAAAGTGACCTACAGACACCCCCATCCACTTTAGCTCATCTCTCTCCGATCAAGACTTTTAGTATGTTGTTCAGGACACCTATATCTGCAAATACCCGAATTTTTACTCTATCCGATATTTATTGGACTTCGGATGAAATATGTGATTGATGAATTATAAGAAATAATTCAGATTGAAATAGGACTCACCGATATAACTGTTGGATTTTACTGACTTTAGGCGCCAGTAAATGCTGCGACAAACTACTTTCTCCAGAGCTGTGACTTTTTCGCTTTTTGGGTTCTTCTTTTGGTACATCGGGAACCCTGAATGTCGGTGATTTTCTCTCGGTGATGGCAGGAGCGGGCGGTTGAGGTGGAGGCCTTTTCCGCTCTGTAGAATAGAAATGGATATCAAATCAGAATTAGGCACCAAACCTCTTTGTGAAGAGTAATTTAAAAATAAAGTAGAAACTAATTGTATGGAGTTAAAAAATTAATTTTGCACGAATTTTTGAAGCATGCACTTGCGGAGAGATTCCTTGTATCTATTATCCTGTAAACATGTCGTCTGAGGGGGGTACCTTGCGTTAGATCCGGTAATTCTGATTTTTGCTGACATGTTTATAATGTTGGCCCAATGAATAGTCCAAGTTTTTGACTTCGAGCGCCGAAAGTAACATTGTCGAATTCCCTTTTATCCAGTTTTTTGCAATTTTTACCTCGATCTACTAAGTTTTTGATTAGAACTATGTAACGTTTTTTTTAAGTAGAGTAAATTTGCTACAAGTTAGGATCAGAACCTCAGAACATAGAACCCACTAGAACTAGCGTACACCCTGGAATTCGGACAAATTGTGTGTCACTACAATAAACATGTTAGTATTTACATCTCCTCCGTTGAATTCGTTCAACGTTGCCTTGTTGCAAATAAAAATCACTCAGAATTTTCACTTTTTATCAAAATGGGTTAACCAGTGTATCAACGAGGATATGTTTTAATTTTTTATTTGTTTCAATATCGTCGGTGTTATTAGTATGAGAGCCAACGACACTGGACCTTTCGTCATAAGGGATGTGAAAAAAAAAAGGTTTCAGGAAGTAGTTTGTAGGGAGGGGAATATAATACAACCATGTCTGCCAGGCATATCCTGTGCTTTATCAATTAAAATAATTAATGAAATATTAAAAAACAACGAAAAGTTTTCTCATCGGGGATGTTGAAAATAACTATATGGCATTGTTGTTAGTAGCGAGTACATCAAACAAATATATGACTGCCAGCCAAAAGTCTGTGCCAAACACATGTCTGCCAGGATCAAAAGGGCTGTTTTATGAATGAAAGTTTCGTCATCGGGGATGTGGATGATTTTTTTTTAAATGAAGCTTGAAGTCTCTTGAACAATGAAAAATATGTCTGCCAGGCAGTTTCCTGTGCCAACATCATGTCTGCCAGGGCTCTTCGATTTTTGTCCGTGTATGAAGGTTTTTCCGCTTTATCAAAAAAATCGTTCCAACTTACATGATAAACTTTAGAATTTGAAATTTTCTTTTCCAATGAATAAATGAATGATTTATTTTTATTTTTAGGCTTATTTGGATTTTTTTGAATCCCTACCTTTTTAGTTTTTATATCTCGTGGACTAAGATCATCTTTGGTCACAAACATTAATCCATTTTTAGCAAAATTATTCAAGTTTTGGTCAAATCAAATTTTTTGGGAAGAAGTAGGTATTCAACTGAAACATTTGATTTGCGGAAAGCCTTTATTCAGTAAAATAATCAATATCTACATAATAATATATAGATTACGTCATAATCATGAAAAAAAAAATACTCCACAATAAAGCTGGATTCATAGTTGGGCGAATTTCGAAAAATTAGACATTTTTGACATATTATTATGTCAATATATTGTACATGCAACAAACATAATACAATACATACTTTATGTCCGCGGATGTGGTTAACAAGAGGTAAAATGAACCAAAAATTAAAGAAAACGACAGAAAGTCTGCTTGCTGAAAAAATAAGAGCAACGATGAAAAATGTAAAAACATAAAATTGAACAAGAGCAAACTGTCATATTTTGGCCTTACGTGAAATGATAAATAAAAAACTTGCTCCAAATTTAGTCATAACCTTAATTCCGAACCTACCGAAAAAAATTTGAATTAATAGAAGTTTTGAAAAATTATAAAATTTTGCAAAACCGCATTCTACCACTTGCATCTTATGACTTTTATACCTCTACATCAGATGTTTCAGTTGAATACCTACTACTTCCCAAAATCTTTGATCAAAACTTGAATAATTTTGCTAAAAATGGAAAAATGTTTGTGACCGAAGATGATTTTAGTCCACGAGATATAAAAACTAAAAAGGTAGGGATTCATCAAATCAAAATAATCCTAAAAATGAGAATTATTCATTTATTTTTTCATTGGAAGAGAAAATTTTAATTTATAAAGTTCACTATGTAAGTTGGAACGATTTTTCTGATAAAGCGGAAAAACCTTCATACACGGACAAAAATCGAAAAGGCCTGGCAGACATGATGTTGGCACAGGAAACTGCCTGGCAAACATATTTTTATTGTTCAAGCGACTTCAAGCTTCATTTAAAAAAAAATCATCCACATCCCCGATCATAAAACACCCCTTTTGATCCTGGCAGACATGTGGTTGGCACAGACTTTTGGCTGGCAGACATATATTTTTTTGATGTACTCGTTACTAACAACAATGCCATATAGTTAATTTCAACATCCTCGATGACGAAACTTTCAGTTTTTTTCAATATTTCATTAATTATTTTAATTAATGAAGCACAGGATATGCCTAGCAGACATGGTTGTTTTATATTCCCACGCCAACAAACTACTTCCTAAAAATTTTTCTTTTCACATCCCTTTTGACGAAAGGTCCAGTGTCGCTGACTCTTAGACTATATAGGACATTTATAATTTACTGGTTATTGATATGTTTTGTTCACATAAATGAGCTGTACGGCCGTCAAAAATATTGAATTTTGAACAAATTGAAAGAGCCGACAACAGTGTTTCAAGGGAGCTTCACGCTATGATTGGTTAAAATGACTATCAGCTGTGATTGGTTGATCTCGAATAGGCGCATCGGAATTTTCTATCTGTGTTGCCAGATGTATTTCGTTGCATCGTGTCTACATAAGTAGGTAAGGTTCATGGAAAATGTTTTATTATCGCTAGTGATCTAAAAATGTACATATTATATAATTGGTGGAGATGCACTCATAGAGTATAGAGTATTTTCAATTAAAATAAAAATACCTTGAATACAAGGTAGCTAGTTATTAAATTTGCAGTTTGGCAAACTCGCAAGAAGAAGAGACGTCGAGCTATATCTAGTTGTTGGAAAATCATTGATCAGAACCGGCTCTGTAGACCCAATAGTTTTTTTAAATACAGCTTTGCAAAATTTAACGTTATATTTTCAAACTTGGAAATGTTTGGTTAACCGACCATCTAAACCTATTTTCTGCGGTTATAAAACAACATTATACAGTGCGAGTCTCTAACTTGGAATAAATTCAGTAAACAAAAGACCGTTTTTTTTTTCGGAAATATGCTCGGACACGTCGATTAGTATTTTAAATTGCGCTCTTTTTCATGTAGAAAAATTTTATACAGTGTGTCCCAAATTTGAGATATGACGTCATCGACTATTTTTTTAAATGGTAGCCCTAATTTTTTTATGACTATTCTTAAAGAGTATACCGAGTTACACATGCGTACCAAATTTCAAGTTTTTATTCCTTGTCATTTAAAAGATATTTAACAAAAACATTAACTAATTCGAAAAATGAAGAAATCTGATTCAAGTCAATAAAATTTTTATGCAGTTTAAAAATGGCACGTCAAAAGGTATTCGTTTCTTGTCAAATCGGTTTGACGTCTTATCACAATGTTATAAAAACAAGAAAACAAGTTAATAAAAACAAGTAAGAAGAGCTGCATCGTATTCGAGTTGTTGAGCGAGAACCCTATTAGTTTGTGGTTTTGTGAGAAACACCGTTTTTTGAAAAATCCACGAACATGCCGTACTTAACTGAAACCCACAAAATTGAAATTTTAATGATGATTGGCTACGGAGATAGGACAAGAACACAAAATGAAGTTATTCATTTATTCAGAGAGAAGTATCCTGATTTACCACCCATATCACAAAGTACCGTAAGCAAGATTGAAAAACAGTTTCGGGAAAACGGACATTTGAGAAAAACAAATAATCATCGTCAAAGTGCGCTCAATGAAGAGGTCAAAATTAATGTACTTCTCTCTGTTCAAGAAAATCCTCATGTCCCCACTAGGCAGATAGCTAGGGAACTCGAAATTAGCCAGTCTTCAGTTATAAGAACTCTTAAAGCGCAAAAATTTCATCCCTATAAATTGACAATTCTCCAGGAACTCACCGAAGATGATCCGGATAGAAGACTCCAGTTTTGCGAACAAATGATGGACCTACTAGACAGAAATGTTCTAAACATAGAAAACGTCCTGTTTTCTGACGAATCAACGTTTATGTTAAAGGGGAGGTAAATCGACAAAATTATCGTTATTGGGCAGACATCAACCCACACTGGATGAGGGAAGGCCATACTCAACGTCCACAAAATGTCAATGTTTGGGCAGGGATTATTGGTGATCGAGTAATAGGACCAATTTTCTTCCAAGAAAATCTCAATGGAGCAAGATATTTAGAATTCTTGCAGGAAGAACTACTTCCGAATTTGGCTACTCTATACCCTGATCCGGTTGAAGCTGATGTCCCGAATAGAAACATCTGGTTTCAACAAGACGGGGCGCCTCCTCATTTTGCTAGACCTGTCCGTGAGTATCTGGATGATGCATTTCCAGGCAGATGGATTGGTAGAAGAGGACCCTTTGAATGGCCACCCAGGTCTCCAGATTTAACACCTCTGGACTATTTCTTATGGGGGTACTTGAAAAACAAAGTTTTTAGGACCAAACCGGAAAATATTGAGGAGTTGAAAGAACGAATAAGACAGGAGTGTAGGCTAATTTCCGCTGAAGTAATAAGAAATGTTGAAAACGAGTTTCAATTCCGTTTAGGGTATTGTCAGTTAGTACATGGACAACATTTTCAGCATTTATTGAAGAAAAATTATTGAGTTGAATCAGATTTCTTCATTTTTCGAATTAGTTAATGTTTTTGTTAAATATCTTTTAAATGACAAGGAATAAAAACATGAAATTTGGTACGCATGTGTAACTCGATATACTCTTTAAGACTAGTCATAAAAAAATTAGGGCTACCATTTAAAAAAATAGTCGATGACGTCATATCTCAAATTTGGGACACACTGTATAAAATTTTTCTACATGAAAAAGAGCGCAATTTAAAATACTAATCGACGTGTCCGAACATATTTCCGAAAAAAAAAACGGTCTTTTGTGAACTGAATTTATTCCAAGTTAGAGACTCGCACTGTATCTACCTGGAAAGGATCTGCAGCCATTTTTACTCTTTCGTTTTAAACATATAAGGGTTAATGCCCTGCTACTGCAGATGTTTTGAGTGGGGAGACCGACAAGACACCGGGTTCTTCAAAGAGGGCGAAATCTACTTTCAGTTGATTTCAAACATGTATTTAATTTACTTTTACTATTGAAATTAAAATACCTTATTATGCATAATTCTTCTTTTCTTTCGGAATGGACAATTTGCACATTTAATGGGAATATGGAAAATATAAGGATTAGTGAGTACTGATGCCATTGATGTTTGAAAAATCAACCAATGACCTCTATTAATGTAGTAATCACCAATTAAAGAGCGCCAATCAACATCCACTACATCACAGAATACATTATCTATCTCCGTCTAGCGTATTGACTGAGATGACTCTCTCTCTCTCTCGGGAGGGTAATATGGCCCCTCCCCGTTTTCGATCATACAGTGAAATTTGTGTTTTCTTTTTCATTTATTCAGTATATTTTGGAAAAGAAAAATCGCTGATGACTTTCTAATATTGTCTAGAAAACGTATATGAAATTCCAAGTCATTTGAAAATGTATACAAATTGTCCATTGGCAAGACGTGAATTTTCCGAAAAAAATTGGTCTAAAGGGTCGAAATTCCCACAGAACAATAAATGTATATGGTAACTTGCCTTGAGACACCTTCCAGGTAGGCACCATAATAATATAATGTTCTATTATGTTAACATTTTCAAGTGTGAAAAATAACGCTTAATTTTGAAATCCCTATCTCGTAAACTATTATGTCTAATTTGAGATCAGATTGGTACCTATTCTGATCTCAAATTGTAGCAAATCCAGTCTACTTTAAAAAAGTGTTGCATGGTTATAATCGAAAACTTAGTCGTTCAGGGTTAAAATTGCCAAAAACTGGATAAAAGGTAGAAATTTTGTGTTTTTTTTTCATATTTGACAATGTTGCGTTCGACGCTCGAGGTCGAAAACTTGGATAATTCATTGGGCCAACATCATAAACATGTCAGCAAAAAACCAGAACTACCTGATCTGTCGCAAGGTCTGATGTATATGGTTACTGGACTACTACCATTGCAGGGAAATTTAACATTAGCCTAGTTTACACCGACAACTTGGTCCGCGGACCAAGTACTAAATTCGAACTATATCAGAACCAAAGATTTGGTTCGAATGGTGTAAACAGTCGCGGACTAAGCTGGTCCGCTCTTGGTTCGGTATTCGCCAGCAGATGTACCGAACTAATTTGGTTCGATCTGGATCAAAATTATGGGGTTAAGTTGATTGTGATTATTGTGAATTCTGTTGGTTCCTAGTTTCTAAGACAATCGTGAGCGTACTTACTTATGTTTTTTTTGATTACGAATTGTGTTGATAAATAATTTCGACTTGTTCTCGACATTTGACGAATTGTCCCCCCGAACTATCCCCACCCACTTGGTCCTATCGGACCGAACTAAACGAGTTATCGGTGTAAACTAGGCTATTTACCGTAGGTTATTTAGAATGTGATTTAATGTGAATGATCCTCCAAATAATGTAAACAAATATGTCCCTTTTATTTACAGTCTAAGCATAAAAATCAACCTAAAAACCTTCAGTATAATTTACTTAAATCATTTATTGCATTGAAAAAATCTAAAAAAATAGCTTGCTTTAACAACCAAACTTGAATAAACAGGGCATAGATACACACCTGTTTTGCTGGGAGGGGGTAACTCCTTATTAACCTGGGCAGCTAGCTCTGAAGCTTCATCAGCTGATGCCTGGCAAATGCTTGGGGGTGGTGCTCTGGGCATTAAAGGGACTGACCTTCGACCTTCTAAGGACCATTCTTCTATTGAGCCTAGTCGCCCCGTAACACTGAAGAAATAAAGCAAACGAACAATAAATTAATTAAGATTATAAAATACTAGAAATAATTTAATATTGGAGCTAAAAGGTAAGAACAGGGTAGAAGGATTTTTCTCGAAAAGATATCATTGGGGGAGGGTAATAAATGTATCAAAAAATCACATTATGACTTCACAGTTATATTTTATCTAACCCAAACTAACCCAATTTTTCTGTCTTCTAATAGGCCTAAAATTCAAAGTCAAAATTAGCTCGGTAAAAAGACGCAAAAAAGTCAAATTGCGGAATACGAAGATGTCAAAGTTCAAGCCATACAGGGTGAGCAACTAAGAATGCGGGGTTCTGTATCTGGAAAACTATTCATCGTAGAGGCTTGCGGCAAAAAATTTTGCCGTTTACAAATCGTCGTATGGAAATACGTGTGTGAACGCGAGCGCCAACGCCAAGTGTTTAAATCCACAGTTATGCTCTTTTATATGAGACCAAGCTCATTGAAATCGGTCAAGCAAAACGGGAGAAATCTCCGTTTGTTTTAAAAAACCAATTGAACTTCCCTACCGCTTTATTTGGATAGATGGACAAAACGTTTTTGACAAAAAGTGTAGGTAAATCAGTAAAAATAAAAATGATATCATCGATAAATTCTATAAAATTCTATTTTTCTACTTGGTGACCTTGGTGTTGCCACCCCCCTAGCAACCATTTCAGAATCTTGAATATTATTTTCAGGTTTTTCTCTTGGCCGTTTGAGTAATAAATTTTTTTGTCGCAAGCCTCTACGATGAATAGTTCCGGGGATATGGTCACTCGCTATCCCTAACTGATCACCCTGTACATTCAAACTTTTCGTATAGTCTTTCCTTTCCTGCGGTTACGTCAAACTTTTCCGTCTCTCTCTTACACATTGAAAAAAAAAATCACGTATGTCTGGACGAGGGTCTTTCGGATCAATTTGACAAATGTCACATGTGGATCGATCAATCTACGACATACTGCCAAACGTCAAATAGTGTGACGTGACCCCAGGAAAGCCATGAACACACTGTATATTGGCTGGCCAAAAAGTCAAAATTCCGGACCACAAGAACAACGCTGATGGTGTTTGCATTCAACTAGTAAATAAACATTCACTACACTCTATTCACAACCAAAAGTCACCAATGTGAACAAACTACACGTCATCAAACAAAGGAAATTGATTGAAAGGTCACGTGAGATAAACCAACACATGTGATTAGTTCAATCGTTTCTCTATTTTAGATAATCACGTTTAGTTTGTTTGCTTCAAGTGACTTTTGGTTGTGAATAGAGAGTACGTGCGATCGGAACTTGGAACTTGATTTTACAGAAAAATGTTTGTTCGCAGCATTAGTGTTGAGAAGCGTCTTTTTTGAGATAATTATTTGTTGGCGGTTATTTTGGTCGCAAAACTTCCAATGGATATCGATCAAAGAATAATTGTTATCATATTTTTAGGAATTTTGAAATCTTTTTATACCTTCTACAATCCTTACTAGAAAAACTCCGATTTTCATCTTCTTTTTGCATAAACATATTATTGTTGTTTTCGAACATATGCAACTTATCGCAACAGCATAAAAGCAACCCGTTGTTAAACTTCAGAATATCTATACAGGGTGCCACAGATTCGAGTGCATGCATGGGGATCTCAGTTATTAAAAGAGATACAGGGTCGGTTAAATGGTTGCAAAGTTGCACATTTTTATGCTCAACAAAATGCCGTTTTGAAATTTAAAAACTGTCGACTACTTCCGAAGATATTCGAAAAAAATCGAAATTTCGCAAAAACGTTATTATTATTTCCTGAGTTTATTTGGGAAGATATTGTAAAATGAATTACACTTTCTCATTGCCACTTTTTCTCCTCTACAAGATGGCGGTATCAAATTAAAAATCTGACGTTTCGTCTTTGAGCGGACATCATCAAGTTCATTTTTTTAAATACGGACCTGGATTTTTTATTTTATTTTTAATTATCTTTTGACGTTCTTAATGTATTGAGGTATCGCAATCGTCCAAAAAATTCTCATTTAAAAAATAATACCAGAGAAAATTAGTTAGGCAACTCTTTTCTCCCTAGCTCATAGTTTGGTTCAATAATCCATCTTTATTCGACACGTTATTCTTATGAGAAAACCTGCACAACGAAACAAGCCTAATTGACGGAACCAAAATCGAAATAACATCCAATAACGATATACATTTGATGAAATTAAATTTAATCCACAAATGATATCTAAAATAAAAAAAACATATAAAAATCTGGATTGATTTCTGCAAGTGTTCAAGAATATTGCCATTTTAACAAAATTTTTAAAATAACAATAATAGGTGAAAAATAATTGAAAATATCGAAGTTGCTAAGGCAACCCATTGCTCTACACCCTCATCTAACTACCTCAATGCCTCAAGGACGTCAAAAGATAACTAAAAATAAAATAAAAAATCCAGGTCCGTATTTAAAAAAATGAACTTGATGATGGCCGCTCAAAGACGAAACGTCAGATTTTCAATTTGATAAAACCGTCTTGTAGAGGAGAAAAAGTGGCAATGAGAAAGTGTGATTCATTTTACAATATCTTCTCAAATAAACTCAGGAAATAATAATAACGTTTTTGAGAAATTTCGGTTTTTTCCGGATATCTTCGAAAGTAGTCGGAATTTTTCAAATTTCGAAACGGCATTTTGTTGAGTATAAAAATGCGCAACTTTGCAACCATTTAATCGACCCTGTATCTCTCATAATAACTGAGATTCCCATGCATGCACTCGAATCTGTGGCACCCTGTATGGAACATCTACACCGCTGTAAAGTTTTTTCAAATTCTCACAATAAAAAAAAAACAAAATAATATATCCAAATATTATCATGTATGAGATTTTCAACATGAGAGTGATAGAAATGATTTTAGAAAAGTTTTTTTGAATATTGATAAAAAAACATAGCGTCAGTGATGTGACAATACCTCCTATCTTCCAAAAATATGAATCTTCAGTTTTTATTACAAAATATTTCCTGACAATAACGCTATGCCCTCCTAACTTGCGAAAACTACAGTGTTGTCCAGTCCCTTCGTAAAAACAATACCTCCTATCTGTTTACATACTTTTTGTAGTGCTAACATCGCCTATCTTCTTGCGTGTATGAACGAGATAAGACCGTTCACTGTGCTCACTGAGATTTTGCGAAAAATTAGTTTTTCTTCAAACATCCGTAACACGAACATTGTTCGACTGAGTATCGGCTGCAAAGTTCCACTTTTCTATTATCAGCCTCACTTCGTTCGGCTGCTAAACACGAGCGCGTCATGAAAAGTATCACTTTTCCTCCATATAAAATAATATACTATTATAAGACAAAAAAAAAGTTGGAAAAGTGTTTTCAAATGTGAAGTGTTTTTGTAACTGTCTCGAACGAGGTCCAGGCCTGGGACTCCGTGTATCTGTCGAATCCTAGCGACGGTCGCTTTCCCATTCATTTTATGCAGAGAGCGAACTGTCGCTATGGAATTCTACAGTACACGGAGTCCCAGACCTCAAGATTGCCCTGTTTTTAACGGAAGTGCCGGTAATTACATAATTTTTTCTGGTCTGGTTAGGTTTTAATGTGGGGTTTAACTGTTCAACATGTTTAAATTTTATTTGATATTTCCTTCTATACAAGTGTCTAGTTCAAAATTCGCGTTTTATTCTGGAACTTTACGAAATTCTCTTATTGCCTATTGTTTATTCAATAATTATTGAGGAAGATGGAGGTATTGTGAGGGAAAGTCATGAAAAAAAATTTATTCACAATACCTCCTATCTTCCTATTTATTAATAATAAATTATAGGAAGTTTCTTTTCAGACACAATATTATAGACCATGAGTTCACGTACTTTAAAAATTCTGAACCTAGTTGCTGAAAACACGCAAAATTATACGGTACCCGTACAAGAACTTCCCATAGTACAGCTACCTAAAGAAGATTTTTCCATAAGAGAGCTTTCTGCACAGGAACCACCCATACAAGAGCTTCCTGTACAAGAGCTTCCAATAATGCAAGAGTTTAACGCACAAGAAAACTACTCCGCCATGAATATAGATGACATTCCGGTTGTTTTCGAATTCGAAGATCAGTTATTATCAGTGCTTTCTTGTGAAAATGGTCACAGCCATCTTCAAACGGATCAATGTATGCCTGAAAATAACAACTAGAACTGGATTAATTCTAACCAGAGCCTTCCCAAAACAAGTAAGAATATTATAATATCCATTGATTTGAGATTTGAAAACAACGCCTCCTTTCCCTTTAGGTATACCATGTAATTCCAAGAGAGAAGTAGGAGAAAATACTGACTCCGAAAGTTCTTGTTCTAATGGGTCTGTTTATGAGCCAGAACAAACAAGGTGGGGAAGAATCTAGCTCGAGTGACTCTGAAGAACGACAAGAGATAAATTTGCCTGAGCCTGAGTTTGGGCAGCCTATGTATGGAAATAGGGAAGGGGGTCGTAAGAGAAAAAAAATAGCTAATCCAGCAGAATGGAAAAAAAAAGTAAATGAAAAATTGAGTGAGAAGGGAAAGGATTATTTGGGATACAGCAGGAAAGATGGCATTGTTAAACAAGATAGCATTTAACCTGAAAGGAAAATGGGAGAAGGATGCAATTCTCTTTTCTGTAGAAAATCTTCAAAAAGACAATGTGACGCATTTTCCGAGGAAAAAAGAAGAGGACTTTTCAAACACTGTTGGTCTTCATTGAGTTGGGATCAGAAGAAAATTTATGTTTGTTCGCATGTATCTAGAGCAGAAACCAAAAAAAAAACTGCTATTCTGAATGATGTATCCCGTAGAGAAGGAAGCTTCAGTTACACGTTGAGCAATGGACAAAAAAAAGTACCTGTATGCAGGCAGTTCTTCTTAAGCACTTTGGGCCTCCGACCTTTTACTGTACAAAGCTGGGTAAAACAAAGTACAAATGGTATGCGAGAAGAAAAGCAACAACAGAATGAAAAACGAAAAAGTAAAAATTTTCGTGTCAAGCAGTTCAAAGAACAAAAGGAGTATATAAATACATTTTTCGAAGAATTACCTAAACAACCATCCCATTATGTGAGGAAAAATACCAATAAGCTGTACCTTGAAGAACATTTTACATCAATGAAGCAGCTATATGATAAATACTCAGAAAAATGTCAAGAAGATGATGTTACACCGTTGGGAAGGTGCGTCTTTGAAAAATTATTCAAGGAGAAAAATCTGTTTGTTTTCACCCAAGAAGGATAGGTGTGATATTTGTATAGAGTATGAGCATAAAAATGTAGCAGAAGATAAATGGAAATATCACATCGATAAAAAAGAGAAAGTTCGCAAAGAGAAAGAAAAATATGTGAAAGAAGCTAAAGAAAAGAAGTGCATTCTATTGACAATGGATTTACAGGCTGTGAAAGTGGCTCCTTATTTGAATGCCACCTCCATTTATTTCAAAACAAAGTTATCGTGTCACAACTTCACTGTATATAATGTTGAAAATCACAAAGTATCTTGTTACTGGTTCACAGAAATCGATACAAACCTCAATGCTTCTACTTTTGTATCTTGTTTGCTAGATTATATTAGTACTAACTGTTTGCATTTGAATGTCCCCATCATAATCTACAGCGACGGATGTACATTCCAAAATCGGAATGCGGTTATGTCTAATGCACTTCTTCATTTCTCAACTGTTCACAAAGTAAGAATCATACAAAAGTATCTAGAAAAAGGTCATTCTCAAATGGAGGTGGATTCAGTACACAGCTGCATAGAAAGAAAACTGAAAAATCGCAAAATTCATCTACCGAGTGACTATTTATCGGCAACAGAAGAGGCACGGAAACATCCGGAGCCGTATAAAGCTGTAAAATTAGAGTACGATTTTTTTAAAGATTACTCTATCACAGCAAACTTCCAATATACATCCATAAGGCCAGGAAAATAGTCTTCAGATCCTACAGTTACGGATATTGTAGCTATAAAATACTCAAACGATGATTTACAGATCAAATTGGATTTCGCGAAGGAATGGGAGTCGCTGCCTCTCAGAAAAAAAATTATAAGCTCCGATATAATATACCCTCAGGCACATAAGACACAATTACCGATAAAGAAAAAAAAGTGGTTACATTCACAGGCACTGAAAAGTGTAATTCCTAAAGACTGCTGGTCGTACTACGATAATCTTCCATATAACGATAATTAGTTTTATGTAATATATTGAGTTGTACCTGTAATACCTATGCACAACAACTGATTGTATTTTTCAATATTTTTTCTAATCAGGTTTTGTTTTGTTGTATTACATTAAATAAAGAACTTACTCACTTATTATTGAGATACCTCCTAACTTCCATATTTTTGGTTGCAATATCTCCTATCTCAATTAAAAATAATTATTATTTTAAAATACATGAAAGTATGAATTTTTACATTTTTATTTCCTTTTTTAACAATATATTCGCAGAAAAAAATATGAATTTGAAATATCCAAGACAAAGAAAACGTTTTTATCTTTTCCTGTAAAATCATGTCTGAAAGAGATAGAAGGTATTGCCACATCACTGACGATAGGGTGATTTCCGTGGTATTTTTATTAGAAAAAGTCTGCCACCTAACAAAATGTGTTTCTACTAGATGTCTTCATGTGAGTACATAAACTCTTTTTACCATATTTCAAATCCTGCAAATTTATTATAATATTATTTTTATAATAAATCAAGTAAGCAAGGAAATCCTTTAACTAGAACAGCAAGTTTTTCGTATACATAGGTACGGAATCTGAATTTCAAGAAAAAATCGGTTCACATTCAAAATCAGCAAAAAGTCAGTTTCAATTATTGATGTTGAGTAGTTTACTAGATAGACATGAGCATCTTCATCATTCATCTCGGAACGAACGGATTTTTGATGATAGAAAGAGATCAACTAAGCCAGGTTGAACATATTGCAAATGTATTCAACCATCCAATATTGTTAATTGATAAATCGAATAATAAATAAAACCTTGAACTTTCATAATAATTACAAACTCTGACAAGAAATATGTCAATGCATTTTTACTTGCAAGTCAATGGACAATTGCAGATTTTTTTGAAATATGAAAAATATAAGGATCAGTGAGTACAGATACTATTAATGTTTAAAGTATCAACCTGCGAGAACTATTATTGCAGTAATCACAGAACGCCAATCAAAATCTTTTAGTCAAGCTGACGTCACAGAATACATTATTCATCTCCGTCTGGCGTATATGACTGCAATGAGAAAGAGAGAGTGAGAGAGGATTGTTTTAGCTTCGCTCCGTTTTCGGTGGTACAGTGAAATTTGCGTGTTCTTTTTCATTTATTTGGTATATTCTTGAGTATTTTGAAAAATATCAACTGGAACGTTTTGGTGGTAGAGCTAACTGTACCACAAACCACAATACGCTAATGGCAGAAGGACGAGAAAAGACTAGACGAGAGAGAAAAAATATATAACGTGGTGACAACAAGAAAGATAGCTATACAGGGTGTAACAGATTCGATTATATAGCATTGGTAACTCGTTAACCGGTGAAATGAAGGCAAAGTTGCTCAATTTGAATTTCAAAAAAATACCTTCGAAACAAGGAAAATTCCGAAGACATCATTCATTCTTTATTTATAGCAAATGCCAAACAACTTTCCATCTACGTCATAATTGCTACCAAGCAGGTTGTTATGGAGTTTCCTGGTGGCCAAATTTGGTCACCTGCAAATCACATAATAATTCGCTTGGTGGCAATTATGACGTGAATCGAAAGTTGTGGCATTTGCTGTATTTGTATTTTTTTTTTATTTTTTATAAACTTTTATAAAACGTAAAGCTTCGTTATTCAAGCTTAAAAAGTCACAAGTTATTATTATTACCATGACTACGATCGTGGGTTCTGAAAGGATCTAACACTTTTTTTTGATAACTCTCGTATCAACTTTCTGCATTATTTCAAAATAGCAAGTGTGACATATTATTATTTTCAGAAAGCAAAGAGTTCTCAAAAATGAATTGAAAAAGTTGGATTCGTATTTGAAAAAAAAAGTTGATGATGGTCGCGGGCTTAAAAAAATTATAGTCTAAAAAAACTAGAGAACGAGCTTTTGAACTAAAAGTGCTTGGATGTAAGTTTTTTGTTAGTTCTCTCTCTCTCTCGATGCTGCACATGTTTTTTTTTCCAAATCATTCATCTAGTTTTTTTTTCTATGGACAAGCTATGTAACCCTGTGACGCGAATCAAACACTACTTAACTAAGTGCTGCAGAATTGACCCAAATAGATATAGACAGATCATAACAAATTAAAAAAAAACATGTAGATGTAACTGGTTACGTGTTGTAATCTATCTTGTTTACCGGAAGATGCGTCATCATAGATCTACAAATATTTAGGTACTTCAAACTCGAACATTTATCTCAATAAATATGTTCAAAATCTGATCATAGTACATCATCTTAACACAACGCAATTTCTTCTTTCTTCTATAAAATGCAGATATTATGTTAAACATAATCGGGCACTGAGATTCAATTATCATTTGTTTGAAAATACTGAAATCGTTCTTACTGATATGCTATGGTGTTCAATTTTTCATCATTTATCGCTCTTCGGACCTCACTTTTGTGTCTATCGTTGGAAATGTTCAATATAGCACTGGTTTCTTTCAATATCCTCCGTTTTTCGTTGTCCAAATTGCCTTGAGCTCTTAAAGCTGAGATAAGTGAAGAGTATGCTTCTATTTCTGAAAATATCAAAAGAAAATTTGATAGGATACAATTACTCTTTCCACACTTTGACAATGTTAAATCCGATACAGATTCACACATAGAGATTCCATCCCCGATACACTCACAAACGGTATGTTCTTGCGCATCCCGCGATGACGTCAGCGACTGGCGTGATTCCTTCCCCTAGTCCGAATTTGAGCAGACGTGTTAACTACCGCCACATTCAAAAATGGAAAATATTCCAGGGTTCTCAATACTATTTGTAGTTTTCAAATGATGAGCTATTTTATAGGTAATGAAATACAAACTAGTTTGATATTTGTTCCTTGTTTAACCATTGTTTGATTCCTTGTCAATGAATTATGATGATACGTAAGTACAGCTTGTTCAAGGCTTTTTTGCGGTCACGTCACAGTATTTGACGTTTGGCAGTATGTCGTAGATTGATCGCTCCACATGTGACATTTGTCAAATTGATCCGAAAGACCCTCGTCCAGACGTACGTGATTTTTTTTTCAATGTGTAAGAGAGAGACGGAAAAGTATGACGTAACCGCAAGAAAGCCATGAACAGACTATATTTATTGATCATTTTGAACACTCACATCTATAGTAGCCCATCATTTGAAAACCTCAAATAGTATTGAGATCCTTGTGATACTATTCATTTTTAAATTTGGCGGTAGTTAACACGCCGCTTCTAATTTCTCTGGTTTCGACTCCGCTCATTGGTTGTTATCCAAATTCGCCATAGGGAAAGGAATCTCGCCAGCTGCTGACATAAACCGCAAACAGACACAATCACACAATCCATCAACCTCCCCATTACCAAAATATCATATTATTATTATGCAAAATATAAATAAACGGTGACGTGACACTGGCAAGACAAATCTAACTACCTCTACGACGACGACGTACGTCGTACGCGTACGTGCCTACGACATCGAAGCATCAACGTTGCCAAATGTGAAAGATGAAAATGTGTAAATTTTGGTTCGCCACGGATCCATAAGTGACTATAAGTAGCGCTTTTATTTATTCATTGTCATGGTAACGTTTATTGCTTGTCAATAATTTGTCAAAATACTTTTTTCACATTTTCATTCATTTTTTCCAAATTTCCACTTCACATTCCACATGCAATGCATTCTCTATAAGGCAAAAAATTGAGGTTGAATCGTCGCAGCATCGTGTATCAAGCCCATGGTTTATTCAATGATGACTGTTGTCAATGAAGGATATGACGTCACTCAGTTACTCTATCAATGAATGCAATCAAACAAAAAAAAATACGAAAATTCTAGAAATTTCAGAATTATGTATAACAAAGAATACATTCATGATACCTATTATCATCAAATAGTGAGAGTTTTGATGCAACCTAGCGAATAAAAATTGTTGCATTTTGATAGAGTATTCGTAACGTTGTTTCCATATATCTATTAACTCTATATGGGAACTCCCATTTGAACAACGAGCGATGCTTGATGCCAGGATGAGATAGAAGATCCCGCTGTACTGTATAGTTTTCGCTTGGTTTTCGCATAGATCTATCCTTTTCTATCGCGAGATACAGTACAGCGGGATCTTCTATCTCATCCTGGCATCAAGCGTGTAGAATTACTTCCCATATAGCATGGAGGTAGAAATGATTCTATCTCGATGCCATATAGTTATTAATAGATATATGGTTGTTTCAATTATGTTACCTAGGTGACATTTTTGTTTGACATGAAATCGCTAACGACTCTTCGCCATCTGGGAGTAACAATCGAACCCGAATTACGATTTGAAACCTGGACCACTTTTATGCATTTCGATTACTCTCCTAGTTACTGTCTTCCATACACGATAATCAGTGTTGCCTTTAGTGTCGGGCAAGCTGCTCATGATAACGACCTGCGCACCAGATAACATAAGGATGTCGAGTTTGACGGTAGTATGGAGGACTGTGACTAGGGGAGTAATCGAAATGCATAAAAGTGATCCAGGTTTCAAATCGTTATTCAGCTTCAATTGTTACTCCCAGATGGCGAAGAGTCGTTAGCGATTTCATGTCAAACAAAAATGTTACCTAGGTAACATAATTGAAACAACGTTACGAATACTCTATCAAAATGCAACGATGTTTATTAGCTAGGTTGCATCAAAACTCTAACTATTTGATGATAATAGGTATCATGAATTTATTTCTTGAGGTACATTATTCTGAAATTTCTAGAATTTTCATATTTTTTTGTTCAATTGAATTAGTTGATAGAGTAACTGAGTGACGTCATATCCTTCTTTGACAACAGTCATCATTGAACAAACCAAGACGATGCTGCGACGATTCAACCTCAATTTTTTCCTTTTAGAGAATGCATTGCATGTTGAATGTGAAGTAGAAATTTGGAAAAAATGAATGAAAATGTGATAAAAGTATCTTGACAAATTATTGACAAGCAATAAACGTTACCATGACAATGAATAAATAAAAGCGCTACTAGCAACAGATGAACTAAGCAAAAAGAGGGACAGAGTTTCAGGGATTTTCGTATGTCGATTCGTCTCCTAGTAGACGGTAGACAGCCTGAAGCATGCAACCACAACCACACTGACTGCCGAGTGCCGTGCATCGAGCGTTGTCATGTCAACGGTCAGCCATCTACGTCATGCGCAAAAAGAACAAGATCGTAGAACATACCGTTGTGAGTGTATCGTTCTATCCAATATTACTCTATGGTAAATGCCAAACAACAATGCCAAACAACTGAATTCACGTGATTTATGCCACCAAGCGGGTCCTATATACAGAATGAATCATTTTTGCTGAGCAAGCATCAACATAGTTTTTTCAAATGGCAACCCGTGTTTATCTTTAAATATTTGAATTTGAACCTTTTGAAACATCTCAAATCCGTCCAAAAGTTGTTCCACTTTTTCTAAAAATTGATGCATTTCGAATCATTGATTAAAGATACCACAGAGCACTTGGTTTTTGAGATATCGAGTTGAGACTTTGCCTCTGCCTTGAGTATTTTTTGGTGGCTATGCCTATGCCGTCGATTTGCATTATGGTTGGTACTTTGTTACTTAGTCGAGTTCAGCATGTCATTTCAAGTATTTTCCATCACACAATTTTTTTTTAAGTCTATAGTTTGAGAGATATTTTTGTTTTTTTAATAACTCATACAAATATCATCGAAAACAGACTGAACATCCCATGAGAATCAATTTTTTGACATATCAACGTCAAAATGACATTTATTGTATGCCTCTTCTAGAAATCAAAGAAACTTGAATTGACGGAAAAAGGAACTAAACAGTTATTTATATTGAGATATAACAAATAAATAACTAGAACATTCAGCTGCAAATCACAAAAACTGTTCAAAATGATGGTCACTTTGACGTTGATATGTCAAAAAATTGATTTTCATGCACGTACAGAGTGTTTCCGACAGGATTTGTTGAGTTTTTTACTGCTATATGCACCGTAGAAATCTAATCCGGATGAAGTCTTTATCGCGATTATATTCCAATTTTTTGATGCACCGCAGCGCTTAAGCCTGAATCGGTCGCTTAACTCTGATCGCCCCATTTTCTAGGCTTAATCGAAGAATTTCAACGAATTCTAACCTAGTCTTTCATTTGTTTATGTTTTTCGTACAGATTTTGAGGTTTTGCGACTAAAGACAAAACTATGAGAGTGAAATATTAACGGAGGATTATTTAGATTTTTAAAAAATCATCGATTGGTGTAGGATTCTTTTCCAATTCCAATAGGTATAGTCAATGCTCGAGTCAATGAGTACTATACAAAATAGATCTCAATATCAAGCAATATTTATTGCTCCACAATACACTCAGAATAATGCGAATTGCTCAATAGAATACTGAATTGAATAGGTACCCATTTTTGTGGGTAGGTACCAAGGTTAATTGATATATCAACTAACCTTGGGTAGGTACAAAAAAAAACAGTGTACCTATCACACTCGGATATCTACCGCATATTTTACCTATGATTTTTTATCATTCAATCGATCGACTCAATTTGGATTGGTGTTGAGAGTAGGTAACTACCTATCTATATCCTGTAGAGGTATCTAATGTCTACCTATCTCAAAGTTTTGTCTTATTCTAATTCAATTCAAAATTTTAAGTTTATGGGTAAACCCAGACTCCCATAAACAAATAGACTTGTTGATTTACTTTTATTATTCAAGCTTTAGATACTAATCCTCTCTACAAGATAAACTAAAATAAAAACCTTTCAAACTGATGGTCTCATCACTTTTTATTTATTTTCCCAAATGAGATTTTTTCATTCAATTTTCTTGACTTCATCCAAGTTCCAATTTATAACAGAAATCCCAATATAAGAAGGTTTGTGTTTTTAACAACTATATAAGAAATCATTTTACTTGATTATATTTGTTTTTCCTCTTTCCTTGAGTTGTCAAACGATGCGTTTTCCAAAAGTTGTACATATTTGTAATAATTTCAAAGTAGGCAGATAATGATTTTGAGAATTATACAATATTGTCAATTTATCAATGGGCATTCCTCGGGGCATTCCTTACAAAATCATTTAATTAAACACTTGTTTCTTCTAAAATATATATTTTTTTGTGTTGTAAAAAGTGATGTTTTTATTTATCATCAGGGGGATGGGATTGTTATTCTTGCTGTATTAGACCAGGTATACAGTATAATATCATAATCACTCACTTTCATGAAATCTAAGCCCAAGAAAAGAGGAACAGGAAATATAGGAATGATTCAAGAATAAAAGTTGATACCTACACCAAATATTGAATTTACAAAAAAAAACCCTTGGCTAATGTTTGCTAAACGTCATATCAGGCTTGCAGATGTAACTGATCCATATAGTTGCTCATTTTTCATTAAAACTTGTAAGCAAATAGCAAAACTCAATACAAATCACTCAACATAAATTTCAAAATTGTAATTGATATTTTTTTCCAGGTTATTTTGTGACGTTGTCAAATGTCTCACCAGGGATTAACGATCCTTGCAGCAAATTCTTCGGTGCATACAAAACACCGCTTAATCTAACTTTGAAAATTAATCGAGATTGGCTAAGCTCACATACGGTGCATATGGCTGTTAGAAAAACAAATTTATCCCCGAAACAATCGACTTTTGAAAAACAAAATATGGAATGAAAAATACGTAAAATGACAAGATGGACGCGACTAAGTAACTAAGTAACCCTATTTGAAAAAATCAAGTTATGGTGCTTTGAAGTTCACCAACATTGAAGTGTCACAGCAAAGTGGTACCATGATTCAAATCGACGGCATTGTCACCAAAAGATACCCAAGTCAGTTGCTTAAACACTGGCAAAGTCTCAACTGAAATCAAGTTCAAAAACCAAGTGTTCTGTGGTATCTTTAATCAATGGTTGCAAACGCATCAATGTTTAGAAAAAGTGGAATAACATTTGAACGGTTGAAGTAAATTGCAAAAACTGAACCGATTCGAGATGCCCAAGAAGGTGCAAATTCGAATATTTGAAGAAAAACAGGGGTTGCGATTTAAAAAAAACTATGTTGATGCCTGCTCTGCCAAATATAATATTGGAAATATTTCGACAAACTGCACTGGGGCATCCTGTATTCAAATCAATTTTGCTCATTTCGATACCTTCAACGATTTAGGTGTAATTTAGCGTTCTCACATTAATGACTCACCCTGTATGTAGCTCTTAGTTTCATTGCCATTACTACTGAACTGGACTTCATAGAAAGTTGAGAGTGATTGAGGAAGACCCGAGGGAAGAACTGTATTGCTCCTGTGTCCTGTGTACCGAAATATTCCGTAAATTATACAGGGTCGTATAGATTTTTTTTTCTCTTGCTAGATATATCACGGCAACCGACTGTAAAAAGATTTTTATAAAAAAAGTGTTTATTTCGATAACGGGAACATTCAGGTATGTGGACACGAAATATCATTCGAAAGGTGTTAAAATTGGCTTCCAAAATAATTGATTATTATACAATATGTTCCATTTAAAAAAAAACGCATTTTCAAGCTTTATAATACCAAGAGAAAAAAAAATTATACGACCCTGTATAGTTTACGGAATATTTCGGTGCACAGGAGCAATACAGAAGGTCTTTCAAAATTTCGACTTTCTATAAAGCCCAGTGGCGTAGTAATAGCTATTTTTTGAGGGAAAAAAAAGGAGATTGATTAATTTCTCAAAAACCGCTTCAGAGGATAACATGCATGGGAAATATACAGAATGTTCGGAAGAAGCGGCAACGTCGCATCACTAAAAATATTTTAGATGGATAAAGCATCACTGCTTAGGTATATGATCAAATCTTTGGAACGATCTTAGGACTCGTTTTCCCCAAACGTCTAACCGTGAGACACCCTGTAATGTAAAGTGACTCAAATCAAACCGTCTATGCAATAGAGGCCGAAACCTTGTTTTGCATCAAGTATTGAGGTTGTTAAACAAGAAATTCTAAGAAAATGAGAACCCCGATCCTCGATGAATACACTTTGTATTATGGCAAATATCTATTTCGAACATTGTTTTGAAAAATGTGTTTGAGTGATTTATGCGTTCCTCAAAAAATCATAAATAAAGATCTCTCCCAGAACATGGGATAGAAATCAATTTTCACGCATTATGGAGTATTATTCATCCTTCCCGCCAAATTTATTGGTGTGATGAACAAACTTGCAAACCAGTTTTTTCATTAAAAAGAAATCAGTTATGTCCTGTCGTTGATTAAAAAAAAAACACTCATTTAAAAAAGGTTGAAAAAGACCTCGGATGGACAGATAATACATTGTCCGAATTTCAAAATATGATGAATTAAAATCGCCGACCGAAAATGTTTGAGAAAAGTTTTCTTAAACCATTGAGATGAAATTTGGTGGGAGGAGACACTTTATACAGATGCTTTTATCCACCCCAAACATCATTTACAACTCTCAAAGTGGCGTGCATACGGGCACCATTTTTGAAAAAAAAAATGTAATGCCCCTGAGTTTTTCAAATAAGAAAATAATTTTTCAATTTTTCGCTCAATTTGTCACAAAAAAAAACTCGAGGAAAAGCTTCTGTTCAAAGCACCGTTTGCGGTTAAAAAAATATAAAACAGCCTCAACGTCCTGAAAAACGCAATGTTCACTGTACAAGGATTTTCCTTATAATTTGCAAACCCCCTATAGCCCTCGCTATAGCCGTTATTTTGGGAGTTATAAAAAAATGACAGATACAAAATTTGGATGTTTTTGGACACATTTTTATAATCCAGTGTCAAAAGAAACCAATAAATATTGTAAATGTCAAAATTTTGAAGATTATTACTTTCGTTGAATGGAATGCCTCAAGGAATGCCCCCTATATTTTTCACCTCGTATTTCAGTATATAAAACGAAAGATCTTTTTCTTGTGAATTTAAAAATAATAACAAAATAATATACGTTCAAGTTGATGTTTGGTTCAGCCGTTTTTGCGCTATTCGAGTTCAAAGTTTAATTTTCTACAATCAGAAATGACTTTAGCGAGACCTCCGGAGGGAATGAGGAGAGAAAAAAAGGGGTCTTTGATCAGAAAAATTAACACAAATGACAAAAAAAATATGCGAATAAGTTTGACCCCGGGTATGACCAATAGAGAATTTAGCATGTTCAACTGATTGCTGACGTTGAAAAATTGATCGAAATTGAGATAAAAAAATGGATTTCCAAATTTTCAAAATAGACCTTGAAACGTTTTTTCATGTCGTATTAATGAGTTTTTTCATGTACCTAATTACCACTAAAATCCAAAAATAGTTTTCTTCAGCCCAATATTATCATCTCATCACACATCAACACAAATAAATATTCTTAAACTAAGTAGTGTACCTACTAGAATCGTGGTGAGAGATAGGCCTAGATAGTCGAAACGTTAATCATTTTGGACAAAAAGGAAGTTGTTTTGTCGCTAGTACGAAAACATCAACATTTATTGAATTAGAGCTTCAACATTTTACACGAAAATCACTGATTCCCGAGCGAAAGATCGGAGGCCTGTATTATTTATATGGTAGCCATAGGTTGTCTCTCAGCATAAATGATGCTGTATTTAATTTACATGAGCAAAGTACAGTGTTAAAATGACAACGCATGTTGATATTGATGTTCAATTCACTTTCAATCACAAAAAAATAACTACCATGCAGTAATAAGGATTGTCAATCGAAGTGCATGCCTTATACGCTTGGTATCAAGCAAAATCCGAATGTTTCCATTTAAAGGTTTTCAAAGCCTTTGAAAGGGATTAGTGTGACAATTTCGCGTTTTACACGATAATTAATTCATTTGTTACAATATACGGTCGTGCATAATGCACGAAATGCAAAGAAAATAGCAAATTTGTTGAATATACCTAAATGCCTCAATGTTTGAATAGATTCCTCTTCAGTCATATCAAGCAAAATGGGCCACATTTTCGCATATACTTGTCCACACACTTTTTACAATAAACAGTTCATTTTTCAGTTTATCCTGTTCAAATAATCCACGAAATGTATTCAATAATGTTCATGGTTTTCGTTTTGATTTTTCCTATTTTTATTTTCAAAGTATAACTGAAGCGCGTTTTCGTGCTCGTCCGGTTGTTGTCAGATCTGCCATAGTCGGTGTGTTCTTTTGGACGGCTGGTTTGGTTTGCAGAGTAAACTGGGGAATGCTTCAGAGAAATTATAAATAGCGTTGTAAAAAGATTTTGTGTTATCAGTTTGGGTTAGTAAAAGAGCTATAAAGAAAATCTTGTACTGAATACTATCTCAAATAAGCCTTTATTGGATAGTTGAACATGTTTATTGTTTGAAACTAAAACCTATATGCCTTGAGACTTTTTTCTACGGAGACTTCGTTGGTTCAGGACTCAACAGTAACTTGCTGAGAGTATTTCATAGCATTTTTTATTGAATCAATAGAATATTTTGTTTGGATTATTATTAGTTCATTTTATGCATGACCTAAATCTTTTAATTTTTGAAGGATTTTGAAACCACCCGACCGTTCTCGCAATACATGGTATTTCATCAATATTGCGAAAAAATTCGTGATGAGTTTTCCCGCTTTAAAACAAGAGCAAAACTTTCTATAGACATGTCGCTCACCGCCGGCAATAGTGGCACATCTCAAAAAAATCGAACAATCTGAAAACACGTGCGAACAAGTCAAAATTTAATGCTCTTTCATCCGACAATACTGGCATAAAATTAGTTCGAATAGTTTTCTACAAATGGCAAATGTGTCACTTCGGAGTAACACGTGATCTGTCACCTGAATTCCATCTACACTGACACAAACTTATTGAGTGTGTCATTCATTTCATGAAAACATAGAAATAATCTCACCTTAACTATTCATTTAGCACTTTATCTACCATCAATAGCATCCGAATTCATTGATCAGGTTTCAAACACATTGCAATAAAGAAAATTACAATGACTAAAATTTTAAATCCCGTTCTCTCCATAATGTCCTATTTTGAGATGTGCCACTATTGCCGGTGATGAGCGATGTATCCGGAAATGCTTGGTTACAGAGCTACAGGGTGTTGAAATTTTATTTTCATTTTTATTGTTTTCTGAATAATATTTGAATTTATGTCGATCTTTTGATAAAAATAGGTATTTGAAAGTTTCTTATCATGCGAAAGTCGAATTTGATCTTAGTATAGCTCTAACTTGTAGAGGGCGCTACACCTATTTTCCAGGATAACTTTGTTGGACGTCCATGAGTATTATATTTCCAAGTAGAGGACAGATTTCTCCATCAGTTCTACGCAGAAAATGTATAGAAGTTGCTACGTGCACCGTTATCGAGATTATTGTATTTGAAATAATGAATACACGTTATTTTGAAATTATATCGAATAACAAGAAAACTTTTTATAAACGTCCCTCCGGAAATGCTTCGTTACCAAGCTACAGGGTATTAAAGCTTTTGTTCTATTTTTTTTTTCTGTTTTTTATTAATCTTTTGTTAAACAATATTTGAATAAGAGTTGTTGATACCACATTACACACGACTATCACCTTTTTTACTGAAAAATATGAAGCAATCGTACGAAATATTTTATAACATCTAGAATATTCTAGAAGGTTATACCTTCTCCATAATTTCAAAATAACATGTATACATTATTCCAAATTCAAATATTTCGAGAATGGTTGCACGTAGCATCTTCTAACAAGTAGTATGTATACATTTGAGTAAAAATGTTAAAGAAATCTGGTCTTCTACTCGAAAATATAATTCAGGGTTCGTCCAAAAAAGTTATGGCTGTTCATAACAACAGGTAAATACTTATAGGTAGCGCCCTCTACAAGTTGGAGCCATACTAAGATAAAATTCGAATTTTGCATGATAAGAATTAAACCCCCAAACACAATTTTTTATCAAAAGATCTACATCAGTTCAAATATTTAGATAAAACAAAAATGAACACCCTGATGTAGCTCTGTAACGAAGCATTTCCGGATACATGTTTTTAGGAAGTTTGGCTCTTATTTCAAAGCAGGGAAACTCATCCCAAATTTTTTTGTAAAAATTTGATGAAACACCCTGTATATTTTAAGACAAGGTTTCAACTTTTTTCTTGATAAGTCCTCTGAGCAGCAAATTTTGTCCTGCGCATAGCATTATAAAAAGTCCTTGGTTCTCTCTGAATTACGGACCAGTTTGTGCCAGAAAAATAAAATTATCGATTATCTTTTTCTATGTTCACAATGAGGTCAACTGATTTGAAGCGATAAATAGCCTTCATTGCAGTTTTGGCAAATTTTCTAAAAGCACTTTAGGATCTTTTTGGGCCACATTAGGGTTTCCATCTTCGACCATACACGCTTGGTCGAAGGTTTCCATTTATGCCACCAATCCACCAAAATATCGTTAATTTTTCCATAAGCGCTAAAAGTTTGTTTGCATTGAGGTAATTTACTACCTCAATGTTTGTTTGTGTGTTGCTATTTTTCTTCTTGCAAGCATGACAGAGCATGTCAAAGACTACATGTGATCAGACAGAGGGGAACAATTTTTGCGTGTCTGATCAAAGTAATGTGGTTTGTTCTGATTCACTTAGATGATGTTTTGAGTTCGATAAAAAATATTAAATATTTTATAAAAAATATTCTTTGGTTTGTATGATTATTGATATTGGTGGTGGTTTCTCTAGCTGTATAAACTGTATAACCTCAAATGCTTGAGGTTTCCAACTTCTCCAGATGATAATATATTATTAATATTACCCTGTTTCACTCCGAACCAATGCTTCTCTACCATCATCCTACCGTACGTAGTCGCGTGCTTTGTTCTTTTGAATTAATTTGCGTTCTTCCTCATTTTTAATTTTTTATTGGACCGGTTATTCACACCATGACGCAGGACTTGTGATCCTCTCAATCTTCGAATCCGATTCTCAGAATTTTCTGCAATTCTGCAGATTCAAAAGAGAATAATTGTTATGTTCTGGTTCATCCTCTAATATAGATATCGCTCCAATGCCATCTGCGTATAGTTTTCTATACGAATAAGTGTCATGTCTCCGTTAGTTTGAACCAGTTTTGGCTGATAAATTTTGTTAGTTCCACGAGATTTGATTACTGAAGTTCTGCAAATTCATTCTTTGATGGGTTGATGAGGTCAAATTTGGTTTGTTAGGGTCAGTTTTCTCACATCAAATGTAACATATGACCCTACGCCACATCTTTGTTGGCTTCAATTGAATATGAGTTATCTCTCCGTTAATTTGGACTAGCTATGGTGGATAACTTATGTTAGTTCTGCTAGATTTGATTACAGAAGTGCTGCTTTATTCTTCGGGGGGTGTTGTGGTCAGATTTGGTTTATTAGGATCAGTTTTCTCGCATCAAACGCAACATCATATGACCCGCTCCAGCATTCTTGTTCGATCGCTTCCATTTGCCGCATTTTCTTTTTTGGAAAAATTAAACTCTAGTGGTATATTTTTTTTATTGAAAGATTTTGCAAATTTTGACCTGTGAATGTGGTGAAAATCCCATTTCTCAATTTCTCAGCGAATACCTACCATGCGGTTGGAGACGTTGAAAATTGTCATTTTCACTGAATACACCCAGAATCTGCAAGAACTCACTTGCACGGGGACAAATCAAACCTATTGTATACAGAAAATGTTATCAGCCACTCCCGTGAATCCCGCTTTGTTGATATGGAAATTGACATAAATCAGCTGATGACTAGGCAACCATCATTATTATGAATAATTATTTTATTACTTATTTGATAACAAAGAAATAGTTCGTTCTTTATATAAAATGAATTCTGTTTTGGTGAGGCAGACGCCCAAATAATAATGAATCTTTTTTATTTCTTTTTTGTCATTATTTCTGTAATGAACTTGTAAGTTGATTAAAGTGATTATTTAATTATTTGTTCGATAATAATAGTTTGGAACATAACTTGAGAAGAGATTTTCCAGAACTTCTGCCCATAAAAATCTATATGCCGAGATCGAAGTTGTTCCCAATAATTGCACTGAAGTAAGAAATAGCTTTGGACTTGCCGCCTCAAAGTTTACAGAATGCTCGATCAGATTTTCAAGGCCCATCAAATTTTGCAGGAGTTGTATAAATGAATATCTGGATGTTTTGAATATGTACAGAAATATGTCGGAGGTATGCTATTAGGGGTATGAAAGTTCAAAATTATGTATCGTATATTTTTGAAAAATCCTGGAAAAAATCCTTTGGAAACATTCAAATGCCCTACTTGACTTGCATGGCTCAGTTTGGGAAGCTAGACACTAAGCAAACCCAACATTTTTTCACGTATCCGCATCCGGATCCCCAAACGAATCGACATACGTTGATGATATAAAAAACCCGCTTAAGCAGCGATCGGTTATACGTATACGAAACGGATTGAAGAAACGTCAAAGTTGTCAAACTTCGCGTTTTGTAACCTAGATATTGATTTTTGTTTATATTTTTGGTTTGGTTTGGATGTTTGTGTATTTTTCGTTTATCGGTTTTGAAGTGCTTTTAGTATAATTATTCGATTAGTTGAGATGCGTTCTCAGATACGGATACGATGAAAGGCCCGCAACGATGCGTGCATAGAAATAACACTAGTGTTATTTGAGATGGATGCGTGCAACGGAACCCCCGCATCTATTCTGAGCATGCGCAGATTGATGCGGATACGGATACGTTCGAAATTTAGGAACTGCTTAAAGTGTCTATGGCACTATTTGGTGCTACGTATAATATTGGTGGGTATTGACGTAGCACCAAATAGCGTGTTTCTCGAACTCAGCCCATAACATGCAAAAATGGTTAATGTCAGAAATGCACACAATACAAATTCTACAGAATATTGGTTATGGGGGGGGGGGGTTGATGCCTCGCTTTTACATTAATAATACAGCACTCATTTCCAAGTGAAATAATTGAAGGGCTTATTGGAAAAACATGAGAAGCCACACCCTGACTTAGTGCCCAACTGTACATACACCATTCGAACCATATATTTGGTTCTGATATAAGCCTAGTTTACACCGACAACTTGGTCCGCGGACCAAGTACTAAATTCGAACTATATCAGAACCAGATACTTGGTTCGAATGGTGTAAACAGTTGCGGACTAAGCTGGTCCGCTCTTGGTTCGGTACTCACGAGCAAGTGTACCGAACTAAATTTGGTTCGATCTGGATCAAAATTATGAGGTTATGTTAATTGTTATTATTGTGAATTGTGTTGGTTCTGAGTTTCTAAGGCAATCTGAGCGTACTTACTTATGTTTTTTTTGGTTACGAATTGTGTTGATGAATAATTTCGACTTGTTTTTGACATTTGTCGAATTGCGGGCGTACTCATTTAGTTCACGCGTTGCAAGACGGTGTAAACGAGCAAGAAGCAAGCATTGGTCCTACCGTACTATCCCCACCAGCTTGGTCCTATCGGACCGAACTAAACGAGTTATCGATGTAAACTAGGCTATAGTTCGAATTTAGTACTTGGTCCGCGGACCAAGTTGTCGGTGTAAACTAGCGTATAGTCTATTTTAAGTTGAAATGCATCCATATGAGGGTAGAAGGGCCTTCGCTGTTCTGCTACAGCATCAGCAGCATCGTCTACTACTTCTGCAATAGTGACCGTTGCAATATAACCAAAATTTGCCATCTTTTTGTCTATGGTTTATGCACAACTGTCACTGTCGCATGATCGATAATAGAAACCGCAAGCTAGATATCCGCTCGTTGTTTTATGGTCGATAATTATCACTGGTGGTATTCGAACATACCAATTTTGGCATATCATTCGATAAAATGCAAAAATCGTATGCGATATCAAGTCGAGTGAACTGAAACATAAGGTCCGCGCAATCTAGCTTTTTCCATATCAATGATTGAAAGCGAGTCACCCTCATAAGATTTTTTTTTATAGAGCGATTTTGATTTTTTTTTAAATACATACAGGGTCGCTGATATGTATGGAAACGGTCGTTGATTGGTTAAACAATACGAGCTACTGGAAAAAGGTTATTACAGAAGCTGAAGGGTTTTTAAATATCTATTAGATGGTAATAATCTGAAGTATACAGGGTCTGTCATAAAGTCGTGAAACATTAAGTTGGATTTTTTTATGGAACCCCCTGTATATTATTGGATATTTCAATTTTTCCTTCAATATTGAGCAAAAAACACATTATGTTCCCAAATTCAGCCGTTATCGCGTTTTTCAAATGACTTTTTTGACATGCTATAAAACTCAAACGTTTCAATATAGAGAAAAACGGTCTGCTCTTTTAGTACGTGTATTTCGACGGTTCGATCCGGATCGAAACTCGAGTGGCTTGATAAATCCCACTTGAATACCCTCTAATCCTTTATATAAACGGTTGAGATTGAGCGCTCAAATAGCTTGAAAAAATAAATCCAATCCCAATAGGTTTTAGGTACAGTGGAAAGCATAATATGGATTCGCACACACAGTTATCTTTTGACAACCCTCGTATCCCACCTATGCAGGGATAAACAAACACACCATGTGATTTGCTATATCGTTTCACTGTCTCTGATCACGTGTCGTTTGTATACTTCTCTCCACTGTACCACGTTTATTTCGACAGCTCGATCCGGATCAAAACTCAAGTGGCTTGAAAATTGAATCCTTAGTCTCAACTGTCTAATTCGAGGATTGAGATTGAGACTGTTACCTCACTTTTTATGTACCATTTGTTTTGAGTGATAAGCATACAAATCTCATCTCAAATTTCTCATTCTTAAACTAATTTTGACACTGTCGAAAGAGAGTGAAGCTAGGCGCAAAAGCTGTATCCGGATAAAAAATGGATTAAGCGTTTATTTCGTGGATTGGGATCGACTTGACTCAAGTCCAAGTCAATCCTAAAAATTATTGGGATTGGATTTATTTTTTCAAGCTGCTTTAGCGCTCAATTTCAACCATTTATATCGAGGATTGGAGGGTATTCAAGTGGGATTCACCAAGCCACTTGAGTTTCGATCAGGATTAAACCGTCGAAATAAACGTAGTTAGGATTGACTTGGGGCAAGTCAATCCCAATCCTCGAAATGAACGCTTAATCCATTTTCTTTCCGGATCCAACTTTTGCGCCTAGCTTCACTCCCTTTTGACAGTGTCAAAATTAGTTTTAAAATGGAAAATTTGAAATAAGATTTTTATGCTTGTCACTCGATACATAAAAAGTGAGGTTACAATTCGGTGTTTTGGTCGTGTCAAATACTGTCAATCTCAATCTCAATCCTCGAAATGAACAGTTGAGATTAAGGATTGAATTTTCAAGCCACTTGAGTTTCGATGTGGATCGAGCTGTCGAAATAAACGTAGTATTTCTCATCTTGATTTTCCAAGAGCTATTCTGTCATTTGAATAGAAGGTACTGTAAACTGTCAACTTTTTTCGGAACATTTGAAATTTTTTCGAAAATTATTAATTTTATACTCAGTGACATAGAGAATGCAACACCCGTCGAAAGTTCTTCAATGTTCACTGTAATTTGACAACCTGTTGACCTATCACTGAGTAGTTAGCACACACAGTTATTTTTTGACAGCCCTCGTATCCCACCTATGCAGGGATAAACAAACACACCATGTGATTTGCTAGATCGTTTCACTGTTTCTGATCACGTGTCGTTTGTTTACTTCAATGATTTTTGGTTTTAAACTATGAATAACAAAAACAATTAAGCCACTGCTGGTTGTATCTACGCTGGGATTTCTTTGAGGTGATATATATTTAGTAATCTGATATAAAAGAGACGCATTTATTGTATTTTTTATTACCTTCTTACATTTTGTTTTCTACATAAGTATTTTACATACTGGCCAATAATTCAATTATTGCCCTTCGCCCTTCGCATCACTGGATAATACATTTGAGAAACCGTGCAGCTTGTTGTATCAAAGCTGAAATAATCAATCCAAAAACCAAAAATCAGCTTTTTTGTTAACTTGTGACTGGTGTCCTGGGATACCTTACTCCAAGAAGACATCAACCATCTTATTGAATGGATGCCGCGATGACTCCACGAGTTGTAGCGAACAGAGGAGCATCAACACATTATTAACATTAAGGTAGGATATCTCAGTTTCTACTTGATGTTTCGGGCTCAAATTCTAATCACCAACCACCAAGTGATAGGTCAACATGTTGTCAAACTATACTGAACATTGAAGCACTTTCAACAGGTGTTGCATTTTCTACGTTACTGAGTAATATGTCCTTGGATAGCTCTTGAAAAGTCTAGACTAGAAAGCGCAGACCGTTTTTCTCCGACTTGAACCGTTAGAGTTTTATAGCTTGTCAAAGATGCAAAAATGTCATTTATAAAACGCGATAACTCGAAAACCGCTGAGTTTAGGAACATTATGTGTATCACAAATTTTTTTCAAAATTAAAGGAGGAATTGAATTATCTAATAATATGGAATCCCCTGAGTTCCAAATGAAAAAGGCAAGTTTGTTGTCTCATGACTTTATGACCGATTCTGTATGATTCCAACTACTACCAACTAGTAGGTATTCAAAAAGCCTTCAACTTTTGTATTTAACTTTTTCCAGTAAAGCCGGGGCTTAACTGCTATAGTTTAACAAATGAACGACTGTTTCCATACATATCAGCGACCCTGTATAGAGGTAGGAAACGTATATTTTGGGGCCAGAGAGCTTATTAGATCAGTGAAGGATCACCGAGCGGCCATATCCCGGAAGATATTTATTGTACAGATTTGGGAAAAAAAGTCGACAAGAGAAATTGCTGGAAATTATTTTCGAGTTTGTCAAACGTCCGCTAGAGGGCGTGACAATCAACAACAAGTAGAAAAGTAGGTTTTTGTAGGTTTTTTACCCAATGAAAATATGTCGGTGATATCATTTTCATATTTTCTGACTATCTACCTACACTTTTTTTCCACGTACATCTTTGTTGCTTTTGAATTTTTGACCTTTGCCGTCGCCGCTAGATGGCGTAAACTGAAATTGTAGCATATTTTTGACTCCGTTCCAAAAAAATCAAATGTACCCTTGATATCGACCAAAATATAATTCTATTAAAATAAAAAATGGCCACTGCTTTTCATCAAAATAAAAATAATTTTCGTAATCCCTTATTAGTTGCCAAGATAGTGTTGCTAACAAAAAGAACCTCTTGACTTTTTTTTGTTAAACGAATGGTTTTTGATTTATATATGATAAATTTGATCAATTGAATTATAGAAAGATGTATCCCTTTTTAAAATAATATACAAAAAATGTATATATTATTACATTTGATTTCTTTGGAAAAAAATCAAAATATGCTATCATTTCAGTTGATAGCGTTAACAGCGGTGACGGCGAAGGTAACAAGTTAAAACTAAAAGAGCATTTTGTAGTGAAGCATATGCTCTTTTATATGATGAAGCGTGAGTTGCTGAGTAGACGTAGTAAACAAAGTGCGAGTTGCTGAGTACACGTAGTAAACAAATACACGATTAGTACATATTTCACTCCGTTTCACTTTCTTTCATATTCCAAGTTCGTTCAAATCGGTGAAGCGAAATGGGAGAAATCTTCGTTTGTTTTAAAAAAACTATTTAACTTCCCACACTGCTTTATTTTAATAGATTCAAAAAAGAGTAGACAGACAAAAAGTGTAGGCAAATAGTCAGTAAATATGAAAATCATATCCATATATTTTCATTGGGCAAAATTCTATAAAAATCCTATTTTTCTACTTGGTGTACAGTGACTATCAGACAGTGACGACAATGGAGGTCTTATTTTCTATTGGCTAGCGACGGATCCGCCATGTTGCAGCTAGCATTCATTGTTTACATTTGTCATTTATTCGTCGTTCGTGTTTTGCAAGTGTTTTTGTATTAAATTTTATAACATGCCGATCAAAACATCGATTTCAATGCCAAAAAAGTGAGAAAAAAAAGAAAATGTACAGGGTTTTTATTGAAAGTGGCATGCCCGAGCTGGGATCTGAACCCAGGACCTTCTGCACGCTAAGCGAACATCAAACCGCCAGCGGGGCCGGAAATATTCAAAATTCTGGGTACAGGCGTCATGTTGCAGCTAACCTGAGCTTCCCCTCTGGTTTGCTCCATGATATGCTCATCCTCACTTGAAGAAGTATCAGCGAGTGCCATCCTCTAATTCTTTCGTAACCTGTAGAGAAAAAACGTGAAAGCTAAATAATGTGTCACCCAAGGTGTCACCTATTCACTCATTATTAGAGATTATTATTGTTATTAGAATTATTGCCGCATAACTAATTTGTGATTTGCATAATTTCAATAATAAACTGCAAACAATAATTGATCTTATACTCTAACGACATGTGTAAATACTTTGAAATTTAGTTTCTTTTCCATATACCTACGTTTTTTTTTTGAGTATGCCCATTTTTCTGTTGGTATATTAAATTAACTGTTAAGATTTTTGAAGTAATAATTAGTTTCGACTGGAATGATTCCTCTATCATCATCATCATCATCATCAAATTGATTATTGCTACTTTGTTTCAGGTTAAAATTAATGGTATATCTTGCATAGAATATTTTGTTGATAAAGATAGACTAGGCATTATTCACACGCTGTATAAAGATAATAAAAACCTATGGAACAGAGCCAAATGCAATGGTTAGTATTAGTATATGATGCGATAAAATGCATGACATATATTTCAACAGCTTCTTTCTCAGACGCCTCACTTATTGTATTCTTTTGGTTGAATTAAAAGTTTCATAATCATTTCCAGACTGCTTCGTCACAGTGGATGGACACTTAACAAACAATATATCCAGTATAACAGAGACATTCGCGAAATACTATGAAGAATTCAACAATTGTTTGAATTTCTCAAATGATGCCGAAATATGTACTGGATGTATGGATCTATATGTCTCGTTCCAAAACTATTTCCTTAGTATAAGTAACGAAAATGAAAAGATTGGTGTATGTATGGATCTGGTTGACACGGTAAGCTTGTAATCAGATAACATAGAACTTTTTCTTTGTCATTACTATCGATAGGATATCGGTAAGAAGAAAAAAATGAAAATGACCGTGATAGTTTCAAGACCGAAATACTGCCATACTCCATTTTATTTTATCATACAGGTGACTAGAGTGTGAACTTGAAAAAACAACAGGACTATGATTCAGGATCTTTTTCGATCAACGACTTTATTTGTCTGCTTCTTTTAGCCAAAGTTCAGTTTGTCTTCAGATTACGTTGGTCTAGTTAAATAATTATCTTGGTTACATCCGAGAAAAAAAAACAAAAATGAGAAGGGTTAACACTTTTCCCGCCAAAAAAATTGACTGGGGGTCTGTGGTAGGAATCTGTCATAGGCTTCGTCAGCTGTTAAAAGATAAGTTCGAATAGTTCAAACATGAATCAACAGTGAGGATGTTAGGTCATGTGACAGACGATTTGCAAATAAAATTGTCTGTCGCTCGACATTATTCTTATTGTACCTCTGATATGAAAAAACATATCCGGCACTTTTTTACGATTGGGCTACATCAAGTTCTTGTTCAACTGCTTACAAAATCAAATTTGAGAATATCTCACTATTTGTGTTCTGGGCCCGGACTTATAACTAAACGTAACGTCATCTGAGAGGTAGGGCCATTGATCTAAAACCAATGGATAAGCATAATGAATCCGTCATCTGAAGCGAATGTGGCGAGGCATGGTCAAAAATATGTGTTTCTGCGTCTGATCCACGGACATCTTCCAGCAGAGCTGGGGAATGTTCATCATGCGTAGTAGAATTTAATTTATCGATTCGCCCAGGCTTACTCTAGTGGTCAAGTGAACCAGTCCCGTACTACATCGGTCTTCGTTATTTATTAAAATTATATTTTGGCTTAGGCATATCAAGTAATCTGGACAAATAATCATAACCTGACAATTAATTGTCCGAATAATAGATAAGTTATATCAACTGGTTAACTTAAATTGTAGTTACTACTCTTTGATTCTTCAATTTTTCATAAAAATTACAATTCGTTTATCAAAATGTATACACATATTTTTAACACGTTCTTTGGTTAATCAAAAATAAAAATCATTAGGTTCACTGAAAAATATAATATTTATGAGTGCGGTCCTGTCCATAGCTCGTCATAATGACATTATCATAAAGCGTTTTCATGGAGTATGGTATCATGAGACCATTCCAGTTTTGTCTGTCATTAACGTCACTTTCAGCCAATCGGCGAGCTGCAAGTGACGTTAATGACAGACCAAACTGGAATTGTCTCATGATACAATACTTCATGAAAACGCTAATAGTATTGTTTATACTATGACACTATTTGCTTGCAGTGCGCAAAATCCAACTTGCCGAGAAATGTTCGAGTTTTTTTACATTTTCCCGGGCATTTTTCGGTCGTAATTTATTTAGCCATTTCTAGTGTAGCGTCTTTATCAGTTGTTTAGATCAGTGGGTAGGACGCTGTCAAATTTTAATTTCAAGGCCAAATGAATGCGTCCCCAATGAGCAATGAGGAAAACAGGTTTTCGGCGCTTCTCATAGTGTGCTCTGGTTACATTATGCGAGATTTCCGTTAGACGATATTCACGCCATGGAATATCTACTGAATTGTATTATATTGCAATCCAACATTCTAGATGAATACCACGTGGATATATTGGGGTGAAAAGTGCTGTGGTTTCAGAAGGCACAATGAAGTCGTATTCTTGATAACAACAAGCGCTGTCATAGGTGCGACTGTTTTATTTTATATATTTGCCCAAATTTATACCAAGAAAAAGACTCCTACCATCAGTGAACGTAAGTTTATTGTTTATGTATCGTGTCCTTGATTTGATTTTTTTTTATAGAAAGAAGGTTTCACGATACATTTGAATCATGAAACGGGACCCGAATTTGATATTTCAGATAGTATCTGTGTTTTATTGCATATTTATAAAGAAATGTTATTAAATTGAAAGTATTTTTTCAACTTTTGTTTTGATTCTCCCAAAAAAGCAAAATGAAAAAGTTCCCTAGGTATAAATGAGTCGTAAAATAGTGCCCACTTGTCAAGTAATAAGTTTACAAAAATATATGTTTATGTTTCAATACGTGGAATATTTAATTTTTATGAGAGTAATAAGTGAACAAAACTCCAGTGGCAAAGTGTAAATCCAGGGGACTGGGAATGAGACAGTGTAAGAAATTCTGTGTGACTTATTTGGAAAATAACGGAAAACTGTGAAACCTAACTATTTCTCTTGTGAGCCTGATATAAGTACTTGCTGCCTGTCGATACATACGAATATAAACTTAGTTTGAGCGTCAAGTACGTTACTGTGAAGGGTAAGACACATGTTTCAGTTAGACAGCATTTGTTCTAACGTCAAGTGTCCCAATAGATAAAATAAAAAAATCATTAAAGTGAGGAGAGGTTCTGCATGATGAAAATCATGAAATAAAATCAAGTAGAGATGATGGCGTAGCAGTGGAGATACTACTTCCTTCACCGGATGCTGCCTTTTTGGTTTTTGCCAAGGACACCCAGTATAGAGGTACCACCCCGGTATGGAAAACACGTTCGAGTAATTCAAGGGGTGACTCTACATGCGAAGATTATTTTTTTTTCATATTAACAATGGTCCGGAGATGCATAGTTTCCAAGATACGAGATGGCAAACTTTTTCAAAAAAAGGGTTTTTGGCAAAGAATGCTTATACATCACAGGAGATTCATCGTGTTTACATAGCAACATATAACATAGTCGAGTCAAATGATTTTTTTTTCTCAGTGAGGGTTTTGGTTCATTTGATTTCAAAGATAAATTATGTTGTTGTGGAGTTTATTGTTTCATAGGACTACCAGTGTTTTTAGACTTTAAACTTATAGCGTGAATTAAGAAACCATAATTTCAAAATAATCAGACACTTCTTAAGTGATACGACGTTTTGATTTATCAAAAATTTATGAAATCGCAACATTGTATAGTCTTTTATCTGATGCTTATAATTATTGAAATTCTTCTCTAAAATATCTGCTTTTTCTGAAACCTCAATCCACATAAGTGCTCTGAAATATTTTTCGCGACATATTATTATCACTTGAATCACACGACTGATTGATTAAATCGTAGGAGTACTTACTGGGACACAGTGCCACGCTCTTTGTTTCTCTTGAAAAAATAAATAAATAAACTGAAGGGAACAAAGAAAAAAGAAAAAGTTACTTTATTTCTGGCATGAGAGGGTGGTTTACTATGTGAGCAAATTAGGCCGTAGCTCAATTCCGGAGAATAGGGTATGATAAGCGCCACCGACTCAAGACTGAATAAGTCGGAATTCTCCCAATGTTCCGGGCACCTTCTCAATCACAGAAATTATCAAATCGGAAATAACTAAGTCAATGCGTCACATAAAGCCAAATAACAACACGAAAATCCAATTGATGAAAATGTATTTCTTTATCCCTAAAGTGATCACTTCAAACAAAAATACATAATAAAAAAAATCTTAAATCTATAACGATACCCAGTCAATCACGGCAACACAGCCTTTTTTCTGTTGAAAGGGGCTTAACAATGGTACCTTAGCAGTCTCAGCTCTTGTAGGGCTGCTAATCAGACCAACAAGCTATCAGCCTGAATTGTAATAGAGAACCTCGAAAGGAACAAACCCTGAGTTCTGCAGGGTTTCTGGGTTTGTAGAACGGTGTTTTTTTTGCCTGTGTTTCGCTGCTGGTGGTCCTTTTTAAACTGGGTGGTAATGTATCAGAACTGGTAGGTTGCAGTCCACCTTTGCGTTTAAAACAGAATCAGCAATTCTAGAATAAATAGGCTGCTGGTCACCTTTGCCTTTCCATCGGTCGTGAAACCAAAATATCCGTATAAAACGGTTATTGCATCGCCAACAAGGTAGGTAGTACACAAAGCACACAAAACTCAACGCTATGCAATAAATAAAAGTGGATTAATCACCCAAAAATCCCTAGCTAGGTTAAAAATGCATAGGAAACATCCAAGCTTCACAAAGACTCGTTGGAAAGTAGACCGAAACAGTGTCGAGTTTACCCACTTAGACAATACGTCTGAAGAGTGGCAGGAGCCTACAACAAGGAATCTATAACCTCAAAAGTCGGCCAACTTCAATTTACTTTGAACGTAAAACAAACTCACACATACACATTTCCATAAAACTGGATGTTTTCCAATAAAGAGACATGACCAGTGACCAAACTATGGCAAACGAGTTGTTAAAAGACATTGGCATGTTTTGGAAGTATGAGTGATGTGGGCCCTACTTGCTATGTATCTGAAAACATGAAAGGCAACAAGTGGTTGAGGTTGACTGTTATGATGAACCAAATAAGGGATGATGACAAAGTAAGTATGCTGACTGAACCTATAAAGATTGTAAGTGATGTGAAACCTGTGAGTATTTTTGCGCAAAAACTCAATAATATAAATAAATATAATTGATAATTAAAATCTTGAATTTTAGGTACCACGAATATTCAGTCTAGCTGACTCAACTAGCCATATTAGTTGTTTTAATCATTATTTTGAGCTACTATAACCATAATTCCGTATTGACTTAGCTATTAAAATAAGTTGTAACCAACAAACACATCCGCCGCGCCGCCGAAACGTATGCTGAGTTTAGAAAGTTCACTGGGGCGGCTAGAATGCTAGGGGTGCCGCCGGCTTGTATTACGCCCATGAACGCTTGGGCGCCAGTCTGTATTTCGCCTACCCGTCTTTTGACCGCCAGTTTATATCCGATGTATTTTCTTTCTTTTGAAAAGCACCTATGTAATACGCTGGCCGCTCACTAGCGGAAAGTTGATGTCCAGACTAAATCTTTCGAAGCGGTAACGAAGCTATTTGAAATCATCGTCTCGCTATCAGTAAGAGAGGTGTTGATGTTGCTTTGATGAATAAGCACTAACGAGATAAAGAATTTAAAGCTGCCATCTTTATAGTAATCAAGATTCCTAGCAATCGTTAATATGAAAAATATAGATACTGTTTGCTTCAAGGACGATTTTCAACTCGGCCGGCAACACCACCCTGTGAGCGTGGGTGTTATTGACCCCCAAAATGTTAAATAGAAAGGGGATGATACAATGTAAAGTCTCAAAATCATTATAATTCTCATCCATTCTCCATAAACATATAATTATATCAATACAACTGTTGACAAAAATAACATCTATTCAATTGAGACCGGCCAAATAAGGAAATTGTACCAAAATTCACATTTTTATAAGGAAAACGAAAGAAAAGGCTCAGAATCAATGACTGTGAGCCTGTTCCTATATTATTTTTAACGAATTTTCTCCATTTTGTGAGTTGTGGCCCTAGAAAGGACCGATTCAACAAAGAAATATTTTTATTGCCACCGCAAATGCTCGAAATCCTGACCATCAAGCTCTTTGCATTTCTAAATCCTCGCATGGTAGCCGAAACTGTAGTTTCAATATCGGCTCTCGGTACCTATGCTACGTATTAGATTTTTCAAATCTTTTCTGGCCGTAGATTGAGGCAGAAACACGACGTCCTTCATCCTCAAGTGAAGTTTGGTGATCGCGGCGGCCATGGAAAAAGACTTCCTCTTTCAATCCACCGCTGTTGAAATACTGCACAAATATGCTGTCGCACCAAAGGTTGTTTCATATTTTTGCCCTGAAGAAGAAAATACATATTTTCGAAAGCTTGGCGTAGCTTACAGCGTAGTTTCTTTCTGAATCTTGCCTAGGACCGAATACCCAAGATTCAACTAATTCTATAATCTACCTAGTCGGTCAAGACTACCCTCCTTCTTATAAAGTGCTTTTGTTTAATTTATTTTTTGAACGGCTCAACTTAGAGACTCCAAATTCTAGGTGATGAACTACAAGCATGTTTACTAAAAAATTCAAGATGGAGGCTGGGCGCCATCTTGGAATGTTTTTTTAAATAGGAATAGGGGTCATGTGACACCTCATTTTGAAGGTTCTGATGAGTAATCTATAACCCCAAAACATTGAGTCGATATGTTCAAGTACTACAAAATGGCGGTACATTGAATTACTACATAGATACATAAACTTTTGAAAAAAATTCGTGAAGTTCAATTCAAAAGATGCTGGGAATATTCTTGACATAAAGTTTGGGTTAGGAATAAATTACAAAAATGTCAAAAAAGCATCTTTTGAATTGAACTTGACGAATTTTTTTAAAAAGTGTATGTATCAATGTTAGTAATTAAATGTACCGCCATTTTGTAGTACTTGAAGATATCGACGCAATATTCTAGGGTTATGAAGTACTCATCAGGACCTTCAAAACGAGGTGTCACATGACCCCTATTCCTATTTAAAAAAACATTCCAAGATGGCGCCCAGCCGCCATCTTGAATTTTCCATATGTCAATTTTATGTCAAAACATAGTAAACATACTTGTATTTCATCACCTAGAATTTGAAGTCTCTTAGTTGAGCCGTTCAAAAAATAGAAGGGGGGGGGACATTAAAGAAAAGCACTTTATATATTAATAATGGGCGACTTGAACGGACGAGTAGGGAACGAGGTAATACCTTGAGTCAAGAATAAATTCAATGAGGAGTCAGTCAACCAGCGAGGTGAGAAGCTTGTTGAATTTTGCGCTTACCAGGAACTAAGGATCAAGAACACGCATGCTTATTTTGAACACCAACACAAAGTCGAGTTCCAGTGCAATAAAGGGGTGACATCTACAATAGACGTTAATATGTTCAATAAAAAATAGATCCATCAAACCAGAGCAAATACAGGATGTAAGATCACTAACACCTGCAAACATCGGATCAGACCATAACTTAGTAATGGGAATAATTACCATGGCAAGACCACCAACCAATAGGAAAACCGGACAACACAACAACAAAGTTCAATCCTTCAGCAACACACAGTAGACCGCGCCTGTCACATCCTACTAAACAACTTGAACCAAACAGCGGAAGAGGCACTAGGGTAAAGAACAATCAACCCAACGTCAAAACAAAACAGAAATAAAAAATCATGGTTCAAACCAGAGGTGATGATACTTGCCCACGAAAAGAAAAAAGCCCACCTAACATACACAGCCAACAAGACTTCAAGAAACCACATCAAATACATCTAAACAAGGAACAGAGTAAACAACCGCATAAGGGAAATAAAGAGAGAGCATCGGGAGAACTTCAGAAGAGAGATGGGAAGTGACTTCTATGGAACCCGAAAACGCATATTATGGAAAATGCTTAGAGCAACAAGGAGAGAAATAAATGAGACAGTACAATTGAATACCATCTCGTCAGCCAAATGGACTACCTACTTCCAGGGCCTGTACACAAACCGGGACGAACAGGAACAACGAAGGCCCAAGGAACGGGGTGGGATGAATCGAGGGGAAGCCATAAACATCGAGGATGAACAATATACGATGGAGGAAGTGATATCCGAATTAAAGCACCTGAAAAACGGTAAATCTCCAGGCCCGGACAATGTCCTCAACGAACTGCTGAAGTGCGGAGGCGAAATACACCAGCATCACAATCACAATATTCAAAAATGGGAAAACCTCAGATCTGGCGAAGTACCTACCGAGGAATATCGCTTCTAGACACAACCATGAAATTAAAATATAAAAAACTAGCATACCTGTGCTTTAAAGATTTGACGAAAGCGAAAGGATAAGGCTGGAGGACGTTATAAACGAGCTGGACCGCAAGGAAGTACCCCAAGCATCACGGAGACGGAGACTCCAACACAAACAACACCACAACAATACGAACAAAATCAACGACAACAAAAAAAATACAGCAAAGCACAGGTATACAAAGAGACAGTCTCAGTCCACTACTGTCAAACATCACAGTGGACAGAATAATAGAGCAAGTGCGCAAGGTAGACCAGGGATACAAGATGGGAAACCAACAATCCAACAACTAAAGATAATACATGTTACGCAGATGACGTAACACTATTCGCGGATACGGACGATGGACTGCAATGGCTCTCACAGTCATTTAAGAGGCAGGAGGAAAAGGTTAAATGCAAATATCAACCATCAACACAAAAAGCATGGTGATCGCCAGGGATCCACGCAGATGGAAACTAGAACTGAACAACATAATAATAAAATAGGTTTTTGAATTCAACTATCTGGGAACAACAATATCACCATATGGTGAACGCAAGAATGGGGTACGGAACCAGGTTAACAAGGCAGCCAGGATGGCAGGAGCCTCACGAACAACCATATGTAAAAATACATGCATATCACTTCCGCCCAAAGTAAGAATATATAAAGCATGTGTCAGGCCCGTGATGACATACACGGCAGAAACACGAGCCAATGAAATGAGAACACTAAGAATGATCACAGGGAACACACTTTGGGCAAAGAGTAGAAATAATCTTTGGGATCAAAGGGGTAACGAGATAAGGGAAGAATGCAAGACATAGGACGTGGTTAGGTGGACACGCGCTGCGCGCTGTAAGACGCTTCTGGAGCGAGGACATATCCAGGATGGCAAATATCGCCAGGAAAGGAAAACCAGTTAAACTGCGGTAGATATGGGTTTATCTACATCTACAACTCGTCAAGCTTTGAACCAACCGTTGCCCATTCCCTCCAGTGCATTTACAAAAAAGTCTTTCATTTATGAGGGTGAAACGATCTACAATCATCTGCCGACGTCCCTGAAAATTGAAAACTATTTAAGCAATTAATCAACAAATAAAAAAGGACATGCTGAACCACTGACATTAATAAACCCTCATTTGTTTATGAAAGAGTCAAGTTCATGAAGAAAAAGTTGTATGTTCACTGGATATTATGAACAACAGGGTTCATAAGGGACAGTTTGCTGAAAAACACACTTTTTGAAGTCCACCCCAATGTGTTCATTCAACGGTCGTCAAGTCCAGAAATAATAAAGATATGAAAACTTTCACAAAACAAAGTAATAGAAAATGTTCTCATGTACAATTAAACTCTAATTATTTTGTTTTAGCACAATTATTTCAAGAAACCATCCCTATTGCTAAAAACGGTCAAGGTGAAATGCTTTTCTTTTGACCTACTACAGATCTAATTCACTGGACCACTGTGGAACTGTACGAACAATGATACTGATCATTTGCGTAGTCCCATAACTATAATAGCTATTCATCCCAATCCTGCTCCTTCCTATTAATTCTCTTTAGCAATAAATCCATTTCATTACCTGCTTGACATCGGTATTTGATGAAAAACTACTTTACAATGATCCCACATAATAGATGTAATTATAAAAAGATAATCTCATTCACCTACGTTGTTTTTGTTTCTGCTTACACATAAATAGATTAAATTGAACGCCGCGACCTTGGACCATGAAAATAATGGTGTTGATAGCTTCACTTTGTCGGATTTCATATTCATCAGTAGAATTCGAATGCATCATTATGATAATTCATGACATGAGATATTATTATTTTTTTAAGAATCATTTTCATCGATAACGCTGTTATTGGTTATAAAAGCGCATCGTGACTTGAGAAAAAAACCAAAAACTACGGCGATTTTTGCGCCTTAGAATTCTTAGTCAGGAAATTCCTGGTTTGGAGGTGTATGGTTGTTGAAAATAGAAATGTTTTTACATAGACAAAAAGTTAACAGTTTTCTAATATCAGGACTCTCAACCAGAGATCTGACTGCCATTAAGATAATCACTTCAGAAAACGAGACCCTCATTGTTTCATCGGCCTACATTTCATATGAGAGGGAAAGCCCTACAACCGAGCTGATTGATCTTGTGAATTTCTGTAAAGACAGGAACCTTAGTCTTTCTATCGGATGTGATTCAAACGCAAGTCACATTATATGGGGTAGTAGAGATATTAAACCCAAAAGTTCCCACCGTCACGTTGTGTTCAAACTTGAACAGAACACGAGTGCCTAACAGCACACCCCAAGGTAAGAAGTAGGAAGCTCACCAACTGGGATCTCTTTGGAGAGGAACTAGAAGGAGGAGTCGATTACTTTCTCACCAAACCAACAATAGGACATTGAGCTGGCTGTAAATCTGATCAAAGAGTGCCTCACTAACTCATTTGAAATAACATGGACCTCAAGGGAAAAGCCAAAGAACACCAAGACGGTCTGGTGGAATAGACAAACGGAGACCCACCGTCGCAGTTCGCAGGCTCTTCAGAAGAGCTAAAGAACTGAGCACTCCGGAAAGCTGGGATGATTATAAGATTATAAGCCCAGAGAAACTACAAGAAGGCCATATGATCAGCGCAAAGATATAGCTGGCAAAGCTTTCGTGAGAAGTTGAATGTCCGTCCACGCTACATCTATGCAATATTTTAGCAAAGGACCCTGGAGCCGAAATAGGATGCCTAGTTGAAGCGAATGGGAATATAACCGTGTCCGGGGAGGAGGCTCGACAGGCTGCTGGAAGTACGACTTCCTGGATCGGGGCAAGTATCCGCCGTCCCGCACCAAGTGAGAACCCGACTATTCAAGTGCATACAGGATCGATAGTCAATTTTCAAAAGGTAGAATGGGCTCTCGAGTTTTTCTCTCCTTATAAAGCTCAAGGGATGGTCGGGGTTTTTCCGGCCTTGCTACAAAACGCTGGAAACCGTATAATCGCTTTCCCGGTGAAGCAGTAGGCTTTCTCTCGGCTGTTCTACTCCCCGGTTTTCAAAAATTGGGCCCCTGGGCTCCCACAATGCGAGCCCTGAGAATTATAGAGGATTGGTGTTCCCTTGAGAGACCAAGAAATTCAAATCAGGACTCAAGCTGGAGATATATATACAGAAAACAGTCAAATAGCTTGGAGTAACCATTCACCAGAATATATACTGGAAAGAGCTCATTGAAGAGCACTCTAGAAAAGCCATATGCTCTTTACATGAGCATGTAAAAGAGCTATGGAACATGGGATTGAAAATCAAAATGGTAAACTAGATCTATACTATGGTTAACAGACCTCTGATCACCTAAGGGGTCATAGCCCGCAAATATAACTACATCAGTATCACAGGCGCGGTAGTACCGTTCACTACCTGTCTGTCGTGAGTGTTGCACTCTGGGCAGCATACCAGCTGAGCTATCTGAGACATCTGGAACACTCTACCATCATGAGTGAACCCCGAGTGCTGCTCATGCACTCTGACCACATGACTGGGTGCCTTGAAGACGTAGAGGCCGTAGCCCACATTCTTACAGAATGTCTGGCTCTTGGTAGCACTAGGATGAAATACTTCGGTGTTGAATTCACAACACTCCAGGAACTGGAAGAGATCTATTTGAGGGACCTGCTCACTTGTGGGTTGTAACGGGCCCAGGAGGCCCAAGCAGCTTTTTGGCGTAAGCCACCCACTTAAACATCTACATCTAGTGTTAGAATTTCAATCAAACATTCGGTTGATCTGTTATTTTTCTCGCATTGCCTGTACACTCAAGGACCATTCTCAGCATAATTTCAAAAGTATTTTAATGGATTACTAATTATAGGTTACAGGTGCTGTAGAACCATACTAATGTAAATGCGGAATGATGATCATAGATAAAGCTTTTTTAAATGGAGATTAGGTATTGATTGTGCATGAATCTTCGTTGTTGCTACTGTGTTTTGCTGTATAAATTATTATGAACAATGACGTTCGTAGTTTGGTGTCATTAATATTGGAATTTTAAAGGGTGAGTCTCTGACTTGGAATAAATTCAGTGAATCAAAGACAGTTTTTTCCGCAATTCCGAAAATTACAGGGTGTTCCAAATTTGAGATATCGTCATCGACTTTTTTTTATATGGCAGCCCTAAATTTTTTATAATTTTCTTTAAAGGGTATATCAAAAATGGCGCGATTTTAAATACTTAGACGTGTCCGGGCTTTTTTTTTAAAAAAAAACTTTCTTTGATTTAGGTATTGAGTCTATTCCAAGTTAGAGACTCACCCTGTATGTTTCGCACAAGTCGGGACGTTGTGACGGAATTCATACAGTTAATTGGAAGACAATACATAATTATCGACATGTGTCAGGAATCAACATTGTTTAGCGTCATTCAGAACAAAGAACCTTTCCCGCGGATCATCGAGCATTTAATTCGTTGACGATATTTTTTCATAGTAGCATTTTTCTAAAAAAATAATGTTGCGTAAGCGATCATGGATCCCTGCGGAAGATTCACCATCACAATCCCGGTTGCTTATTCTTTTTCAAAATTCATGATGAGTGCTATTTGAGCAGCCTTTCAAAGGAAACAATAATTAAATACTAATTAATTCTAAGATTAATATCTTTTGTATCTTTGTTAGGTCGGAAACTCTTCAGAGCACTCATGAATTACTGACAACTTACAAACTATATTGAGAGTCAGAATAATTGGAATAATTGGAAAAATGAAAAAACTATAATGTTTTTATCGATATTCGTCCAAATTGAGCAAAACAAACAAACCAATTTTGTTATTAGTGTAGAGTAGTATAACGTGAGTAATTCATTAAAATCAAAGACCCATGACATCGCATAGATTTCGATCAAGATGTAAATTATGAATATTTGTTTACAAGGTCAATTACCATCGTGCTTCCAGATCGTGATCTTATTGTTAGAAGAGCTATTACGTCATAAGTCAGAAAAATACGATAAACGAGATAATTGAAGCTATGAGTTATGGGCAAAATTTGTGGATTTTCCAAGAATATTTTTTAAAAATTAAAAATTTTACTTCGTGTTAATGATGCTTTGCTAATTGCACTTATTGCATGATTAGATTGAAATATGGCATTTAGCGTATTATATAATATTTTTAAAAGGCAAAGTAAACAAGATAATGAAAAGCGTAGGTTGAAAAAATATCTGTATGAAATCATCACTTTCTCCTTTCATATTTGCGAACCATAACAAAGTGATTGATTCAATTTCATTGATGATATATCAGTGATGGAGAAACCGACATATGAAATGGCAAAGGTCTTCACCTCTATTGACATCAAGATAGTTTGGAAATTTATTTTATCATATCGTGATCTTGATCGATTATCATCCTCATGCACCTTCAACTCCTCCATATAATAATGCTGTCAACAAATTTTGATTTCAAGACTCTAAAAACAAACCATTCTCACCACTCAATATTCCAAAATTTTATCAATCCCATAATTCCTAACCAATATATATAAGAGGGTGCCAATAGCATTAAACACGAGAAACAATTTCTAAAACTTTTTCATCCAAAGTTTGTAGACCTTTATATGTATCATTATCAATATCTATGAATAAACATAAGAGTCAATCCAACTAATCAGTCTTAGGCCATGGTAGACCTTGACCAAGATTTAGGCTGTTTAAAGCTTTAAAATTGTGGTTCGGCCGTAGCAACGCTGACAGACAAATATACCACACAGCAAGACTATAGATAGGGAAAAATGTCCATATCGCATTATTTATTTCAACTCTTGCATGGTAGCGGAATTTGGAAAAAATTATCATTTGTAGTACCAATTTACATTTAGATAGGTATACAATGAATGATTATTGGATCACCCAAGAAAGACATTATTTACGGATATTTGATGTTAAATGGAAGGTTTCCACAAACTTGTGAATGTCGAAAGATACATATTCGTGTGAATAGCGCCCTCCTGATATCGGTTTTACCCCCCAATAGGAATCATCAGTCCGCCTGACAGACTCGAAGTTTGGTCTCAGTCTTGATATTAATATTCACAAGGACTCTTTGAGATAATGGACAACAACAGATTGGAGTCGTTTGTAAGCATTTTGGTAGTCAAGATCGAGTTCTTTTTTTCTGGTCGCATGAAGAACTGTCTCCATAAGTCTTTTGATGGTTCCACTTCTCGCACCTTAACTCCACCAACCTATAGTCCTTGGTTCTAGATTGATTATAGTCTAATAGCTGATGACATTTTTCAGTGATAATTTAGTTAATACCACATGTTGAGGCTGATCCGCCGCCCTGTAGGAACTGGCCAATCGATCCGCCAATCTTTCTGGATGATTGTTGGCTACCAAAGAACAACTGGTCAAAATTTCAGCCTTAACTAAATTAAAAAATGTTCATCGGTCCCACGAAATGTTGAGGGTGATCCGCCACCTTGAATGAACTGGCCAATCGATTCACCAATATTTTTGGATGATTTTGGACTTTCGCCATCCCCTAGGAACTGCGGACAGGGTGAACCCTCTCGGATGACACTCAATAATCAGGGTCCGTACCAAGGTTGGTCCGTTCAACACTCTCTCAAAAAATACTCCTTAACTAAATCAATAATGTCACTGGCTCTCCTAATACTATCGATGATTACGCCTTGATGATGTGTTTCTATAACGTTCATTTGTGTCGTTTTTCATAACGTCTTCCCAACGTTTTGTTAACGGATAGGTATTCTGGCTAGAGGGAACAAGGATTAATGTGATAATGGACAATTTGCATACATTTTCCAATAACTTGAAATTTTATATACGTATTATTCTACATAGTATTTGAAACTCTTCAGCGAAAAATGGTTTCCAAAATAACCAAAAATATACTCAATAAATGGAAAAGGAAACGCAGATTTCACTAAATGATCGAAAACGGGGCGGCGCTATATTACCCCCTCGAGAGAGAGATATATTATAGACAATAGGCCAGACGGAGAGAGATAATGTATTCTGTGACCTCCTTAGTGGATGTTAATTGGCGCACTTTAATCGGTGATTTCTACATTAATAGAGGTCGTAGGTTGATTTTTGAACATCAATGGCATCTGTACTTACTAATCCTTATATTTTTTTATTCCCAAAAAATTTGCAAATTGTCCATTCAAAACAACAAAGCTAGAGGTCGACAGATAAACTTTATTATTGTTGCCAAATGAATTCTAGTAGCTGAGATACTTACAAAACTATCTTACCTGTACATAGTCAATTCCCAAAACTATATAGTTAATGGCTGCCGATGCCAACATTATCACTTTCACGATCTTTCTCAAATAACACTGTCAATTCACTCTTGATGACATGCAACTTAGCACTAAACCAACAGGGTGGTTGATCGAAAAATAACACAAAAAATGCAACCATACACTAATTTAATCAAGTAGAAAGAAGCTGACTTTTCTATTATGATCTGCCAATATTTTCAATAACGATTTTAGATTAGGTCTCGGTTGAGTGAATGATTCGGAAAATGTCTTGAATTCACATTTAAAACGTGATACGTGATAATCACGTGTTTACCAGACACGTCTTTCCGCTACTTGAAAAAGAACGTTATAACCACGTCTTTTTCTGATAAATTGTGATAGGATAGAAGATTAAAAAAAATAAAATGAAAATGTTTTGTATCTTTTCAGACCACCCATGTAGTGTCAATTACTAAACAACATAATTCGAATAAGTTAATGATTGTGTGTGTCAAGTGTTTCTTGAGGAGCATAAAATAGTGAAAATAAAATATTGGCAACATCAATTTCATTCAGCTAATAAAATTGAAAAATAATATACAGGGCTTTTCACTTAAAACTCCCCACGTCAATATCTCGGAAACAAATAGGAATATTTGATTTCTGTAAAAAGTAGTCAATGTATGGGGTCGAGTAGTTATTTTTCACAGTTAAAAAAATTCGACGCCTACCAAGACTAAAGCGTCGCGACGCATGGAAAATATCAATCGATTGCAGGGACTTTGAAATTACGCGCATGCTAAAGTACATGTTATTTATAAACTTTTTTGTTATTCAGTCGAACTCATTTATTCTACTCAGTTTTGAGATATACAGTGTGTCCAAGACAACGATGTCTATCATGGGGATCTTGAAAACCGTGCGAGATACAAGGTCGGTTAAATGGAGGCAAAGTTGCGTATTTTGATGCTTAACAAAATGCCGTTTTAAAAGCCAAGAAATTCCGACTAAGTCCGAAATTATCCAAAAAAAACCGACATTTTTCAAAATTGTTTTCATTTTTTTCTGACCACATTTGAAGAGATATTTCGAAATGAATGGAACTTCTTCATTGCCACTTTTTGCCCTTTACAAGATAGCGTTATCAAATTGAAGAACCGACGTTTCGTCTATGAGCAGCCATCATCAACTTTGTTTTTTCAAATACGGTCCTGGATTTTTTATCACGGATTTTGAGAGCCTCTTATGTTCCTAAAACAACGATGTATCGCACTTATTAAAAAAAAGTTGTTTGTTTTTGATCCTATTAAAAATGTATTTTTTGTCTCTCTCTAACACATGAGTTCTTATGGAAAAATCCACCAACATAATTTTTTTGAATAATTGCGATACATTGTTGGTTTAGGAACATAAGAGGCCCTCAAAATCCGTCATAAAAAAATCCAGGACCGTATTTAAAAAAACAAAGTTGATGATGGCTGCTCATAGACGAAACGTCGGTTCTTCAATTCAATAACGCTATCTTGTAAAGGGCAAAAAGTGGCAATGAAGAAGTTTCATTCATTTCGAAATATCTCTTCAAATGTGGTCTGAAAAAAATGAAAACAATTTTGAAAAATGTCGTTTTTTTTTGGATAATTTCGGACTTAGTGGGAATTTCTTGGCTTTTAAAACGGCATTTTGTTAAGCATCAAAATACGCAACTTTGCCTCCATTTAACCGACCTTGTATCTCGCACGGTTTTCAAGATCCCCATGAAAGACATCGTTATCTTGGACACACTGTATATCTCAAAACTGAGTAGAATAAATGAGTTCGACTGAATAACAAAAAAGTTTATAAATAACATGTACTTTAGCATGCGCGTAATTTCAAAGTCCCTGCAATCGATTGATATTTTCGATGCGTCGCGACGCTTTAGTCTTGGTAGGCGTCGAATTTTTTGAACTGTGAAAAATAACTACTCGACCCCATACATTGACTACTTTTTACAGAAATCAAATATTCCTATTCGTTTCCGAGATATTGACGTGGGGAGTTTTAAGTGAAAAGCCCTGTATATGCTTGTTTGCTCATTCATCAAATTAAATGTGATCAAAACTAGTACAAAAAAATCCCGTAACTAATCTATCATGATAGTGAATATATTAAAATATATTGCCAAAAACTAATTATGAGGTAAACCATATTCAAATTTGCAATACCTACATTTCAACCTGTTGCTACTTTGGTCATTCAGCAATGCAAACTTTTTTCCTTTTTATAATCACTATAACCTACAGAATAAACCATTCCGGATCGGATAAAAAACAACCTATTTGTTTAATCGAAAAGCCAAAATAATAATTGCTCTTTGAAAAAGTCAAGCTCATTGGTGTGAAAACATCGAAAGAAATCATCTAGTTCTAGTAGAATATACAAAAATGAAAACCGCATTAATTTCTTGACTTGTAACCAGACATAGGTCTATTGCATCATTACTTTTTAACCTTTTGATAGATTAATTCATACCTGATGTCGATGTTTCATTGACATGATTGAAGAATAATATAATGCATTTTATGACTCTCAACTTTGATGAATTCCTGGGTTTATGTAATTGGCTGATTCTTGAGGACATTATTTCTTGGTTCATAAATATTCAATAGTACCAACTCATTACTTAGATCAATGATGTAGAGATGTACTTTACTGGAAGATGGAATAGATGCTTTACACAAAAAAAAAAACAGGATTGTTGTTATGGTCAATTAGCAGTACCTATTACAGGACCGTCTTGACGAGAGGAACGGTTAGTGAACAATTTGAGGGACAAAAACAACATATAAAATAAATAGGATGGATAAATACAAAAAAACAAGTGTACAATATGACCAAAAACTTATTTTGGCATGACAAACACAAATACATTACCCTCATGTGTGTAAAATTGGATTTTTCTAGCGCTTCCTGTTCTTGATCACGTAATTTATCGCACATTATGTCTGCTTCATGAACCAACCATTGTTCAATGGAACAAATTCAAAGTCCACGATCAGTTCAAGTATTTTTTCTGCCTTCTGTAGAGGACGAAAGTTGACATCGTCTCACTCCACCGAGTGTGAACTATCTTTGCCAAAAAAATTGTGACTTTTGAATGTTGATTGAGAAGAGAAAAGATACCAAGATAAAAATATGTCCGAGAACGCTGTTATAATGTATCGGCGCATAACATTTTAATCCAGGTTTTGCGCATCTTTTCTTCCTTATCAACCAATGGTTTGACTTTCTGCGATCAAGAATTTAGATTCCATTGATTTTTGGCTCTTCTTCCTTGTCTAGATTTTTAGATTTATGTTAAACATACGACACCAAAGCCACAGGCTCACCCACTAAAGAGCGCCCATCTTGGTGGAACCCCGAGCTTGAAGACTGCAGAAGAAAAGCAAGAAAAATGTCCAATATAGCTAAAAGAACGGGAAAAAAAACTTATAAATGCACCACTTAACCCAATACAACAATCAAAAATGAGTCCACAGCAGACCTTAAGAACATGCCTGAATCCAGAAAGATTACTCACAAATACCAAAAATGAGACACTTGCATGAACTAATGTTAATGTTTCATTTCCCGGGATCTATCATACTCGACAACTTATAATCCCAAAACCGAACCTATTTTGGAAACATTTTAGTGGGAGGATTGAACAGAATCGAGAAGAGAAATCACCTACGAAATTGGCGGTAGAAAGAAAGACAGAAAGAGCAGACGGAATTATACCAGCCGTATTACAACAGGGTCATGACCTGCTGATAGGTACCAAGCTTGTCCACAACCCTAAGCGTCGATCTAGAGCTCAATCACATACCGGAAAGATGTAGAGTAGGGTACCAGTGCAGGTGGTATTCATACCAAAACCAGAACGTTCACCAAAATCCTTCATCTGCCCATCATTCTACTGAAAACCCAGGAGAAACTGATAGAGCAGTAAATACGGGAAGAATTATTGAATAGTTTACTTTACTAGATCTCTAGAACTAATCCGCTTACCAAGCAGGCAGGTCATACGGTGATGCAATCCATGAAGTAACTCAAAAGGACGAACAATCTTTGGACAAACCGAGAGATTTTTATAAAATGCTAGGCTGATGTTATTTTCAAAAGTGAACAGGTCACCATATTTGGGGAATTGGAAAATACTGAAGCGTTCAAGGGCTTTTCTTGATGCTCCATCTGTAGAATAGCAGAGCATGGAAGACTTACACCAGAACCCTAACAAGCAAAGCAGCTGGTCTGGCAGATGACTATTATGCAAAGGATGTGGGGAAGAAGATGAAACATCTCTTCATATAATATGTCACTGTGAAGCGTTCACCGCCACAAGAAAAACAGATCTGGGAGAGTGAAGACTATCGAGAGAAGTAAACAATCACCTTCATATGTTTCTCCATGCACTTCTCTCGATATGACCGTTCTATCGGTCCCAGAATCGGCACCCAGAGCATGTAAAATGACTTTCACTGGCGCATCGTCAAAGCTTCTTTAAAAGCGAGTTTACACGTCTCCAGTGTTTAGTAGAGTAGGTATTTAGTTTTATACTTGCTTCCGATGTTTTATTTTGTGATGTTTACCAAATCTACACGATTCCAGTTTTTAAAATTTAGCCACTAACGACTTGTACTCTACTTAACACTCGAGACAGACATGTAAACGGAGCTGGAACTGTGGAGGTAGAATAAAATAAGGGTAAATACAATAAAATGGCGTAAACCGCAATGCGCAAGTCTTCGAGCAGCATTAAGGGATAGTTTAAGTGGGTACACATTGGCAAGATGGGAGTCCCACACTCTACCTAGGATCAAGATCTTTTGAGGAAACTGAGCTTTCGTGATTGCATTTCTCCGCAAAAAAAAAATCCTGTAAACCTTAAGACTAAGGTAAATGTGGTTTAGTCCTGTTATGGTTTTGATGTGTACCATTAATAGACGATTAGACGAACACTTCAACTAGGTAGCACAGTAAAGTTATCAGAAAGAAACAGTACCCTTCATGGGAAGATACCATATTATTCATCAATAATCGTGACATTTATCACTTAGAGTTTCTCATTTTTTTTTACCATTATTAGTACCCAGTGAACCTCACTTGTCTTAGCGAGGTGGCGCCCTCTGCAAGTTAGAGTGATAATGAGATTCTTTGTATGGCACAAAAAACTCAAAATACCAAGTTGGATCAAAATATTGATATAATTTCCAAATCCTATATTAAAAAAAAACAGGAATAAAAATAAAACTTCAACACCCTCCGTTTTGTAGCCTGTAACGGAGCATTCTCGTACACATTTTATTTATACGATTTTTTTTTACATTTTTTTTTGCAATATTCAAAAAACATCCTGTATACCATGTATTTACAAGTGGAACTTGGATTCATCACTCAAGACGATCTCTTTGATGTTTTGGAGCTCAAGGTCGAGAGTTATTAGAATGAGGCATGACTTAGGTAGACTACAATTTTTCTGTTGAATGGCATATCGATCGAACTGGGATCGGACTCTGTAAAGAAATAGCGATAGTGATTCTCTTCGCTTCGCATAAACATAGGTCGTTAGTGTCATGACATATAAGGCTATAATTGCAGAATTTAGCGTTTTTCCTCTTTTCATTTTTATACGTTTTAATCGAGGTTTTAATGGATTTACTTGGCAGAAAATCGAAAAATTGTGCGTTTTATCGCCTAGTATGTCATGGCACTTCTTGAATCATATCCACGATTCAGTTGAAGGGTGAATAATACGGGACAACTGTTGCTCGACGGCTATTTTGTATTCAAGTAACGACCGATGTTTATGCGAAGCGAAGAGAATCTCTGTCGATATTTCATCACAGAGTCCGATCTTGTGGTATAATAGGGTCATGACTGTCATGATCGATAAGATTGTGGAAAATCAAATATCTTCAGCGGCCTCCTAAAATGTTGACAACTCTTCAATAAGAGGTTGTGGCGAATGGTGTGGAATTCTGATAATTTGCATATTGTTACTTGTTAAGTACAGAAGAAAAGTTGTCTGAACTAATTGTGAGGCCACCCTCTAAATTTGTGTGGATTATGGGCACTGGGATAAAGGAAAACAGTATGATGCACTTCGCTCTTGATTTAAAAGAACGCGGTAAACTTGGGAGGATTTTGGACTCAAAACATGCGAAGAGTCTTACCTCGTGGAATTCAGTTTAAAGTCAAAGAAAAACAGTTGGAAACCAAGGTTAATTGATAGTAGTAAGGTTGCGTCGTTATACGTTCGGCTTTCGGACGAATCAGGACCCGTATTCCGTGTACCTGTGGAATTCTAACAACATGTCGCTTTCCCATCATTTTACACAGAGAGCGACGTGTTGCTATGGAATTCCACAGTACACGGAATACGGGTCCAGGAATCCAGACAAAAATGACGTCAGTCGGCTCCGATCTGGTTCTGAAATTCAAATACACATTTAAAAAAAAGATAGAATATGGTTCACACTTGATAATGAGAAGATATTTCACTGTATACCAAAATCTGTGTGATAACTTACCCTCAAACACGTTTAAAAACGGCCGACACTCGGTTAAAAAAGTTTTAAGACCCTGAAATACGGACATGTTATGACATCAAGATGACACATCGATGACAGGAATGTCAATAATGGAGCTCGGTGACGGGATCAATTCGGTTTATCGTTCGTGGATTTCCGATTCCCTAGTTACGGCGCAACCTCTACATATCAATTAACCTTGGTTGGAAACGTTGGTACGGAAGGAAGTTTTTTTTTGTTCGACTGAGCGGTTTATGTCAAGTATAGGACTCTCGATCGGAAAATGAAATGGGTTAACCTTACCCACAACTTGAATAACCTCTTGGAGTCTTACTTATAACTGCTCAATGCACGTGAGTGATCTGTCATTGAAGACGTTAAAAATGGATCCGCTGGATGGGATGAGATATCTATAGATCTCTTCAGAAACTTGCCCGATGATATGATGACATTCTTGGCTGACTCAATAAACAGAAGCATTGAGCATGGTGAGTTCCCTGGTTCACTGAAATCAGCATCAGTGCTTCCACTTTTCAAGTCTGGAGATGTCGAGTCGCCTACTGACTATAGACCTATATCCCTCCTACCTACACTAGGCAAGATTATAGAAAGGCTGGTGAAGAAACGAATGCTCGGCTTTCTGGTGCAACGGAAAATACTCTGTGACTCACAATTTGGCTTCCATTGTGCTACTAAACCGATGATGCCATGTTCCATACACTAGAGGAACTTTATTTATCAGTCAACCAGGGAGATTCTGTTTCGGTTGTGTTCTGTTACATAGCCAAGGCATTCGACTGCATCGAACATGACTCTCTGTTGAAGAAGCTGGAGATTTATGGTTTTCGGGGGACTTTTCATCGCTGGTTGCAGTCGTATTTATCTGGACGCACACAGAAAGTACATTTTAACAAATCTGTCTCAAGAGAAGGAAAACTGTGTGCTGGAGTTCCTCAAGGATCAGTGTTAGGGCCTCTCTTATTCCTGATCTATATCAATGATCTGTCCATCAGGCATGGAAAATGCACCTCTTTTGCAGATGATACCACTCTTCTCCGGAGTGACAGCGATCTAGAAGTTTTGAGGGATGTAGTAGAGACTGACCTCGCATCATTAAAGGTGTGGTGTGCCTCCAATGATCTGTCGTTCAATGTTTCCAAAACAAAGATAATGCATTTCAAGTGCTGCCTTGATGAGGTTAGGATGGGCGACGAGGACGTGAGGAAGGTGTCGGAGTGCAGATTCCTCGGTCTGATAATTGATGACAACTTGAAGTTCGACGGCCACCTTGCGAACCTATCTATAAAGTTGTCCAGGGGGTGCTATGCCGTTCGAATGGTTAGGAGGGAGCTGGGTGTTGCTGCTGCTAGAAATGTTTACCATTCTCTAATCGAATCCCATCTAAGATACGGTCTCATCTTTTGGGGTTCATACTCCTTGGGTCTATTCAACCATGTTTTTCGGATTCAAAAACGAGCCATTCGTTTTCTCTACGGTCTGCATCCTCAGGATTCGTGCAGGCCATACCACACGGAAAAGAGAATTCTGACACTGCCGTCCCTATTAATCCTCTCGATGTCTATCCATATGCATAGGAAGTACGAGTACCTCATCCATCGCATTTCCAGTGTCAACACACGACAAACATATACGATTTCTCTGCCTATTCCCACCTCACAAAAACATCTGTATTCTACCGCAGTAAAAAAATATTCAACCATTTGCCGTTAGTTTTGAGAAGTGAAAAGCGCCTAGGTGTCTTCAAAAGAAGGCTAATCAATATTCTGCTGGATAAATGTTTTTACTCTGAAGATTAATTTTTCACAACTAACTGTACTGTCATGTAACATTTGTGTTTTTTTTTTCTTTTTTATATTATTGATTGTTATTGTACCTTGCCGTTTGAGTTTTTGTATGTATTTTTGGAGTGCTTTGTCAATAAGTATCTTTGATCTTACGACAATAAAGCTTATTTTGAATTTGAATTTGAATTGTTCCGAGGTAAATGCAATGTCCTTTCCACTTCGATTGAAGAGCTTGGTGTCAGGTGGCATACCGGCTGAAATAGAATAACTACTTGATTGGGACGGTAGAAAATTAATTACGGTTGTTCCGGCAAATAATTAAACGATAGATTAAGATGCGGTAAATGATAAAACGGTTCATGGAAGAAACGCTAGACATTAAGATAGTTGAATATCAAAGTACGGAATAAGTTAATAAAAAATCTAAATAAAAATCGAATAATTCTGGATATTGGTTACATATTTAATTCATAATTATTGTCAAAAGTGTTCTATCCTTATATGATTTTCCAGAAGCTGGTTCTACTATATAGAACGGCAGTTTCCTGTTTCACCTTCTGACACATTAAAACGTATTATTGTAGCTCATCATAATCATGCACGCTGATTTTTTAACATAACCCATAATATGAGTAGATGGCATAACCCGAGGCAGTTGTAATTTTAACACCGGGACCTACAATACGTAGATAGTCGACATTTATAGGGTTTTATGGAAAAGGTTATCATTTTATTGCATTCTTGAAATCAAGGAGATGTTATGAAATTTTAAATGACGCACTATTATCTTGGGTCTATGACGTTGGATGTCATGCCATCTAATAATTATCAAAATTTCCGTTTTTGAAAATGAAAAGATGTCTTGGACTATCAAAAATGAGTTGACTTATTATAACTTTCTTCATGCGTGGTTAGGTTCCAGCGTTTTTTTTAATTCCACCCTTGAGGGGATGAAATAGGGAATTAAAGTTGTTTACCGAAGCTGGCGGACTTGCCCGCTGTATTTTTTTCTAGATGAAATTGCAACAAATCCCGAGTCAAGCTAAGCAAAGCAAGAATGTCGTCAAGTTCCAGGGTATTTAATGCTCTGATCTATTCAAAAATAGGATTTCAAATTACCCTACTAATCTCAAATGAACAATAGTTACATGATTTTAATACAGTCGTTTACAAAATTTTAATAGTGTGTATTCAGAATGCAACATGATTCGCTAGAAATATCGAAAGAAGTTGTCGATCCTGTAATGTTACATCAAACCAAGTCATCATAACATTTAAAATGGTAATCAGGTCATAGTAATAACAATGATAATCATGCACATTTGAATAAAAAAAACACAGACAAGTTTAATTAAAACATGAATATACATGAGAACACGCATGTTCTACTTAGCATTGAGATATATCTTTGTTGACATTATAGGTGGAAAATGAGGATCAATTTTACACATCCGGAAGGTCAATGATGTGGTCGTCGACATTATTGATTTTAAATCTATTTATAAAAAACGAATATATTTCAGAGAGTTATAATACATAACACACTAATAGTGTATCTACTGAACCCACGGAGTCGTAAATCATGCGTCTCGTACCAAACTTTTTCTAGCATAACTATACTGATCCCTCAGATCAGTTACGTCATATCTATATATGCAGCTATATCTTTTGATTTTTCATGGATTTGACTTTCTAATAATTCAGACGTTTTTATCAAATAACGCAGGGTATAGGAAAGCTTTTTCCTTTCTTGAAAAAATTTGCTGGGATGAGTGGTTATGCTAAAAAAAATGATTCAATAATTTTTTTCCTTGGCACAACCATTTATCCCAGCGAAATAAGAACCCTCCAATACATTGCACTATTGAATGAAAGCATCTGAATTATCAAAAAGTCAATTCGCTATAGAAACGGTCGCTATAAAAACAAAAAACGTAATTTTATGGTCCAAGACTAGGTACCAAAGATTATCAAATTAGATCTACACGTTTTCGACAAATGTAGGAAAAACCTATTTTTTTGTAAATCTTTGACGCCCTCTGTAGGCTTAACGAAGCATTTTTGGATATAGGTAAGTTTGCCTAGATCGCCTTATTTTTGGTTAAGGAATTTGTGGTTACACGTTGTACAGTCATTTCAGGGACACCCTGTATATCAAGGCATGATGAGCTCATCTATTATCATCTATGGCTCTTCTGTCTGTTGTACAGGGTGGTTCACTATATATTGACCCCCCTCTAACTCATTTTTAACAAAGTCAAGTTAATCCCAACAACTTTTGTATCAAAGTTGTTGAGATTATGGTGGGTGTCCCAGAAGCTTTGTACAGCACCCAGCTTTGAAATTTCAAATGGGACGGCCTTTATTTTATTTTGTTTTTGGATTCCTCATTGAATTCTAAGTCAAATCTGTGTGAGGTATATATATCTTATCTTTTGCCGTTTTCGAGATAAAGGCTGTTGAATCTTGTGAAAAAAACAAAATTCCCTATATTTTGTCCCCCCTCTAACACATGTTATACAAGGTGTACAAAAAGAAGTTTTTTAAAAAAGTTTTTTGGTTTATACTAAATCTTTTAAATCTGGTAGTATCGTTTATACAGGGTGTCCCAAAAGCTGACCACAGCATCCAACTTTAAAATTTTACATGGAACATCCTGTATTCTATTTCATTTTCAGATTCTACGTTAAATTCTAAGTTAAATCTGTAAAAGATATATCTATTTTATCTTTGGCCGTTTTTGTGATAAATGCTGTTGGATTTTGCCTTATTTTTAGAGCTACAATTCATAATAAAGCGTGAGCCTCTTAAAATGGAAAGCAGCTGTTTTTGAACTGATCTAGAATTGTTTTTTATCTTTTATGAGGCAGACTTAAGCTTCAAAGCAATCTTTATTCAATATGGTTGTCAAGATATAAATCCAGAATATAGAATTTTTAACAAAATTGAACAGCATTTATCTAGAAAGTGGCAAAAGTTACGATAGATTTATTTTATATCGATTTGACTTAGAATTTAACGTATGATCTGGAAATAAAATAGAATAGGGTGTCTTTTTTAAAATTTTAAAGTTGGGTGTTGTTAACAGCTTTTGTGACACCCTGTATAAATGATATAGCCCGATCAAAAAAAAATCATCATAAACCAAACAACTTTTGTATCACAATTTTTTTTCTACACCTTGTGTAAAATGAGTTAGAGTGGGTCATAATATTGAATTTTCCACAAAATGTAACAGCCTTTATCTCGAAAGCCACAAGAGATAAGATAAATATACCACATACACATTTGACTTAGAATTTAACGTAGAATTTAAAAATGAAATAAAATACAGGGTGTCCCATTTAAAATTGGGTGCTGCGGACAGCTTTGGGAAGACCCTGTATGGATGGTACTGCTAAATTAACAAAATTTAGTATAAACCAAACAACTTTTGTCTTTAACTTTTTTCTGTACACTTTGTAAAGAATGAGTTAGAGGGGGTGTCAAAATATAGTGAATCACCCTGTACACTTGCTTCATCGCACCAAATTAAATTGGAGAAGATGAATATCGTCTATGGGATATTCGTTTGTTAGATACAAATATTTAAGGCGGCTGTACAGGGTGTCCCATTTTGGGTACTTTTGCGGGGTATCTCCGTTATTCTTATAGATAGAAAGTTGCGGTTTTCGCGACAGTGTGCTACTTTTTCGTGAAACTAAAGATGCCGTTAACAAAATTTGTATAGCCCTTTTAGTTTTTAAGATACAGGGCTAAACTGAAAATGTTGCATTTTAAGGTACCCCTCGTATCTAAACTATCAGATAAGTTATGGAAAATGTGAAAACTGTTTCTTATATAACTTCTCCCGTAGAACTCGATTCTGCCTTCGGAGTTAGTATACGGGGTCAGGTCAAAAAGTTATCGGACCCAACTTTATTTTTTTAAATGGAACACCCTGTATATTTATATTCCATAAGATTTGTCTTTTCTTTACCTTTTCAAAAATATATAAGAGTATGCACTTTAAAAAAAAAAAATTCAGCCTATAACTTTTTGACCTGACCCTGTATACAAATTCCGGAGGCAAAATCGGAAGTTATATACTTTTCCCGTGGAACTCGATTCTGCCTTCGGAATTAGTATACGGGGTCAGGTCAAAAAGTTATAGGCTAAACATTTTTTTTTTTTAAGTGCATACTCTTATATATTTTTGAAAAGGTAAAGAAAAGACAAATCTTATGGACTATAAATATACAGGGTGTTCCATTTAAAAAAATAAAGTTGGGTCCGATAACTTTTTGACCTGACGAGGGGTACCTTAAAATGCAACATTTTCAGTTTAGCTATCGACACTGGAAAAACGGATTGACCTTTAATACATCAGAGAATCAACGAGAAAAAATATGCAATATCCGGATCAACATGCTTACTTCGAAGAAAAGTCAACTGACAATAATGTTTTTTTTTTTAAAGCAATTACTAAATGAAATCGAGGTGTGTGGAAAAAAAGTTTTGATTATTGCTCAACATGTTTCGGTTGGTTGAACCATTTTCAAGAGCTTAAACATATCTGTGTGATGGAAAATACAACTTATGGAAGAGATAATGTGTAGATGATACTTTTTTGTGTGATTGGTACGAAATGGGGACTAAAACTGCAAACAACTATGAAGCGATCGTGAGACCCATGATTACCTACGGAGCTGTGGTATAGGGGAAAGCCACAGACACCAACACGAACTTGAAAATGCTTACAAAAGCTTACAATGGCTGGCAACACCAAGTACAAGAAGAGAAATAATGACACACCACAGACAGCTTAAGAGGTAGTTCTCAACCTGCCGCAAAGGGAGCTGAGGGAAGCCAAATTGTAGAAGCAGAGGAAGCAGGCAACTGATTGACACTTAATTGTGCTGAAATAAATCTCACACGCAATAGACGGCCAGGAATCGAAGTTTCTTCAAACGACAACATACTAAATGTTGACCACAAGCTCTTTTCAGAAAAAGGCAGTGGTTGGAATACCTTCCAGGAAGGATTGATGAGAACAAGACTCCAAAAAGAGAGACCACTAGAATCAGACAGTAAGTTCAAATGTGGTAATGTTCGAGGACAAAAAAGTCGTTCTATGCTGGGTTCCTGGACATAGCAATGTAGACACACACAGAACACAATTGCAGAGAAAAGACAAGCTGGAATAGAAAAATCATCGCTACCAACGATAAAACTATTAAAGAATACAGTAGATAAAACCATATAAACCATATAACCTTACCTAACCTAACCTGAGAGTTAAAATAAATGGTGGTCAGCATGAAAAAATTACTTCATGATATATGGAAGAAGCTATATAAAAGCCATTTATGTATTTAATGAACAGGAACGTCATCAACATCATAAATACCTTTGAGTTCTGCTAATAATCAAAAAACTAGACAAATATTGATCAATTAAAACACACATCAAACTCATCAAGCTTAAACACTCCATAAACGCATAACATTCATAACAAAAGATGTTTTATGGAGTATCTACAATTAAGTAGATACTCGCCATTGTCCGTCGAATCCAGTAGCATAACCATAAAGGAGAAATGGTAACCAAATCTATATAAACCACATGCACCAGTCAATGTTGTTATTGTTACGTCGTAACCGATACTAGTCGCAAGTGGTTATTTGAATAGTTGGTTTATCAGTGAATTAAAAATGAGATTGCCAATTTTTCTGGTGAGTGCCAAGGAATAATATGTGAAATTGCAATTTATACTTGTTATATGTAATAGCAAAGTAGTTTGGTAAAAGCATCATGAGTTACAGCAGAAAACGGTCCCAGGAATTATTCATTATTTGTTTTTTCTTGTTCTCAAGTTCCAATTTAAGGAACAGAATCAGTAATTCTAGTTCGTCATCGCTCTTCGTAGTTTTCAGTTACTTGTGTGTTTTTGAACATCACACGCACGACTATAATCTGAGCAAAAAAAAATTGAAAGTGAGTTGACACTGCGAGTTTCATCGATTTCTTGATAGTAGGCTCCTTGATTGTATGTGGATTGAAAGTGATGGAATGTCCGGACCTTAATATGGAAGTGAATTGGAAATTGTAACTTTTTTTTTAATATAATTTTCAAGTCTTTGGTTTTCCCGCGATTTTAACCGATTTTTGTTTCATCTTCTTAATATACTTGCTACACTAACTTGCACAAAAAATGCGTACATTGAAATGGTGAGATTGCTTTGGTTTGAGCAGTGTATGAAGGTGACAAGTAAATAAAATAATCAGATCCACATCCGATGGAGAATGTGTGCCATTGGTAAACATTATTTATCAAATAAACTGGAGGCCTCAGCTCAGAATCAGGCAGAACTATTAGATGCCATTCTTAATGCGTGGAATGAGCTCGCCAATGACGTCTATATTGTCAAGATTTATCAAATTCCATGGTTTGACGACTACAAGAAGTTTTGGCTAGAAATGGTTCTGCTACCGGATTTTAAGAAGAATAATCTACATTTTTCTTAGCGAACTGAGTGAATAAATTCAAAGTCGTGCCCACAATAAATCGTTTTCATTGGAAAAAAAAATAAAAAGTTCAAGTGCATGGCATGTAAATATTTTGACAGCCTATTACACTGCTAAAAAAAAAACATGATTTCACTGTCTGTGTACGCATTTTTTGTGCGAGTCGGTGTACCTTTGTAGTTTCACAATTCAGATTTTCATCGCTTTATTCATTCAAAATATCAAATTCTCTTATTACGTTTATGAAGATGCTTTGCTAAGGATGCTTTGAATGAAAGAGAATTTATTGCATGCTTAATGTGCATGGATTACATCTCTTATCATTTTCTTTTTTCCAGGACACAGATCAGATTATAGAACTTATGTTTACCACTGAGCTTCATCATTATTAAGTTTTCGATTTCATTCTTTAGTGGTCGGATTCCATGAAAAAGTCAAGGGATTTTTGATTGAAAGTGATGCATCAGATGTTGGAGGTATCATTAAATAACTTTTTTCTTCAAACGTCAGTAAAACGGACATTGTTCGACTGAGTATCTGCCGAAAAGTTTTACTTTTTCTCCGCCGGAGGAGAAAGTAACCAAGACAACGAAAACGTGAGCCTGGCGCCGCCGCCCGAAGCTATATGAATGGCAACATTATGTTTTTGCATAAATTATAAATTTGTCGACATTTGAAGAAAAAATCGCATATTTTATTTGGAGGAAAAGTTACTTTTCATGACTTGCTCTCTATTATCTAAAGGCGCGTCGTGAAAAGTATCACTTTTCCTCCATATAAAATAATATACTATTTACTGCAATATAAAAAAAAACATTGAAGCACACGCTCCAAAGATATGAAACTCACATATGTTTTTTTTTAATGGAACTGGACATATTCAGAAAGAGGTCTAATTTTTCTGATTTCAAAAATATATAGCTTAATGCTTTTCTGATGAGCCATTTGACCTGACCTGACACCCATGCACCAGATACGGTTTTGTGAGGATATTTAAAAAATCAGGTATATGGTGGCAGAATGGAAAGTAATATTAAATATAAGTCGCCATATTAAGCAGTATGAAAGCAAACATATTGAGAAATTGAGAAGAGATACGGCCTGTGCATGAAAAAAAGAGATTATGTGAAACCTTTTGAGTTATTCTATCATCTACTTTATAAGTATACTTAAAAATTGATTAATAGTTATTTATGGTACATGTGCGTTGTGTTGAAAATAAGTCAAACGAGTTACTTGTGGAACATAACGCACGAGTGCCATACAATGTTTTATCCAACAAGTGGAGGAAATCGTTCTTTCATGAGATGATCAGGTATTAAATATAAGCTTCATTGTCAGAATGACTAGACAGTGACTTGTTAACAATTTGGTCAAAATAGGTTATTGTTTGTTTGGTTGCCACGGGCACGTGATAGGTTGTTTGTTTGTTTGCCACGGAAACGTGAGTTATAATCCATAACTCACTAGTCACTATAGTGTGTTATTTGACACTTTATATACTTGTTCAAAATGACATCAATAATGACAACTATAACTATCATGCGTTAGATAAATACATTTAAATTGAAAAAAACTTGCAGTTCTTTTTTTACTTTTGTCTCAACAAGGTAAAAGGTTAGAAAATAATAATTCCTCATATTTTCAAACTAAAATATCTCCTTAACGGCTCATCTGAGATCAAACTATATATTTTTGAAATCTAAGAACTGACCTCTTACTGAATGTTATAATACGATACAGGGGATTCCATAAAAAAAAACGTTTATTTATTACCTTATATCTTTGGAACGTGAAGTTGAAGTGTTTTTTCGATATAGCAGTATGAAGTTATTTTATGATAAATACAACATTTTTGTCGCTGCACTATTTTCTGTAACTTGAAAGATAACAAAGTTATAATTAAGAGGTTCTAGTTTTCACGTGACCACCTTGTACGTTCCGGTCTTATTTCTATCTCAAAATAATTTGATACATTTCGAATATGGTTTGTGAGAACAAGACTTGGTATTGCATTTTTTATGTTTGTTTTTTCATCTTTGTCCGTGATGGGTCCGCTTTATTTATCAAATGTTTCAAACTGATTATTATAACAAAGAAGCAAAGTCGGGATCGACATTAGAAAAAAAACCATATGGATGATTCCATTATTTTGTATGTCTCCGTAAATGCAGCAATTCATCAATCCACATAGGCAATCAAACATTTTATTTCTCTCTCGTTTCTTTGATCATTGAAAACTTAGGTATACATTTATCGTGATATTTCAAAAGCTTGACTTTTTAATTGAAATTGAAGCGTATGCCAACACAAGAAATAATATAAGATTGATCATCTCGTAAAATGTCACGCCATTCATTAAAACCATACGATGGTGAATTAAGCAGTCAAACGTAGAATTGATTATCTGTACAGCGTATTTTCTGAGAGAACAACTTTTCAAAGGAATTTTTTGGTGAATCGATGCATCCTGTAACTTAATGAATTGGAAAACATAAATGAATGCCGTGTGGGTTAAAGTGAGTATATCAAAATCAAATGGACGAGTTTAGGGTCGCCAACTTTAAATTTTTGGAATCCAGGACACACCAGTAAAAATCTGTTAAAAATACAGGACACAGGGTAACAAAGAAGGACGCGTGATTATATGAACATTTTATTTATCATGTCAAAAATATTAGAGGGTACAAAAAAATCTAATTTTGAATAACAACAATAAAAATCTCAACTCCAACTATGTCCCCTTACCGGGACACTAACATAAAAGGGCTACCTCTTACAAACTAGATATCAAGAATTGAGTCGTCTAATAGGAGACAAAATAGTTAAAACTGGTTTGGTACTGCCAAAAAGTACAACATATAATTAGTACACTATGTGAGCTTATTATTGCTTGAAAGAATATTTTTTTTCTGACTTGGCCGCTTGAAGCAGTTTCTTGTTTTGCAAAGCGAAATTATAAAATTCTTGACAATTTTCACTGTAGTTGACTTTAAATTGAAGTTCTGATTTGATATGATTTACAGTCAAGCGGTTTCGTCCATCTGTCCAAGCTGCGTCACATAAATAAAAGACGAGCTCCGCATCAGCATTGGATCCAAAAATCGAGAATACAAACTGCATTATTTTTAAAATGCTCTTTAGTCCAGGATTAGAATTAAAAATCAATGGAATTTGATATTCTCAACAATAGATTTATCGCTACAAGTGGCAGCTTCAGAAAAAGCAGAAATAGCTTTTGATATTTCACAGTACTTTCCATTTAGATCATCCATGTCTATGCTACAATCTTGATTTAAATATAAACAAATAACATAACTCGTCAAACGTGAATGTTTTTCCAGAGAAAAAATTAAAATTTCGATAAATGATTGTAGAAAAATCAAATTTTGCATTTATATAAGCAATAGCATCAGTTTGAAATTTGTTGATTTTATATCCATTTGAATGGAGCTTCGAAGAGTTTTGAAAATATTAGAACACACAAATCCTAGAAATCTATCAAGAAGTCTTTGTTCTAGTTTACTTCTCAAGTCATTTAATATTTTGAAAGCTCCAAAACAAACAATATTTTTTGCTTCAAGTTTTTGTACTGTTTCGTGGAATATTTTCAAAACATTATGAAAGAAACCGAGATAGCATTCGGTTATTTTAGTGATATGTCCCTCAGACTCGTCCTGAAAAAATAATGCGGTAGGTGAATAGATCTAATAACGGGTTAGCGGATGAATCCTCCCGAAAAAGCAAGGAAAAAAAAATCGAAACCATTTCTTCAGACAAACCAGTCTATGAACGTTTCTGCCTACTATAGGCGTCATCAGCATTCAGCATAGCTTGGGCTTGCCTGATGAACTGGTTTCGAAATGGGGTTTGCGTCTATCCGACAAGTAGACGGGATACGAGATTTTAGAGATTTATTTTTCTTTGTTAAAAATTGCATTGTGTGGTTGATGAATCTGCCGATAGATGACGTTGTGATCTATAACATCTCGTAACTCGTTACTTTGTCGGATTTCAAAACCAGTTCTTCAGGCAAGCCCAAGCTATGCTGATGACGCCTACAGTGACTCGTTATCGAGTCACTGTAATGACGCCTGCTAGTAGGCAAAAACGTTCATAGATTGGTTTGTCGAAGGAAATGGTTTCGAAATTATTTTCCATTCTGTATATTGTTCTTGAAACGTTTGGTTTCGTTGGAACTTTTTTGATTCGATTATGATATCGTAATTATTCTTAGTTTCACTGTTTTAATATAGTTTTGGTCTGATTGTTCTATTTTCATTACATCTAAGATATAAAAATATTTATCTACAACTGTCAAAAAATAGTTGTCTTACGCAATCATCTATAAATATAAAATGTTCCACATATTACACGGCCTGTGAGAAACCCGTGGATCATAGTTCTTTATCCACGGGCAGGTTCTTTATTCAAGGGCAGTGGGCCTAAACACAACTATTTTTGGCTTTATTTAGTGACTTTTTTTCCACATTTTTTGACAGTTGTAGATAAAACATTGTATTTGACTCGCATATAATGAACATATTACACTCGAATAAAATTAATAACACTCGCCTTCGGCTCGTGATATAAATTTTAGTCTCGTGTAATATTTGGCCCATTATATGCTCGTTAAATAAAATACTATTTCTGTGCCACATTTTTTTTCTTGTTTTTGAACAATAATCATTAGTTCATTAGGAAAAGCGATTTCTATTGTCAACCTCTATTTTACTCTTATTATTTATAGATTTCGATGAAAACATTGGGTTAGTTTGGGTTAGTGCGACGCTTAATTCTTTTGGTTTGAAATTTGACTATTTCGGTACGAATTTCGCAGACACAGAGGTTTCATGCCCAAATCATCAAAAAAAATTGCAAGCCAATATGCCACGATCATCCAGACTAATTCAATTATTTTCATCATTGTCCAACATAAACAAAAATCGAATGTACTCATCAGCCCTAGAGATTTTGATTCATTCGAAAAGCTGTTTTTGATTAATTTTAATCCACTCCCATGAGAAATGAACCAGATATAAAATAACTGTTCCGACATAATATGTGAAAAAATAACCCCAACAACAATAAAATTGATGACAATCAAAAATAATGAAGCGTGTATTGACAGAAAAGAAAAGTGAAATGTTAAAGTGGGCGGCACAGAACGAACATATTGCAATTTTGTGTGGTGAAAAACCACCGTGAAATCATTCCTAATGACACAAAAATAAAACAACCATTCAATGAGCAGAGAAATTGCATGATATAAGAATATAAGGTTATTTCAAAGAGTGTGGTTTTTAGCGTATAGAAAAAAAATGTTGGTGAGGGCGTGAATTTTACTATTGTGTTGGGTAAGAAAGTGAAAATACTATAATTATGGATATACTAAGCTAGTCCAAACGAATGAAGGACCACTTTTCAAATAGCATCTTCACCCGTTTAATTAATTCACTCAATATATATTTTTTTTTATTCCAAAGCCTATCCTTGGAAAATACACTTTAACAGCCGTTACTTAAAAAACTCTGGTATAAGTGATGTCAATTTTGAATTAAGGAAAGAAAGTTCCTGAAAAGATGGAATTCAGTATTTATATTACCATAAAACTATTTATTATTATTGATTCTTTAATATTCATATCCAGGAACCACATCCTTAACGATTATAGATGAAATTATGATATGTTCAACTAATCGGAGTTTTTCACTAAAGACTAATTAAAGGTTTGCTTGAATGCACAGAAAACTTCGGTAATTTATACTTTTTAGCACCAAGTACCATGCATTAAGGAAATGCGGAATGATATATCTAGTCAATAATCACTCATGAGAATAAAATAATTAGCACTGCACAATGCACTTCATGAAGTGTTTGAAATTGGCAGGATCAGTGGATTGAAGTGACACAGGTGATTTTGTTAATTATTGATAATTCGAGAAACCAACGCAATCGAAAGTACTAAATAATATAAATGGCAAAGACGTGTGCAGTTAATTAGCAGGAAAGTCAAATATGAATAATTTAATTAATATCTTTCACTTTTTGTCTAATGTTCAAATTAAATTTTCGATTTCGTAGCATGACCATATCTTGGGAGCGAATAACCACTAGTTTAATGTTACATTCATAGCAGTAATCATTTTGCAAAATATCGGGGGCGGACAGATGGGTCGGTTAGTTGATGCGATATTGTTCTCAAGAAGAAAGTGGTCTAGTGCCAATAACCTCGTTTTCAAAAAAGCCACTTCCTTTATAAAATTGCTCTTGAACGATTACGTAAGACTATAGGAAATGCCTTACTGAGAAATTGTTTTCGAACGACAATGTTGTGATTTTTCTGTCATAAAAACTGGGTCTGTTTCAGGAAATAATATGGGTAGTGGAATTGTTAATGCTGATTTTGACCTATAGACAATGTCCTTCATAAATGAGTAATTCCGCAATAGCAGGATTTATAGAGACCCCGGAAAATTTCTTCAGTCTTTAACAGATGTGTTTATTCATTAGCCGTCCTGCGGAACCATTATTTGGGACTATTATGTGTATCCCTAATCAGAAATAGACACAAAGTATTTGAATTTGAAGTATTCTTCCCCAAAAAAACGTATGTGAAATTTCAAGTTGATTGAGGACTTTGTCATAAAACCGACCGGCTGACTTAAAATAATATGTATAATTTTCTTCAATACTTCTCCCATTTTATAGGTTTTAGCAATCCATTGAAAATAATTTTGTGCTTTAATCTTTTACTTTCTATTTCCCACTAGATAATAATATGTGTTGCATAATCTCTTCTATTTTATATTCTTTTTTCAGCAATGCGCGTAATTTCATAGTCCCTGCAATCGATTGATATTTTCGACGCGACGCGACGCTTAGCTAAGTGGGCGTCAAATTTTTTAAACTGTGTAAATAACTTCTTGACCCCATACATTGAGTACTTTTTACAGAAATTAAATATTTCTATTCGTTTTCGAAACATTGGTGTGCGGAGTTTCAAGTCTTATTTACATTTTCGATTACCTACATAGTTCGGAAACAGTAATCATAGAGGGGTGGGCTAGTTTGTTAACTATTATTATAATGTTTTTAATGATAATAATTAAGTTAAGTTAAGTTCCATTTAATTTCAAATATTGCTTTGTAGGGCAATCAAAATGTTCTAGAAAATTAAAATCTTAATTTTGATATTTTTATTCGGCCGATATCACGCTCTTCATATCAATTCCGTAGTTTGGGAATATAGTAATATGGAACAGCAGGGGTTATATGAAACAAAGGTGCGATGTACTAATTTTTAAATTTTCCGCTTTTTCAGGCAATTCGTCGTACATATTCGAGGATTTTCAATTCCTTTGGTTAGAATCAGGCTTATTACTGACATTTTATCAAATCGTTTTGATATTGTTGCTGATGGTCATACACAAAAATAATTAAAGAATAAGACAATTTTTTTGGCTTTTTTTAGAAACTATATAGTGTCCTTGATTATTAGTTATCTACGTTACAAAGACGGTAAATGACAAGAGTCAAGATGTTTATGAATGTCCGGAATTTATAGACGAGTAGTCATTGGCTGTATATCGTACATTGTTTTGTTTCATACCGTGACATTTTTTTTAATCGTTTTAAGAGAAAAAAGTGCTTTCTCATCGTCTAAAGGCACACATTGAGAAGTGGCAGTCGGTCTCACACTCTTACAATGAGTTGGAGCCAGTCAAACCATATCACTACTTAGGTATAATATGAAGTCAGTTCGACTTTACGCTGTAAGCACTTGGAGCACGGAAAATTGTGCAGGCTTAAATGAACATATTTCGTGTTAGGAGTGTTGAGAGCGTAAACTCGAACGCACCTATTGATAGGTTACTTATATTAGCAACATTTAATGTCAAGTTATTAATTAACACCATAAGATGACGCCGGTCAAACCATGCTTCACATGCAATTTCACAGTCTCCGATGATGCAATGATGCAAAAGTGTCAATTTAGCGGAGTTGTGATTTGTGTTGTTGTGAAGTAAATTTTTATCACAGTCTCTGATGATGTGAAGTGTACGTCATTTATCGGACACTTGCGTCTACGGACAGCGCGGAAACTAATGAGCACGACCAATAGCGATAATTCAGACCGTTATCTCACTCTTTACAGTGATTCAAATTTTCGCGCCAGTCTTATAAAGAGTAATGTACGTTACTTTATTTTTGCAAAAAAGTGAACCCAATGTCTATTTCTTTTATAATATACTTTTATGGTGACTATTTTCTTAAATTCAAATATTATTATAATAATGTAGGATTTTATTCGTGACAGTTGTTGAAGGTGATGTCAAAGTATGATGCGTTGCGAACTGTTTCTGGTTTTCTTGTGGATTATTTTCATAAGGGTACTAATTATTTAATTCATGTACATGTAGGATGTAGGTATTTAATCAAAATACCTATCCACGTATAATTTATAAAATGCAATAATCATGACTTTGACTACGTGGGCAACTCGGTGGGTAACGTCTATAGAAGTGAACACAATTTATTTTATTATTATTCACCTAATACTCATGTTTTTGGATTAGTTTGGGTATTGGCGTTGGTCGGAACTAACCGAGACTAACCCAAAAAGTAGGTTAAAAAATCTATCAATGGATGCGCTAGAAAAATACAGAACATAAAATAAGATGGAGCAAAAAATAAATAAAACATAATAGGACGAGAATATATTCTTAACAATACATAATTTCCAATGTTTGTAAAATATCAGAATTTGCAACATTTTCTACCAAAAAAATCTATCGTTAAATTGAACTTCAATATGTAGAAACTAATTAAATAAGAAAACATTCATGGCATAAATAAAGAGAGTGGATTTTTTACAGTCATAACCCAAGCTTTCATTGGCAACAATATAGTATACAGGGTGATTCACGTAGGTGGTCTGTTACAAGTATTTCCAGAACGGCTCTTTCAAATGTTTTGAATTTTGGTATGAGTCGATATGCAAGGGTAATGCATGTTTAAAAAATATTTTGGTGATTGGCAGCGTTGCCGGATACACTAGTTTTCCTATAGTAATTTTCTTATTTTAAATAAGACACCCTGTATATTATTCGATTTTTGAATATTTGTCATTTTATTTAAAAAATGACAAATTTCATTGATTTTTTTAGATAAGATTTCTCAGTAACAAACGATAAGGAACTGAGGCGTGAAAAATTAACAACAGTCACTTTCAATATCAGAGTACACAGAGACACTTCCAAATATTTCAAAAATTTTACAGGGTGTGCGAAAAAATCGGTCACATTTTCGCAAATGGAAATGACTGAAGGTCGATTTTTTCAATTGGAACACCCTGTATTTTATGTTTGCAATGAATTTAGCATTCAATTTTGATCAAATAATGTTGACATTGTCCTACACCTCATCTTCATGCATTTTTGAAATATTGCGAATTCAAAATCAAACCTCCATTTATCACACTTTTGTAAAACAGAAACTTAGTATGTCTTGAGTAAATGCAAATGTTGGATATATTTACAGAAACATCACTTAACCACAAAATTGATCGAAATCAAGCAGGGCCCGTATTTTCGTTCTCCAAAACGCTCAGCGCTTTCGAAGCGCCTGGCATTTGACAGGCATGTCACCTGACAGAACAACAAATTTAAAATACAGGGTATTCCAATTGAAAAAATTGAGTTTCAGTCATTTCTATTTGCGAAAATGTGACCGATTTTTTTCGCACACCCTGTAAAAATTTTGAAATATTTGGAAGAGTCTCTGTGTACTTTGATATTGAAAGTGACTGCTGTCAATTTTTCACGCCTCATCTAAAAAGATCAATGAAATTTGTCATTTTTTAAATAAAATGACAAATATTCAAAAATCGAATAATAGAACAGACCACCTACGTGAATCACCCTGTATACTATATTGTTGCCAATAAAAGCTTGAGTCATGACTGTAAGAAATCTACTCTCTTTATCTATGCCATGAATGTTTTCTTATTTAATTAGTTTCTACATCTTGAAGTTCAATTTAACGATATATTTTTTTGGTAGAAAATGTTGCAAATTCTGATACTTTACAAAAATTGGAAATTATGTATTGTTAAGAATATATTCTTGTCCCATTATGTTTTATTCATTTTTTGCTCCATCTTATTTTATGTTCTGTATTTTTCTAGCGCATCCATTGATAGATTTTTTAACCTACTTTTTGGGTTACTCTCGGTTAGTTACGACCAACGCCAATACCCAAACTAATCCAAAAACATAAGTAATAGGTGAATAATAATAAAATAAATTTCGTTCACTAATTAGTACCCTTATGAAAATAATCCACAAGAAAACCAGAACCAGTTCGCAACGCATCATACTTTGACATCACCTTCAACAACTGTCACGAATAGAATCCAACATTATTATGATAATATTTGAATTCAAGAAAATAATCACCATAAAGGTATATTATAAAAGAAATAGACAATAGGATCTATCACTTTTTTGCAAAAATAAAGTAACGTATCACTCTTTATAAGTCTGTCGCGAAAATTTGAATCACTGTAAAGAGAGAGAACTGTCTGAATTATCGCTATTGGTCGTGCTCATTACTCATTAGTTTCCGCGCTGTCCGTAGACGCAAGTTACCGGACTGGCAGCCAGACCAGTAAATGATACTTCACAGTGCAGTATGAAATAAAAATATTCGACTTCATTATCTAAACAAATCATCTGAAGTGTTCTTCGACCATACACGCAAGCGTGTATGGTCGAAGGAAGTGTTACAATAATCTTGCTCAATTTTTTTTTAAATTGGTATTTTCTGAAAAATTTGCTTTTGTGGTTTTTTTATCGAGACGATGTTAATAGTCCCAAGTATAAGTATAAGTAAAAATGTGCAAGAGTTTACTAAAGGCTATAGTTTTCTGAAGTTGGGCTACTCTCAAGCTATGGAACAGGTACTGTAGAACCTCCACTATGCCACCGAATAATAACTAAAGAATAATAAGTATATGGTTGATACTGATTATTGACAGGATCGATGTGGCAGTGTTGAGGGGTAGGGTGTTTTGTGGAGGATAGGTGATTCTGGAAATGCAGTTTTTATGATGGACGTTTGATGTGACGTTGACGTTTAAGATGTTTAATGGCCGATTGCACCAACCAATTTTGAGGATACTTAACGCTAAGGAACCCTTAACTTGACAGTTTTGCAAAATTGTCAAGTTAAGGGTCCCTTAGCCTTAAGTATCCTCAAAATTGGTTGGTGCAATCGGCCATTAGTGCGCTACCTAAAAATAATATTTGTAATAAAGAGCTTTGGAAATGCAGGTTTCTTCATATGTATACAGGGTGTCCGGTGAGTATATGGCATAATTTTGGGAGTGTAGGAGAGGTAAAAATAATCCTACATTGTCATTCTAACGTAGATACAGCGCGCTTAAGGGGTACCCATCGATTTAATTTTTAAGCTCTAACTTATGAACCGGATTGTATAATTTGATGAAATTTTGGTATGTTGTGTAGGCGATGAATACTCATAAAACCATAGTGAAGTCAATATTTCAAGTTGTAGGGGAAACCAGGAACGGACTTACCACCAATTTTTGACAGGTGTCATTTTACAGAGCTAAAAACTACATATACTCTACTCTGACCATTTCTCATTTAATGATAGATAGTATTTATTTTGAATTAGTAGTAAATTGCCTTTGGCCAGTTTTTCGCTTGTTAGTCTAGCTGGTACAACTTTGAACTTAATTGGTTTATCATCATCCGAATCTGATTTTAAATCTAGTTGCAAAGCATATACATATACAAAAATATCATTGCTTTTTTCAAATTTTCAAATATGGTTCAACGGCATGGGAGATACTGAGTATTTGAGATTCAAAACTGATTTATAATGAATGAAGCGCACTCACAATAACCCAATTAAAACCAGCGTTATCTTCATTTTGATTTATGCATGCATGTGTGATAACAATTTCTCTAGGTAGTGTGATATAGGAAGAGCCACTACCCATCTGAAATTTATTAATATTAATTTCCAAATAAACTATTTTAACAAGAGCAAAACCTGAATGACGTTCCTGCAAAATGTTTTACCCTAACCATGTCAAAAGATTTCAACACTTCCTTTAATTTCCGTTGAAAGAAAATATAAGCATCATCCATAAATCTATTTACGTCTTTATATGGATCAAATTCATCATATTATACCACTAGTCACTCTTGTCTTGAATCATTTAAAAACATTTTTCCATTTAACCCTACTGCTTAATTTTGAAACTTGTACTAATTCCGTTCCAACGTGCTTATTTCTCAAAATTAAGTAGTAGTGAATTAACATGTCGCAATATATTATTGAATCTACTGACTAATTTACTTATTCTACGAATCCAATAGCTTGCCGTTCTCACACAAGACTCCATGAACAGATTTTTTCTTTTTTTTTTTCAATAAAGAAAGCATACTTTCTGTATGACCTTGTATGAGGAAAGACATATTATATTGTTTGAAAAAACAACAAACACAGCTTTTCGATATGTCACCGATGTAGTTTCAACCTAAATTTGGAGAATGAACTCGAGTGATGTCCTTGTACCCTATTTCAAAACTGCGGCAGATATTCTCTGTGCGCCTCGTCTCTCCAAAGGGCGACCAAAACGCTCATTTCCTGAATTTCATATATTCAACCAAAAAATCAGGACTACCCCAAAATTCGTTTGGCAAAAACACAATTCAACTGGATTACTATCACCCAGTGCCGTTTGATCCTTGATCCATGATTTATTGGACAGCCTGTATCCATAATTTTTTATAGGAAAACACACACCTCTGTGGCTTTGTTGGTCACCCGGTACCTTTCACTTATACCTACGGATAGCTTCATCTATGAAATTCAGTGTGTGATGATGTTTATGAAGGGATTGTCAAGGCGGATTTACATAAATTTGATAGTTTGACACCTCCGATTAACCCATATAAAATTCCGTTGGTCAACAAAAAAGTTCTAGGATTAATAAAGGATGAAGCTAACGGTGACCCATTTCATTGGTCTTAGATAAAAAATGTACACCTTCAAAATTCAATAAGGGCAAAAAGTTGTTAAAAAGAACAAAGGGGTCAAGTAAAACGTATTAAAAAATGAATTGACTTTTGACGATTAGAGGGATTTTAACGATGATAAAAGATTTCAGCAATAGAATACGTTTGATACTCTTCCCTTATTTAAATATATAGCGCTTTTTTATTATAATTTCAGGAATATTCATTCTTGTCTATGTACTGTAGGTATCTCTTTGGAAACGGAGGGACACACAGCGAGGCTTGAATTATGGCAAACTTGCGCATATATCCATACAAAAACATTAATTGCTAGGAGTCACATTACCAGAAGTGCAGACTCTACAGTTACTTTCCGTCACTAAAAGTGACCTAAACCTCATTTCAATCAACGCCTTAACTCAAAAAATTAGCCTTGAGAAAGCTCTTGCACATTTTCGCCAGCAGCTCTCCGGCTACAAGATAGCCTATCGTGGAAATTACGACCCAGAAAAAATTAAAGTGGCCTATACACATTGACTTTAAATACTATAGACTGGGCATCCCATTCATAAAATGGTATTAGTCTTGACGCCAACATCACAATAAGTGCGAAAGAGACAACACTATGAGTGGAAAAAGATAAAACGAGGAATCCGAACCCATCGGGCAACACCGCATGAGAACATGTGATTCTTATAATACGTACGTCCGAACTCGATTTTCATCTGGAACAGCGGCGGCACATTTCGAGTTTCTACCGTTTTACATGAAAAATATAAATGAATATTAATTTGGGTAGGCACCTATGTCGTTATTGTAATATGACAGTATATCACATTTTTGACTTTCTGAATCAATAAAAATTGAAATTTTCATAACATTAAAAATTAAATCTCCTGCTGTTCTTCCGACAATAATGAATTACGGTTCCGAATAAAATGACAACCAAAATACAAAATATATTTCGCCTTTCTTACATAACTCTAAGGCCATTTTACTCAATTTGCCATATGATTTTTGTTTTTGGAGACGGGAAACTGTATGGTCTGCCGGTGAGTCATGATTGGAAAGCTTCCCGGTTTTAAATATTTGATTCCATCAATGTCACGTAATTAGTCTTGTGGGTTAAAATGGGCCGAACACAAAAAGGGAGGTTTGATCCGAAGTCGGTCCTCGTCAATCCTCACCAAAGAACACCAAATATTTCGCTGCTCTTCATTTTTTGGAAATCTAAAATTGGATAACAAGAAAAAAATATAAAAAATAGGAAACAGCAACGTTTTACTTTTCTTGTTTCTAATACATAAGTATATGTACAGGCGAAAAGTATTATAAATAAATGGCCGAAAAACTATTTTTAACTATACCAAAATGATTATCAGTGGAAAGTGAGTGGAGATAAATTCAAAGAAATATGGTGCAGGAGTCATACTAAACAAAGACCGCAAATATTGGTATACCTGCAAATTGAAGCAGGTAAGCAATATTGTTTATTGGTCTATTCTTCTTTAAATTAATGTCTAGACATAAATTTAATTTTGTATGTTTAGACATAAATTTGGCCCAAAAACATTTATGTCTAGATATACATTCAAAGAAGTATGGGCAAATAAACAATACATAATGCGTAGGTACCCTGCTTCAATTTGCAAGTACCAATATTTGCAGTTTCTATTCACTTTTCGCATTCTCCAGAAAATTAAACATTTTTTATATATCCTATTATACCTACCTTAAAAACAAAATTGCCATTTTTTCTGGCACGTTTTAAAATGTAAAGGTTTATTCGGAAGCCTTGGGAACAGGGTAAATATCTATTTTCAACCATTGAACTTTTATTTAAAACTTTTTTCCAAACGTCAAATTAAAACGTGCATTGCGGGGTCCATTTAGCTGTGCCCTGTACAAGGTTTTTTATATATCAATTTAGACCCCCTTTATCTTTTTTATTTGACGTTTCTGACAAAAATGTCCCTTCATAAAAGTCTAACGCGAGGTTTTAAGAGCTCTAAAAAGTGATTATAATAATAATAATGGTAAAAGTAAGCATTCTTACTGAAGACTTCAACCTTATTGTAATAAAAAAAACGAAAATAAGACAGTTGAGGAAGTATCCAATAAATAATTCATCTTTACTGTGTATGAAATAATCGAGGAAATAATGGGTTGATTCCCACGAAATCATGGTTGTAAATGTGTCAGATTATGCGATAATCTAGAATAGTGAACCTTGATGCACCTTCTTGAAAAATGAACAATACTCAATCCTCCTTAATTTTCATTGTATCATGTCTTATCAATCAATTTCGTACACAGAGGAATTTTCATTGATGAAGATTTGCCCAAATCGGCAACCGCGTCCAAAGCAGGTCAGATTTCGGCGACGCAGATAGATATAACTCGACAAGGATAGCGATACAGTGAATTTCTCAAGACATACGTCCAAAATTGGATGATGGTGCCATTATTTCTGAAGGTTTCCTTCTCTAAAGCCTTATAAAACTCAATGCCTATACAGCAGTGCCAGCAAATGGGTTAACCTTTAGGGAGGTCTGCCTAAAGGTTAACCGTAACCGTTATCCCCCCCAAAAAACCACTATAAGAGGGCAATGTTTGCGTCTCCTTCAAATGACAAAATTATAAATAGTATCTTTTTTTATCTCATGATATCTTAGAACAGCTGAAATTCACCTTCGCCAGAAATCCGTAAGGGTTAGCGCATATTTTCAGTCCAAATAATAAATCTTCAAGTTTATTTTGCAGGTTCTAAGAACCAAATTGCTTCTATTGTTTTCTGTATTTCTGTACAGTAATGGTGTTCTGTATTAATTTGGTGCCTATTTTTGTTTATCGTTTTGTTCTTATTTATAACCATTTTACACAAGAATGATTATTGTTGAAAATGGTTATAAAGAATTTTTCACATTTATCCAATTTCTGCTCCCAACTCTTGATTTATTTTTTTTAGCTTAGAAACGGTTCCATATTGGTTTTTACATAATTCTCGACGGAACAAATTTTAAATGTCCTGAACATTCAAAACTAATCAGTTTTATTTTTTGAGGGGAACACTAATCTTTAGTTCACGTTCAAACCGGCAGCCTTCGAGGTGAGGTTGGTACCGGTACCACTGCAAGAATATTGAATTGTCGGATGTTACGTTTTCAAGATGTATAGATTTCAATGGTATTTAATTTAGATCTGTAGTCACAAACAGACTTTGACAAATGCACCGTCAATATAACCTGATTTCTCGAAGATACTTAGTGAAAAGAATAAACTTGCTTAAGCTATAAAAAATTGCTAGCATATTTCAAAGTGATTAGTCGACTCTCATTTACATGCATTAGAATTTTGTGAAGTTGTGGTGGTGCCACCTCTGCCTAGAATTTGCCGCCGTCGGTGCCGGTAAGAAAGTGATTTAGAAATAGTTTAGTAAGTATACCGACTAAAACCCCTGTATATGAGCATACAAAGTGTTTGTGCAAAGGTGGCCACCGTTTATATTTCGGAAACTACTCGACAAAAAAAATGACTCAAGTGACAACGACAAAATGCTATAAATTATTGTCATCTTCGACATTTTGCCGCTAGGGGGCGAAATTGAAAAATTATTATTGGAATTCTGAATTTCTCCGGTTGGACTATTTCGCATCATTTTGGTTTGAGGCTTATTATTGACGTACCGACTTTCATAAGCAGGGGAAGTGTTACTCATTCCAGTTCAACTATTGCTTGGAAAAAAACTGAAAACTGCAGTTGGACATCTTTTCTCGTTTTTGAGTTATTGCCAAGGAAGAGTTTTTTACACAATTTGAAAAGTTGATTGTTTTTTTTTGTAGTAGAACTTTCAAGACAAGTGGCCATCATTTCTGTAACCCCGGTATGTGACTATTTGTCGCTAAACTGTGCAGAATGGCATTTCCTTTTAATGTACTCACACATTCATTTTTTTTTATTATTGCGTTAACGCCTTGACAGCTAAAGGTACTAATCAAACCGCGACCGCAATTGAATGAAAATGGTGCTTTTTTCCAAGAGCAGTGCACACCCAATAACACTTATAAAAAAGCTTCACGAACAGATGGAGACATACCAATTGATAGAAATTAATATTGACATTGAAAACCAACGCCTTATACATAAAGAAACATTATCATAATGAACGACCCATATAGCCATTGATCTAGATGCAATCGAAATCCAAACAGTACTTTATCCTTGTAATACGCAAGAATTGTTGACATAGGTAAGGTTTGTGTAACACAGACAGATACAGGTGTAGCTATTGTATTTCCTAATTGCAAAATATGGGTTCTAGTTTTCTTGGTACAAACGAACACTTGTAATAAATCGACCAGTTGTCCATTGAAACACCTATGATCAGTACTTTATTACATATTTAGGTTTATGTGCATACTTTTACACTTCTTTGGAGCCATTAGAATTGTTTTGAACGGCTAATACTGAGCTGCAAGTATTTATTCTTGGATAGCTTCTTATGCCACATATTCATTTTTTTAGGAACAAACATGACATTTTGATAGCCAGATAAAGAGTTTCATTTGTTTATGTTTTATTATTTATTTATTTTATTCATCAGGGACTACCGATCTAATATTTTTCTCAGGTGAGTCAATCCATCAACACTAATTTTGCAGTAGTCAAAATCCTTATTATCTTTTTTTTTCAAGAACACCGAAAGGTCTGGAAATATTTGAGAAAAATGTTACAAAGGTCATCATTCATCAGTTTTATTTCACAGTCAGACCCAGAATAAAATTAGAGAACATTTTTAAAAGATAAACAGCCTGAGTGAGTTTCAACTATTTTTGTCAAAAATGAGCTAAAAAGTTCATGATCAATGTTATGAGATTCTGGATTAATTCTAAGAAGGATGAAGAATGAATAAATTTTGGATTCAATTTTCTTAAGTTGAGAAGAGCGAAAGCATGCAGTTTTATCAAAGAACTCATTTTTTTTGCCAACTTTTAAATAGTTGGATGCTGATCACGTAGTATGATAATGAAAAATTCGAGGAAAAATCCATGCATATTATTTTATGTGGAGGCCGTTTTTGTTAGAAGTTAACATGTTTTATCTAACGTCATGATTGATGTCATTTTAGACAAGTAAAGTGTCAAATAACACACTAGTGTGTTATAATCCATAACTCACTAGTCACTAGTGAGTTATGGATTTAACTCACGTCTCCGTAGCAAACAAACAAACAACCTATCACGTTCTCATGGCAACCAAACAGACAATAACCTATTTTGACCAAAATGTAAAAATGTCACCGTCTAGTCATCTGACACTAATATTTAATAATTATCTCATGAAAAAACGCTTTCCTCCATTTGTTGGATAAAACTTGTATGGCACTCGTGCGTTATGTTCGTCAAGAGACTATACCATAATATTTATGGTACTAGTGCGTTGTGTTGAAAATAAGTTACGCGAGAAAGAAGTGTACCACGAGGCCGTCAGGCCGAGTAAAATAAATTTTCAAGTGACTTATTGGGAAACATAACGCACGAGTGCCATACAATGTTTTATCCAACAAATGAAGAAAATCGTTTTTTCATTAGATAATTATTAAACATAAGTTTAGGTGTCAGAATGACAAGACAGAGTGACATGTTCACATTTTGGTCAAAATAGGTTATTGTTTGTTTGGTTGCCACGGGAACGTGATAGGTTGTTTATTTGTTCGCCACAGAAACGTGAGTAGATTATAACTCACTCTCATAATAACTCACTAGTGACTAGTGAGTTATGAATTATAACTTTTTACTTGTCCAAAATCACATCAATAATGACATTTATGACTATCATGCGTTAGATAAATAACTATTAATTTTTCTAAACCCTATTGAGAAAGGTTTCTTATTTGATTGAAGTTTTCAAATCCTAATTATTCCATCCATATCCCTTTAAAAGTCTATTTTTAAAAAGTGATATCGTCATATTTTTATGTCCATAAAATACATTTACCAAACTTGAGTGGATGGAAGATGTTTTTTTCAAAAAACTGTTAATTGAGCTCGATTTCCCACTAAAAACAAACTGTTTGCAACTTCCAGAGAAGTTCCTATGCGTGAAGTATAGTTAACTAGATAAATAATCATTAAAAAACTACAGATCTCTCTTAATAGTCGAAGGTTTTGGTCAATTTTTCTATCTAGAAAACCTTATAGTAAAATGTTTTCGAAATTATTTGATATGAATACCTTGATTGGCAACTGTACCGGTGAAAATCTTGCAATTAATATTAATTTATTAATCGGGCACGCCCCAATCAAGTGATTTCATACTTAACTATTTAATCAAATCGTTAAATTCAATTACAGTGGTTTGAAACACCAATAAACTTTTAAGGTAGTATAGGTATAAGTTTACAAAGAATTAAATAATAAAGAGAACCGATTCCTGAGAAAATTCCGAAAAGCACCAATAGTTCAGAAAACACGAAAATCGTCCGATTACAAAGTAAAATGTAATCGACATTTTAGAGTTACTTGCAGCTTGCAGGTACTTTTGGCAACAAGTACCATTTCCCAGTTCACTTTAACAAAAATCCAATTTAACCTCAAGACGAGCTTCAGTTTCTCCATATGGTTTCTCCCATATTTTATCAAATAATGAGTCACCATACAAAAGCTTATCCGCTTTCAGCCGTTGTTTCAATTTTCATGGTTCATTAAGTTCTAAAAAGATATCAATCACGAATTACCTACTACTTTCCGAAACAGCGGAAGAAAGTGAAACGGTAAACTTGTCTTGTCATCAAATCTTTAGTTTTTTTCAAGTTCACCGTCAGTAGGCGATTGCAACTCGATTGGAAGTGAAAGGAAAACAATAGTATTTCGATGAATAGCAAATGATACAGTTATCAAGAAATGTTCGATTTTCTTCATGAAGAAAGTTATTTACTTTAAGGATCCACCTGAAAATCAATAGATGGAAATTAAGTTTCCGTTTCCCAAATTGATGTGTCGGTTTTGAAATAAAATCTAATCGTTGTCTATTTTATCTGAGGTTGATAATCATTATAAAAATATATGAGATTATCATTTTCATGTTTTCTTTAGAATCCTTTTTTCAATTTTTTAATTGTGATAAAGTCAATTTATCTTTCCCAAAGAATCAAGTATGTTAGCCATAACAAATAAACTTATCCCACCAATTAAAATTTAATATTAATCCATATTTATGCCATTACATTTTATGTTAGTAGTTATGAGTTTGAAAAAGGCTTACATTTCCTACCACAATAAATCAGATCAATCTAACAAAACAGGAAAACCGTATTAGATAACACAAAACATTAAAATACACAAGATATGCTCTACATAAGTCAATAATTACATTTTTTGTAACGTACCCAAGTTGACCGCTTCATTTCCTATTTTTGAGGTTTACAGAAATTTATATAATATTCGGGAAAGTAAGTTAATTTGTCCGAATGATTATTTTAATTGATTTTTTCATATGCAATAACATAGATCAGTGCCTTTTGTCTTTTATACTAAAAATACATTATCTGTCGTGTGGTTGCATGAGAACTTGTTACAGAATCATGAACAATTTCTTTCTTCTCATTTTCAATGTGCTTCCTAATATTACATCATTTTCCTGCCCACCTATGCTCTGCAACAAAATCACATATTTATGCAAATCTATACATGAATTGAAAAATTAAGACTGAATAGTAGCTCTTGGAATAAATATCATTACACAAGGTCGTATCTTATTGTATGAATAATGCATATAACACGCACATGGAGGAAACGATTTCATCTTTTTATAATATAAGAACGCCTCATTATTCCTGTTGTTAATTGTTTCATATTAGGATTGCTGGACACGTATATTAAATTATATATTAAAAAATGCTTTAATACTGTCTGAACAATATCCCGTTGATAGACGAAAGGTCTAAGTGTTAATTCAAGTCTTTTGGTTTTAATTTTTGTTTTTTGTCTGTATATGACTCCATGACCAAACGCAACATTGACTTGACTACTAATTTTTGTCATTTTTGAAGTCGGTCACATTAATTTGTCACAATTTAAGATTAAAACCGTATCTGTATTTAACCAAAATATAGAAATATTTTTCAGAAATAAATGATTTTTTTCATGAAATTAGCTCTTCGATTCTAATATACGCAATATACAGGGTGTTTCAGAATAGGTTGCTGATCCTTGAGTGAGTGATTTCTCGGATTATTTTGAAACAAAAGTTCGTATAAATGTGGGTACGCAATCGCTTAGTTTTTTATGAACAAGCTGAAAATTTGAGAAAATATCAAGTGTTCTTCAATTTCATCGAGACCGCTTTCATATTTTGTCGAAATATCGTCAGTGCCTACAAGCCATGAAAATACTTGTGTTTTTCTACTTTAACCCGTGGCGTCCATATAGATATCGCATTGTTTATGTATCTAGAAAAAAATAAACGCCAATACTTTTTTTTAAATAAACATTTTTCGAAATATTGTCCATTACTCAGTAAAAGATATCTCTTGATTTTTTTTTCGTCCGACGCACGATTTTCAAAGAAAAAAATAAAGCTTTGTGAGTGTATATTGCTATAAATCTGAAAAATTTCCATATATATTGCTATAAGCATATCATGATTTCTGCATGGGTACCTATTTAAAGAATCATCAAAATTTTTGTTGAGAGAACAATTCGGTTTTCCAAATATTTAACTTGATCATAATGAGTATTATTTAGTCATTCCACTGTTTTATCAGCAAAAAAGACTCACATATGGTTTTTGATTTTTTTCTTAGAAAGCGTTCGAATCGAAGAACAAATCAAGAAATCACACCACTTCAGAAATTGACAGCAGTTATTCCAAAAACAAAGTTTATTAGAAAAAAGGATTTTTGATTAGAATAATCAATGTCATACCTATACGGACGCCACTGGTGAATGTAGAAAAATAATGTTACACTAAAAAAAGTACTTTCATGAATTTTGTATAGACAGTTAGTAGACACCCACAACAAAATATATAAAGCGAAAAAACGATTTTTTCATTTTTCATTTCATTTCATTAATTCCCTCCAGCTAACCCTTGGTCCTCACTCTGTTCCCGCACTCTTATGGGCTACATGAAGAAAATTGTTGGGGAAGCCGGTGTTCCTCCAATCTTTGAGGGTGTTTCTGAGTTTCTGATCTTTTCCCGCTTTGACCGTCCTGCTGCTATCCGCCAGTATAGTCCGTTTCGGTAGCCATGAGCCTTTTTTACACGCTTTATATCAGCTTCACTTGTAGGTTTGTAGGTAACAGAATCATAAAACTTGATTTTTGCCCATTTCAAATGTCCAGATTGATTCGAAGCTTTGAACACTTGTCAAGAACCGATGACAATACAATAATTTCAATTAAAAAATTAAAGTATGTACACAGTAATATTTATGCCTGGTTTATACAACACATTCATAAGCATAACTTTAGTCATAAGAACAGTCGTAAACATATGCGTAACTTTAAGGTGGTTTATACAACTTCATAAGCTTAAGCGTTAAAAATTTGCTTGTCATTCAAAACTCATACTCAAAATAAAATAAAAACTGACTTCAGGAATTATTGGAATATTCGCAAAGATGCACAAAACAGTAGACAGTTCAGAAACCAAAACAGAACATAAACAACTATCGAGAAGCCAGGCGCCAAAGAAAATCATAATAATACGTATATGAAGACAGAACAACGACACAACTATATTTTAATACTACCGTAGACTGCCAGAAATGACGCCTGCGCTGTTCCGATTTTTGCATAACTTTAGACATAAAGATAAAAAATATCAACTTCCTTATCCTTATGCTTATCGTTATGTTTGTGAAAGATTGTATAAACGCGTTCATAAAAACCATACGTTCAACTTTTGTGCTTATGACTAGTTAGTTATGCTTATACTTATGAATTTGTTGTATAAACCAGGCTTCTCAATTAAACAATAATCCAATTTTAATGAATTATCTGACATTTGTGTATGTCATTAATCAAAGTCGGCTTGTTTGTAAATGGTGGATGAATGTTTTAAACTGCCCCTCTGATATGCAACATTGCCAAGGGGCAAAAAAAAGCACATCAGTAGATTTTCACACGCTTATATTAGCTTCACGTGTATGTTTATTTGTTTGTTTTTGACAGAATTTTGGAATTCGATTGTTACCCATGCTTTCCACACTCCTCGAGTAAAAACACATGACAATTTTAATCAAATCACGTATTCGAACTAAAAAGTAAATAATAAATTATAATAAAAAAAACTAAAAAACACGCTTCCAAACTAAAAAGTAAAAAATGATTTGCAAATAAAGAATAAAATGATATACGAGAAAATTATTGTCAATGTGATAAAAGCGTGGGGTGCTTTGTAACACATTTATACACTAACTCTGCATTTTGTTATAGAAATATAGAAATTAGTAAGAAATCATAACAATCATTTATATCGAAGCACCCCACGCTTTTATCACAATAATTTACTCGTTAATCATTTTATTCTCCAATTGAAAATTATTTTTAACTTATAAGCTCGAAAGCGTGTTTTTATTTTTTTATTTAACTATAATTTATTCTAATTTTTGATTGAGGAGGCATAGGTACTCCACTTCTATACGAGATAATGCTCTTTGAGATAGCTTTATATCCTGTGTTTGTTCGTTTGATATCTGTTGGTTAACATAATATAACGTTGTTTAATACTTATCTGGCTTATTCCTAGGGCGTTTCGTTCCTTAATCGCTGTGTTTAGGATTCCATCGATCGGAATTGTTACTCCCAAGTATCTATACCTACTTGTAAGCTGAGCAGCGTTTATTTTGCTTGCCGTTTTCAAGCCTGAGGTCTATTTTGTTCTCTCCTCTATTACTCCACTTTCTTTTGTCTTGATTGACCTCAAGTCCCCAATGGCCATACTCTGCCATATCAGCTTCCTGCTTATGTACTACAGGTCCTAACAGTCCTCTGCTATCACTATTTGGTCGTTGGCAAAGCACATAGTGTATAAAGTTTTGTGATTGACACATTGTCTACTTGTATTTTTTTTATTATTATTTTGACGTTATCTATCATATCTCTATTTCTCAGATAAAAACCACTTCATTATTTACAAGCAATTACCTTTAATAGGATTCCCTACAAGTTTTCATGGAAACACTTTTTCCCTGAACCACACTCCCATAAGATGTTTATTCTGGTGATGTAACTGTTTCAACTTTCACGGGTATACCTACGGTTGCGGTTATTTGAAATAAAAAAATAAGAATGAAGAAAATGAATGAAAAAATACATTAAAACTTATCAAAACTCACGGCTGTCAAATATGTATTAAGAAAACTCAACAGTTAAGGATTCTGCGCCATCAGTCTATTCCTTTATTCTGGTGACTGAACATAGAATGAGCATGAATCAAAATATCATTTTGTTATTATTTTATTCGTTATCGGGCATTTTATCCTTTCAGTAAGTTATTCCATCTATTTGAGAAAAATTGTAGAAAATCGTTGAAGCAACTGAAAAAATTGTTCAACTGAAAGGAAATTCTAATTTCCAATTAAAAAGTACCTATATCTACAGGGTGAGTCAAAAGAAAGTGCGCATTTTGTCATGGTAAATAGAGTAGGTATAGGAAGAAAATCACTTTGTGTAGATAAACATGTGTCTGCAAACGCCTCGTTAAAATAATAATAATGATAAGCTCAATGATTTTGATTTTCTGTCGGTGGATTCGAAAAGTCTGAAGCGACTTTATTATAATTTTATTATAATTGTCGTTTTTTTTTATACAAGAAAGCGCAACACTTCAAGGAAAAGATTTTTTTTTCTTGGAGTTTGAACACAAATAAATTCTTCGGGCATTGGTGCTTCCTATTCTTTTTATTTTTATCTCGAAAACGACGCATCGAAGAAGAACTCAGGTCACCTTTTTTGCTTAAAATCATAAAATCATTTTTACTTTGTGAAAACCGAGTGGGAAAGCACTTTTTTTTTCAACATTAAAAGCTGGAGTTGTGTTAGGTCCGATCCTGGAAAAGTTGGCATCGAACGAATTTATTCAAAAAAATACTCAAGGACTCTCAGAACTCCCCGAAAGTTCCAATCAAATCGCTTCCGGATCTAAAGACAAACAATCTAAATTTCACTAGTTTTAACACTGTATTTTTTTAACGGAAACTGGCAAACTCTATCCATAGCACACTTTCTTCGGACTCTGTAATATCTGTCCCAATTGTGCCCAATAGTACGTTTATTCTGACTTGTCCGGCAGGAACCATGTAAAAAACTGTATACAAATCATGAATCACGGTTAACCTTGGCATATCAGAAATTGACCACAATTGTTGCAATACTAGGTACATGGTTGATTCAAAATACTAGAGGATTTTTTTAATTCCTACCCCGAAGCGTATTTTCCAAAAAAAAATCCAACTCATTTTCTGTTTCTTGTTTCCTCCCTTAATTTCAATAATATCATGCGATTTTCTTCACTTCAATAGTTTAGAAAATTGATTTTTCCGCTGCTTTTTTCTTATGCGTGTGATAATATATAATAATATAATAATCAAGAGATTTGTAGTGCTTCTTCAATTTGATTCCCATTAAGCAATGTTTCATTTACTCTCACATTAATTTTTATGTCAATAAACCAAATCTCCGAAAGTTTATGTCGTTTGATTTTGTAGTCCTCCAAATAAGCAGCTTTAAGTGAATTCTATTTTGGAAATCTAGACACCTCTAAAGATAATCATTGTAATTTGGAAAAGTAGTTCTTCAATGTTCACAATATTCTCCTTTTAACAAAAAGTTAAAATGTATATCTTTCAATTTTATTAAGTACGATTTGTCTTGATAAGTCATACGCTAAATAGTTTCTCATTTTATAATTTAGTTCTCAAAATCATTTTTCTTTTTTGTTCCCATGACTAGATTTTGGAAATCTATCAACAAAATATCCAATAAATTGTGAAGCTACTACAATAAAATGATTTAATAATCTTTTCTACTATCAACAATAAGTACTAGATTAGATCTTGTTTTGCTGAAAGTAATCTATGTAACTCACCAACAATAAAACAGACAGACAAAATTTTTATTTTCCCCGATACAATGTTTCTTGACGATTAAAGTGATCACTTCCGCTTTGTTACGCAAGTGAAAACAATACGTGCAAACAGATATAATCAGAGTATTTTTAACAATAACTCTTGCCATATTATTTTAATTACAGACCAGATGTGTAACGGCCTTGAATCGGAGTACCTAATGTGTCACTTCTTTAACATTTCCGAAGTCATAAAACTATTCATCACTATAATATAGTATTGTGAGGCTCATGATTCATTAAAAAGGTGTGCACCAAGAAAAAATAACATAATAACAGTTCTCTTCACCTATAATCTGAAAACGCCGGTATGCATACTATAATTAATAATAAAATCTTTTTTACAGGTGTCCTTAGTTGCTTATGCATCCGTGGTCCTATCAGCCTCTGTTCCAGAGTCTGGCGAGACGAACGAGAAGACCTCAGACAGTGTGGAAACCTTTGATTCGTACGCTGTTGAAAGCTTGCCCCAACAATTACCCCTCACTTTCCAACTTCCTCGTGAAGAACCTGCAGTTCAATTCTATCCAGAACAACCTATACCATATCTGAGTGCCCCCGAATTTGTACGCAATCCACAGCCCAACTTCTATGAAGTGCCCGTGCCTAGCGAATTTCTAACTGCCCCAACAGAGGGAGGTTGGAATCCTGATGATGATCCTGCACTCTACTTTGAGTTGCCTGCATCTATAACCAAGGAAAATTTACCAACCAATGAGCACCCAAAGAAGTTTAATAAGGATGTGCACAGCAAGACCAAACCTTTGTCAAATTTACCCAAGCAAGAAATTGCTCTGGAGCCTATCAACCAGAGCCAGTATTTGCAAAAGCAAAAGCAACTGTACAAGACCGTCGACAATCTGAGCAAGAAGGAAAACCAGAAGTCTATTGAGCAACAAAAGGTACCTAGGTTTCACAAGATTAAGCCTATAAAAAAAAGTTACACAAGACAGCAACCAACTGACTTTACCAGTACCACGACTAAAGCCCCTGCGATTAAAGTAAAAGACTCTAGTGCATCGGAAAGCACTTTTGGACTGACTCGGGAGCCTGAGCACTACGACCCTAACACATTCACAAAAGGACTCTCATCCTCACTAACAGACTCTTTAGGAATACCCACCACTCATGGTGTTGGTGGTGGACAGCAAGATAGGGTTATGTTTCACATGGCGGGGCATGACGGACCCATGAGCTACAAATGGGGATATGATACTGGCAAAGGGTAACTTTTGGGTTTCTTCCTAACCATTTCTCTTGCATGCTATATGTTCGTGTCTTATTCCACATCTGAAATTATTAACATTACTGTTGCACATTTATTTGCAACACAATTAGTTTAACTTATCTCAATTTCGAAACTTTCTCGTCACGGGTACAAGTAAAATATAATATTCCATTAATTTCTATAAATGGTGAATCAATTTGCATTTATAGTGCTATTAAATTGTGTAGGTGCATATGCGTCGTTGTGGCGGTTGCATTGCGTATCACTTTTTTCGACAGCTATTTTCAAAATCATTCATGAAATTACAATTGTAGATTTAAGTAGCTTTTTCTTTTGAGTTTCACTATGGAATAAAACAATATCGGTTATTATCAGAAAATATCATGTAAATTGCAGCATCCCGAATTAATTTAGGAAATAACCTTTTATTATTGTTAACAATGGTACAATCGATCATCATTTAGAGGGAAACAATACATTATTCTGTTTAGGACCACCTCAAGAATTGACAAATTCTGCAATTTTGAGCATACGTATTCGAATTTCATCTTAGTATGGATCCTACTCGTAGGGGGCGTTTGAGAGGCATTTTGATACATTGACTATATACAAGACAGTGACGACAATGGAGGTCTTATTTTCTATTGGCTAGCGACGGATCCGCCATGTTGCAGCTAGCATTCATTGTTTACATTTGTCATGTGTGCGTCGTTCGTGTTTTGTGAGTGTTTTTGAATTAGATTTTATAACTCGTCGATCAAAAAATCGATTTCAGTACCTTACAATAAAAAAAAGTGAAAAGTAAAAAAAGTACAGTGACTTTATAGAAAGTAGCTTGCCCGAGCTGGGATTTGAACCCAGGACCTTCTGCACGCTAAGTGAACATCAAACCACTGAGTCACCAGGACCGGAAATATCCATAATTCTGGGTTCAGCCGCCATGTTGCAGCTAACCTGAGCTCTATTGTTATCACTGCCTTGTATATAGTCACTGTGATTTTGAGAGTATATTATATTTTTTAGGAAAAAAAACGATATCTCAATGTCACCTACAGATTAGGTAAAAGGCACACTTAACGTTAATGTGAATCTCAAAACTGTTTACCGTAAGTGCCGTATTCCAATTGCGCCACTTTCATTTAGCTAAGGATCCAAAATCAGTGTTGCAATCAAAACAAACGGCACTCACGGCAGACGATTTCGAGGTCCACCTTGAAGGGTCCCTATCTTATAAGCTTAAGGTGACGTCAGAATATCGGCCCTTGGTGAAAGTCGTTACGAGAAACCGTTCTTGAGATAATTGAATTTGAAAAAATCGATGGAGGTGTTTCCGTATAGCTCCTCCAGATTGCCTATTCAAAACTCTACTTTATAGTGTCGCTCGTAACTTCATAACTTATTAAAACTTTGTTAACTATAACTTTCATATAAAGAGAAACGCTGGAATGTTTTCCTACTACCTAAAGTCAGAATTGTCTATATTTGGCAGTATCCGCCCAATCAAAGTCTACTGAATAAAATATAAGTTGCTTGACGCCTCGTCGGCACTTTTTTGAATCAATATATTATAACCCAGTAAAATTGTATCGCCGCATATTATCGAGTGAAGAAATCAGGCAACCATTTTGTTAATCAGTCTTCTGAGTGTAAAATTAGCAAAATCAGAAATTTACCGGGGCCATTGTCTACCATGTTGTAACCCTAATTGGAATCATGATTCATAAAAATAAAATAGATTTCAACATTGATCACTATACTATACTATCACATGTACAGGGGTGACTCATTTTCAGCGACAGGGTGCTAGTTCTCGTATACTATTCATCATAGAGACTCAGGAACAAAGATCTGTATAGTAATGTGCCCAAGAGAAAATGCTAGAAATATATGTCAAGCTTCTATAGGATCGCTACAAGGGGGCGTAACGGTACTGTGAAAACATAAAATCGATAAACTGATTTTACTGTTATCAAGCTCATTTTAAAGAGTAGGATCTGCTCTTTCAGGTGCATTTACTCGGGGTCGATTTTATTCGCTTTAGCCGACAACACAACATGAATTGTGAAAGTCAAACCTGTATGCATTTGAAAATTTCGAAAAAACCTCAATTTTTCGAAATTTTCAAATGCAAACCCACTAAATAGATGCCTCCATCGTGTTATTTGGATAATTTCCTATCACTTTCATACAGATAATTTTTCTATATCTTTCGAAATAGAAAAGGTACGAAGACTTCATCAGGAATTCCCCGAGGAATGCTAGTGAAACAGCCTCTGTAAACTTGAATGTGTCAAAAAGATAGGTGTGCCATGCCAACGGTGGGATTTTGAGAATGTGCACTAGTTTTTTCTTTTTTTTTTTGAGTAAATTTCATTTTTTTTTAAATATTTTCGAAATAAGGTGTTTACTGGTTCACTTTATTATTTTTGATTTTATTTGCACTGTATTCTACTTGTCAGCTGCTCGTAGAAAAAAAAACGAAAAATAGTTGGCATTCTTACTTATAGGGTTTTCTTTTGAACTTTAACTGAGGAAAATGTTAAACGCGAATCAAAACAAAGCTGATGTGTATCTTTTTGAAACATTCAAATTTATAGGGGCTGTTTCAAAAGTATTCATCGCGAGATTCCTGATGAAGTTTCCGTAACTCTTCTATTTCAAAAGATATAGAAAAATGATCTGTATTAAAGTGATAGGAAATCATCCAAATAACACGATGCAGGCATCTATTTAGTGGGTTTGCATTTGAAAAATTCGAAAAAACCTCAAATACAGGTTTGACTTTCACTCATTGTAGAGACTTGCGGTAAAAAATTATATAACTAAAGGGGCCAAAAGAAAACACTGGAAATAATTTTCAAGTTTATACCTCCACCGCTAGAGGGCGTAATGGTCGGGAGGAAAAATTGATTTTACTAAAAAATATTTCATTATAAGTTGCTCAAAAAATACCACCACCGTAAGTCAGACTTCCCCTTTCTCCCCCGAATTTATTTGATGCCCTTCAATTAAAAATAGTTAACCAAAAAGATGCTAAATTTGACGATGTGATGGTATTTTTTGGGCAAATCAAAATGAATTATTTTTGAGTTAAGTCAATTTTTCACGCCCCCTAGCGGAGGAGGAATGAAATTGAAAATTATTACTAGTGTTTTTTTTGGCCACTTTAGTCATTTAATTTTTTGCCGCAAGTCTCTACAATGAGTGGTTTCTGAGATACAGCCGCTTACCTCGCTTATTTGGCCACCCTGTACAGGGTATTTCCTAAACATTGGTAAAAAATTAAAGAGATGATTCTTGAGGTATTTTCATGGAAAAAAGTTCCTATAAACATTTGTCGAAAAATGCTTCCTAAAGAAGCTACGCATTTTTAAATAGTGCATCCTGGAGACGGTTTTTCCTCAATATTTTGAGAATAACTTGTTTTAAGGGTGTCGATGCCCTAATGTAAAAAATGCGATTTTCTTGAAAACTACTGGCCCTATCGAAAAAAACTAAGAGTACGTTTTTTAAATAAAAAGTTTGATGTATCATATTCTAAAATTAGAATGTGAAAAAAAGGTACCATACAAAAAAGGGTTTGTTTTTACGCTCAACTTCCCCAGTATAGTACGCCTCTGATTGAAAATTTGAAATTTTGAGCTAAAATCCTGATTCAGCATTGGGAGTTTATGCGATATATAAAATTTCATAATTTTTGAATGAACGATTCCTGAAATATTTAGGAAAAACCGTCTTCAGGGTGCTCTACTCAAAAGGGCGTAGCTTTTTCCTTTAGTATTTGTCAAAAAATACAAATGTTTATAGGGATTTTTTTTTTCATGAAAACACCTCAAAAATCACCCCTTGAATTTTTTATCAATCTGCAGGGAACACCATGTATATTGCAATAGACATAGTAGAATGATACTATGCAAGTCTTTGAAGTTGATGCTCTGCTTTTAATGTTAGCGAATCCGTCGATAAACTGAGCATGCTCTAAATAGCTCCAAACCACCCACTCGCATCAACCTCTGGAAAGATCCTTATGTAAAGGTATTGTAGTCCATTGTTCTTGTTCAACCACAGCTACAAACGAATTGTTTTCTTGAAACCATGATCTCTCTAGTGAAGGGACCCTCTTCTTGATAACAATAAGGTGGTATAAGGGCAGATGTTTGAATATCACCTCAAGTGACATTTTAGCTAAGGTATACTTAAAGTTGTTGTGAATTTTGAAATTAGCAACCGAAAGCGCCGTATTCCAATTATAAGGATCTAATGTGAGTGTCGCAATCGAAACACGGCACTTAAGGAAATAAATTCAAGGTCCAAAATAACCTTCAAGTGTACCTTAATCTCAAATTTCAAGATTGCCCTAGGGCTTACGCATTTCTAATGTACCTCCTCAGTTCCAGTTCGGTTGTTTCCAAGAAGCTTCGAGGCTGCGTCAATGAAAGTGACTTCACTTATTTTCGTCGGAGTTTATCACCCGGCGTGTTTCTCTGGTTTCACTATGACATGATATTATGTGAAGAGGTCCCCCGTCCACTTCCCACATCCTCTGCATAAGGATTCGTCGTCATGCTCATACATGGAAGATGATTGATAGTAATGTAAAAGACATCAGTTTCCTTAGCTGAGCCCTGGTGTCTTCCATACTATCTGCTGCTAAGTGCTTTTGTGCAGATGGAGCATCCAGAAAAGTCCTTTGCAACACCCTTCCAAAAAAATACTCACAAAATGGACTAAGCTTGCCCACTTGCTTGTCAATATTAACGATAAAACAAAATTGATTCCACAAGTTAAGTTGGTTTTTCCAATTTTGCGAACAGTTACAACGACCTGAACTGAATCCTCTCCAACTAGACCAGACAAAAAAGATATATGTTTGATGACACTATTGATTGATAGATTTTGTTCTTATTTCAGGCACAACAGGCAGTTTAGGTTCGAAGAACGAGACAAAGAAGGTCTAGTTAGGGGCCAATATGGCTATTACGACAATGAAGGTAAATTTAGGTTGATGAATTATCATGCACATCCGGAAACTGGTTTTCATATGGAACCGGCACCAGAGAGTGAAGTTCGCGAATAGCTTTTGCAAAGATTAATGGAGATCTGGGAATGAAAATGATTGATTGTCGACTGACCATTTTTTAAAGTTTTTTTACTTTTTTGTATTGTTATTATTTATTCGCGAGCTACGCTATCTATATTTTATGAAGCTTTGTAAATAGTTTTTCATAATTACTTTTATATTCAGCTACGTTAGCTTTAAGATTTTAACCTTATTTTAGTGATGATTTGTTACCAAATTGAGATTTTAATAAAAGTATTATAAGTACTGATCTGGTTTTGATGATATATCACGTTACATGTTGTGTGTTGTTCAGATGATAACATGATAGTCCGTTCTTATCATCCCAGAAATTTGGAAGCCCGCAAATCCAAAAACAAGAAATTCTTGTGCATCATGCTCTTCGGAGCATTTTGGAAATTTCAATTGGAGTTCAAAAGATTTCTTTTTTTAATGGTCAGATAAAATAGCACATGCCTAAAATTTCATTCTGCATGAGTGATCAAGGAAGTGATGATGCATTTGAGAACCTCAATCCATTTGCCAGTTCACGTATCCAGGCGATATTTTTTCAAAAATGTGTTAAGGATTCTTTTGTCACGTTTGAAAAAAGGGTTAAAAATCAAACTTTTTCCACTGTAACTTTTGATAAAAATGGCTAGCGCCATTCGGAAGAGGGGAATTTATGTACTGAAAATTTCACAATTGAAAAAGGACCGAGTTCTGAATAAATTGATACGCATGCAAGATATAAAATGTTTGTTAACACTTGAGAGAAATAATGACAGAAAATGCCTTGCCAATAGTGAAAAAAGCTGAATGATGTAGTAAATCTTAAACATAAACTATAAAATACAACAACCTCTGATTCAATTTATTCCAAAGAATCAAGGAGAGATTTAACGATGAATCAATGGAACACAGAGTTCGAACCTTGGCACACTCTATCAAATGCCATAGTTCTAAATAAAAACGAAACATAGATCACTTATCAGTCAACTTTATTCAAATAAACTGGTTCCATAAATAACAAGTTTGCAATTTTGCATTGCAATTAATTTTCTAAATAATATGTTCTATGTCTCCATTTCATTATCAGCACAACTCACAGTTAAATTCTCAAATGTCCATTTAGGAAATACTCTTTTATATAGATTTAATAAGACTGTGTCTTGAGATTTGAGTTGACCATCGAATATGCACTTCATGTGACCGTGCGTTCCTGAGTAAATAAATTAGATGAATGTGACATTATTGAACTAAAATGACTTACCTAGAGGTTCTTTTATATGGCCAGTTCTTCCCATTTTTGTTCTCAGTTTGCATGGCTTGAAGTACATTATGTCTTCCCGGTTGAAGAACATGAATCTGATTACAGCTGATTTTTTATGGATTTTGAGAGGGTGTCCTGAAATTGATTATCCAATGTTGCATGTTATGTTTTGAATAAATTAGCATCATGAGGATTGGAGAGGATAAGTATTTTTTCTACGAGCGTGCGCAAAGTAGCCACTTCGCACACTCATTTGCGTGTGCAAAGTAACCTTTTCCCGCACTAGTGCGGGAAAAATTTTTCCCGCACTCAAATGTCAACTCAAATAACTACCTACCAATTTGTTGTTTTAAACTTCGTTTCCATACCAACCAAACTGTAGATAATGCACTTTGTAATGCACAAAATAATGTTCTTGTTACTTTTCCCTTTTCAGTCAAAATCAAAATGAAACACACAATTCTTTTTTTGCGTTAAAAACGCATTCGCCAGTAACGTAAACAAACATTGATAATGACGACTTTCAATCGGCATTTGTGAGTTGTTCTTGCTTGATTTTGGTGCAAACTACTGTGTTTATCGGAAATCTTCGAAAGATTTGAGCTGAATACTGGCATCAAAAAAACCTGATCATGTATACAAACAAACGGACAAACAAATTTATAAAAGTATAAACGATTAAACGAAGACTGAAGACTGACTGATCTTAATGACACAGCTGTCTAGAGTGTGTTGTCAAATCAAAACAGTGTTGCCAATAGCAGGGAGTAAGGCGACAAAAGAGGAAATTTTATGAACAGTGATCGGACATGCCCTTGCATTTCAAATATAAAATAAATCAATTATGATTTTGATTATACCCATATTATCCAATTTCCAGCTGCCGCCACAAACTGTTCTTTCAATATAAATATATTGTTAAGCATAAATGATCATTATTCTCAAGTTCTATGTTTTTAAGTGCGTTCAAATAATATATTATCTAAAGTTTTTCGTGTCTAATCTGTGGACGCTCGTAGAAAAAATATTGTTCCTAACAAGTTCGCAAAGTGTCTTTCCCGCCCTTAAAGCATATCCGAACTCCGCTTCGCGTCGTTCGTCTAACTGCTTTTGCGTGCGGGAAAGCATCACTTTGCGAACTTGTTAGGAAAATAACTATATCTGTGACTTACAATTTTCCAAACATGAAAAAGTTGGATTGTTTTGATGATGAATGATGGAGTTTTTTGATGTCTTGGCTTGTTAGAAATAGGGTTTGGACCAACATTCACGGTGCCACAAATTCGGGTGTGTGCATGGGGATCTCAGTTATTATAAAAGATACAGGGTCGGTTAGATGGAGGCAAAGTTGCGCATTTTTATGATCAACTTCCGAAAATATTTCAAAATAAATTACACTTTGTCATTGCCACTTTATCTCCGCTAGAAGATGGCGATGTCAAATTGAAAACCTGAAGTTTCGTCTTTACAGACCAACATGTTTCATTTTATTTTTAATCGGTTTTTGACAAAAGTTACAAATACCCTTGGACGAATGTTTTTAAAGTTTGACAGATTTATTTTTAGTTTTAAAATCCTACATAATCCTAGGTAAAAAGTATAAAGACCAGTGTCGTCCCGAGGAAATGAAAACGATTTGTTTAACTGAAACGATCGGTTTCTTATTTCAGTTACTACTTCTAGTTTGATATAAACTTTCTAACCGTTTGATAGTTGTTTTCTTCCATTTTTATGTGTGAGGCTACACGGGATTTTCCGGATATTTTCGACAGGGAGAGAAAATCGTGTTTTCCTAATCTCGGGCGCCACCTTTTGGATTATTGTGATGAGGCCCACAGTGCCTATCGAGTGGCTTTTAGACAGTGGAGAAAATCCAGCCGGTCGTGACTTTCTATATTTTATTAATGAACTTTCAACTAGAACACGGGTTGTACGAAAATACACCTTTCTATTGCCCGTTTGAAAATCAACAGTGACTGATCCCCGATCCTATCTACCAAAAATAAAATAAAAATTGAACAACAGCCATTTTTATACTGCGAGGCATTTTTCGGCGATCCCTGAATTGAAATACAAATAAAATCCCTCCTTTTTTAGCAGGAAGAAATTGTCACAGAAATACAGCAGCAGAAACTAACGGCAGAAAAACAAACAGAAAATAATAGTTTTTGAAAAGGCGGGTGTAAACGAAATCACTGACGGCCGAGAAAAATAGTAAAAGTTATCGACAAGGTTTAGAAAAACGGACACAAAGCGGATAATACGAAAAATCAGGACGCAGGCAGAAAAAAGCGACACGCGAATCGTTCGACGGAAAGAAAAATTGTAAAATATTCATTTAGCAGCAGATTCGCGCGTGAAGATGGAACCAAAACGAGGTTTACAGTCGGCAGGACTCGCATGGTTCTAGAGGGGTTTTTATTTATGGAGATTTATCGTAATTATCGCAGAACTTTAAGAGATCGACAACAGTTGAATTTACATCAGCACGCGATTTTAACAGTCTTTGTCGCAAATAACCCTTCCTAACAAAGTGTACAAATCCCCTGAATTCTATGATGAAAGATAAAATAAATACCCCTTTTGCCCGGGAAGGAATGCGCCCTCAAAAAACTGAATGAGTCCCGGAAAATCTCACTACTCTAGAATGGTCCAGGCAAATTTTCCTTTCGAATTTACGTCTAGTCTGTTCGAAGCTTACGTTTTTCCCCAAAATAGACCAAAACACAGAAAAATCCACAACAATACCGGAAAAACCAGACCCATTACCCATTCATCACGATTTGTTTAACACTTTACACGCGGCTCCTAGAGAAAGTTTCGTAAAACGTGAGAGTACGATTCAGCTAAGAACCTTACACCATGAGTCATCAAGACAAGCGTTCGACTCTCTCAGGCAAATTAGGCAACATAAATATACTGGCAGCGTTGCGTGAGATTCCCATTATCGAGTTTATAACAACAACGGAAGCCGTCCTTTGAACATACATCCCTTATTATTACAGGCCGCAGTTCGATGATGACAGACATTTACCTATGAACTGGGATTATGGAATTTGCACACTTTTTGGAATCATGAAAAATATAAGGATTAGTAAGTACTGATGCCATTGATGTTTAAAAAATCAACCTACGACCTCTCATAATGTAGTAATCACCGATTAAAGAGCGCCAATCAACATCCACTACGTCACAGTATACACTATCTATCTCCGTCTGACGTATTGACAGAGATGACTCTCTCTCTTTCGGGAGGGTAATATGGCCCACCCCTTTTGCGATCATGCAGTGAAATTCGCGTCTTCTTTTTCATTTATTCAGTATATTTTTGGGTATTTCGGAAAACATTTTTCGCTGGTGATTTTCAAATATTGTCTAGAATACGTATATAAAATTTTAAGTCATTTGAAAATGTATGCAAATTGTCCATTATCACCAACACCAATAATAATCAATTTCTGTGAGAATTTTTTTCACGGATTACATTATTTCAGTTATTATTGTAGGCTCCCAAATTGCAACCAAATAAATCCATGAAGTAAACTTTTCACAAATCCAAAAAAACTAAATATTCCTTTTATGATCTGATAAATGAGGTTTCAAAAATGAGATTTTCATATTATATCAAAAAAATTCATGACTGAAGTGGGTTTTGTAGTGAACATTATAGAATCATTGAAAAACACATAAAAGCTCAAACTGCATTCCATGTTATAGATCGACAAATTGATATTATGTACATAATCAAAATCCTCATATTTAACATTATTTTCATCTTCATCAGGAGGTCCTTGGACAGTCATTCAATAAAAAAAATGTCAAATCTCTCGTTCATCAATGTTTTCGTTCTCTTGGTTCAAATGTGACTTACAATTTTCTTTTTCTGTATCTTGTTCATTATTTTATAATCGACTTGGGTGGTTTTTGCAGAGATGTATATTATTTAAAAGGTAAATATGACTTGTTTGATTTTTACACATTGTGTCGATCGATACCACAAACTCGTTATGCATGGCAAAAACCCAGTTTTGAGAAAGGTATTTTGAAGTTTATGGAGTAGTTGATCTTCGCAGATGATGAATATATTGAAGAGTGTTGGCGTTAAAACTTTGCGAATGACCTGTTTTTAATAATGTCCTTTGCAAAAGTTGAAAAACGTGGTGTCATTATACATAGTCAAGGAAAGGAGATCATGAATAACGTTATCAATTTTATGAAGAAAGAGGCAGAGCATGGTTTTTCGATTGATTTAAAAACTACAGGTAAGTAAACTGCATATACGCCACCGGTATATCGAACCATTGGCTTTCACTAGTCCCACTCCAGCGAGTTTAGAGTGAGACAGAAAACGACGCCATTGTGAAGTTCTTAGTTGAATCGTACTCTAACTGTAGAATACTTATACCTCGTGGTATCTAGTTGATAATGAAATTTGGAATTTGAAGCGGACAGATCGCGATCGTGAAAAAGGGCGGCAGCTATACGGGTCTACGGGTGACCAGTAATTGATCTCGTTAACTCATCTCTTACTCTCCAGCTGGACAATTTTGGCAATTCCTCAAGTGGTGAAAAATGTGTATATCCGATGCGCTTAGTACCGTGAAATATACGATGGGTTCGAGTGCTGATAATAATTATTAAAAGATTGTTTCACAGATTTGATATTTGATACGTTGGCAGTTTCGGCCAGGTATTCAATTGATAATCCAGACGTGGAGCATCAAGAACAATTTTTCAGAGAAAGAACGGAATTCACTGATTAAAAAAACAGACTTCCTCTGTACAGGGTGATTTATTTTCAGCGACAGGGTGCCAGTTCTCATAAACTATTCATCATAGAGACTCTGGAAGAAAAATCTGTATAGTGGTGTGCCCAAGAGAAAATGCTGGAAACATATTTCAAGCTTCTAGGATCCCAGCAAGGGGGTATAACAGTACTGTGAAAACAGAAAATCACCACATTTCCGAAATATTCCCCATTGGACTACCAAAAAAAAATATGGAAACAGATTTCAGACGATATTCTCTACAAAATTGCCCCTCGGCACTTATCTCTAAGTTGTCAAGTAAGACAGCTACAAGCCGTCGAACTTGATGTCAATTAATTGCCTATAACTTCGAAATTCCTTTACCGACTTGACTGTTCTTTAGCTCATTTTAAAGAAGAAAATCTGCTCTTCGTGGTGCATTTACTCAGAGACGATTTTATCTGCTTAAGCCGACCACACAACATGAATTGTAAAAGTCAAACCTGTATTTGAGGTTTTTTCGAGATTTTCAAAAGCGAACCCACTAAATAGATGCCTGCATCGTGTTATTTGGATAATTTCCAATCACTTTCATACAGATCATTTTTCTATATCTTTTGAAATAGAAGAGTTACGGAAACTCCATTAGGAATCCCGCGAGGAATACTTTTGAAACAACCCCTATAAATTTGAATGTGTCAAAAAGATACACGTTAGATTTGTTTTGATTCGCGTTCGACATTTTCTTCAGTTGATGTTAAAAAGAAAAGCCTATTAGTGAGAATGCAACTATTTTTCGTTTTTTTTTTCTACGATCGGCTGACAAGTAAAATACAGTGCACCACTCGCAAAAAATAATACGATGAACTATTAAACACCTTGTTCCAAAAATATTACAAACAAAAATTTATCAACCCAAAAAAAAACAAAAAAACTAGTGCAAATTCTCAAAATCCCCACCGTTGGGTTAGGTCTCTTTGACACATTCAAGTTTACAGGGGCTTTTTCAAAAGTATTCCTCGAGGGATTCCTGATGAAGTCTCCGTAACTCTTCTATTTCAAAAGATATAGAAAAATTACCTTCGTGAAAGTGGTAGGAAATTATCCAAATAACACGATGGAGGCATCTATTTAGTGGGTTCGCATTTGAAAATTTCGGAAAAACCTCAAATACAGGTTTAACTTTCACAATTCATGTTGTGTGGTCGGATAAAGCGAATAAAATCGAACTCGAGTAAATGCACCAGAAAAAGCAGGTTTTCCTCTTTGGAATGAGTTTAAGAACAGTAAAATTGATCGAGGAAATTCGAAGTTATAGGCAATTTAGTAACATCAAGTTTGACAGCCTGCAGCTGTCTTATTTGACAACTTACAGAGAAGCGTCGGGAAGCAATTTTGTAGAGAATATCGTCCAAAATCTGTTTCCATATTCTTATTTGGTAGTTCACCGGAAAAAATTTCGAAGATTTACCGATTTTCTGTTTTCACAGTACCGTTACGCCCCCTTGCGACGATTCTAGAAGCTTGAAATATATTTCCAGCATTTTCTCTTAGGTACATTACTATACAGATTTTTTTCCTGGGTCTCTATGATGAATAGTTTACGAGAACTGGCACCCTGTCGCTGAAAATGAATCACCCTGCACAGGGTGGTCACGCAAAAACTGGAACTTTTGTTTATTTAACGATCCAGCAAATTTGTAGACGAGTGTGGTTAATTTGTTGGGTTTGAGGATCAGCACTGAGATACTGCACCACCTTTGATGGAGATAAGTTGTCTGTATTTCCGCATTTTGTCCCATGTACCTTAAAGTTTTCCTGTTTGTGTGTCGTGTAAATATGTATTCTTGCGACTTGAGTCCAGAGTGTTAAAATCGCCCCGATGATGCAATTATATATTGCGAAACGTCGGCCATTTTAAAACAAATTGGACTTTAATTTCACTGATCCTCAAACCCAACAAATTAACCACACTCGTCTAAAAACTGGAACCTCTTATAAATTTGTTATCTATCAAGTTACGAAAAATAGTAAAGAGGCAAATGTCGTAGGTATAATCAAATAACTCCATAGTGCTGTATCAAAAAAACAACTGAAGCTCGCGTTTCAGAGATATGAGGCAAACAAACGTTTTTTTAAATAGAACCCCCTGTATATTATTGTGTATTCAAAAAGTGCTCGTTTGTCTGATTTTAAAAATATATTGTTAGATGCCTTTCTGAGGGGACGTTTAGAAAAAATATTTCAGTTTGAAATTTATATTTATGTCGTCGAAGTAGGCTGAGAAATTGTTATTTTCTAAAAATTTACCTTGTTGATACAAAAGTAAAAAAAGAAATGCAAACTTTCTCAATTTGAATGTATTTAAACAAATCTAAAGTATAACATAGATGATAGAATCACTGTAAAAGGTCCACATATTCTCCTCTTTTTATTTGTATGCACAATCTGTATATCTTTTCTCAATTTCTCAATGTGTCTGCTATCATATCGCTCAATATGGCTACATTACATTTAATATTTTCTACTTCACCTCTTCGATACTCCACGCCCCCACAAAAACGTATCTGTGAGTGTGAGGTCAGGGCTACTTCCAATTCTATTGTTCCCCTTCCTCCTATCCATTCCCCTAACATTCTTTTTTTTTTGTGCAAGTGTATCGTGATGATGACGGATGCTTCCAGACTCGTTCGGTTATTCATCGGTTGGTTCAAAATATTCAAATTTCAAATTCAAATATTTCCTTAACGGCTCATCAGAAAGTCATCAAACTATATATTTTTGGAATCAGAAAAATTAGCTCTTTCTGAATATGTAATAATATACAAGGGGTTTGGTCAAATGACAAGTTGTATTTTTCAAATTTTAAAACGGCATCTTGTTGGAGATCAAATTGCTTTTCTGGGAATTTTCGGTTTCTCCACTTTCAAATTTCGTTCCTCCGATTACATTATTTAAGGTTGATTTATAGAAACTTGGTGTCAATTCCGCCAAATTGCGATTACTCCCTTCACAGTGCTGGTTTTACCTGAAGTCTAAGGCCATGTACACACTTGAGCATTTTTGCCCGCAAATTTGCTCAAGTGTGTACCGAGCCTAGATGTGTTCGCGACATGTCTGAGCAGGGAACACGCGCTTCACGGGGTGTCGGTTTTTCGAAAAAATATTTACGCGTAGTGTGGACGATAATAACGTTAGACTGGGAGCACAGAATGTGCCCAACCTGTGCTAACAAAATGTACTAGTCAAAAGTAAATACTTGTTATGGAATGGAATAATATGAGTAATAATTAATATTGTATCCGCACTTCAATGGTGACATTGGATATTGGCAGAATTCATAAAAATAAAAATATGCATTTCAATCAATATCAACAAATCCAAAGATTAGTGTGGCTGACGTTAAGCAAAAAATTGATATTGAATTGGCAAAGGCATCAGCTGTGGTCTAATTTTTCAATTTTACAATCTCTTTACAAAAGATGATGATTTCCACCAAGACAAAATCGACCAATACGTGAAGTCCGGTTCTACCTCTAGTATGTCCACCTTGGTACACGGAGTGACGTCAGAAGTAAGTGTAGACAGATGGCCGATAGCAACACTGGTTACTGTAATATTACTTATGACGTCACTCCGCTTGCCAAGGTGGACGAACTTGAGGTAGAACTTCTCTTGTCCCCTTCAATATATTTGATCAATTTATGAAAAAATAATGCTAGGCAGCCTAGTTAGTCATCACTCACCTGACAACACAAGTCGTTTTAACACAAGCCTATCAGGATTACAAGATAAAAGACTTCCAGTAGCCAACAGAACCAAGGTACCCAGGACTTCTTTGTAGCACAAAACCGGCGCTGGAGGGAACTGGATTGGTGCGTAGAACGTAGCTACTGATGTTGAATTTGGTTGGAAGTACCTTTCAAACTAGAAAAGATACATACTTTTTTGTTAAAACCTCAAAATTACTGAAGAGATTTCTTATTCACCTTGTGTTTTTGCCCATTAGTATGTTGGCTGAAAACAGGATTAACAACAAATCTTCGGAAACCACACTGGAAGATGAGCCTTTCTTTTGACTTTATTGGAGTACCATAGTTGCCTGTTCTTTTCAGTACCACATTCAATACTGACATTTTTTGCTCATGCGGAAACATGCCCATAACAATCACTGGTGATTTGACTTTTTGGAAGGCTGACCACAACAATTGAGACACGTTTTTAATGTGTATTGTTATATACCAGCCTGGCTATATCAAAATGGAATTTAAACAATTTTAAACAGCTGTGGGATTTTTACCAAAGCTCCTTCTTTGTTTTCTTCCTCCTTCAACACTCTTTTCTTGGTTCTGTCGAAATTCTGAAATTGAAAGATACGCGCATAGTCACTGGGAAGGTTTTCTTTACAATCCCATGGTGATGTTCTGAAGCTTTCCAGACCTCTATATTTCTGGAATCTCACTCTTGCAGAAGTTTCTATGGGCGTATCAACCTCATCAGGGAACATAAGATCGGTTTTTGCTTCTTTAAGTTTTGCCAGATCTACTTTTTCGGCATTCATGTCCATTTGTTGATCGTATTTGTCATCATTAACCGCAACCTCTGAAATTATTTCAAATCGATTTCAGACCAATAATACCTATCTCCGTTTCTATTTCAACAACTTAAATGTTTCAACGTTTTTATTGAGATGTACGAGTTTGTGGATTAATGTACAGTACATAGTACAGGGCATTTCTTCGATTAAGATTTAGTAGTGACAGCTGAAAATGTCAAAATGGCGGCTGGGCGCCATTTTGAATGAAAAAATAAAATGGAAAGGGGGGTCGAGTGATATCTTATTTTGAAGGCCCTTTGATCCTGATTACAACTGCCGAGTTTCAAGCCTCTACTATCATTCCTGTTGACATGACAGCGTGTTATTTTTTTTTAAATGTTTGTCTTGTACAGGGTGTCCGGTAAGTATATGGCATGATTTCGGAAGCGTATAGGGGAGGTCAAACTAACCCCAGTTTGTCATGCAACTTTTATTTATAAAGTGCCTCCTAACGGAAATACAGAGCCCTAAAGGGGTACACATCATTTTTAGCTCTAACTTTTGGACCGGTTTATATAATCTGATGAAATTTAAGTATGTTTTGTCGGCCATGAAGACTCATAAAACCATAGTCAAGTCCATATTTGAAATTGTAGGGGCAACCAGAAACGGATTGGCCACCAAACCTTTTGGGCCCAATTTTTGTTAGGTGTCATTTTACAGAGATGAAAGCTACTTTTTCAAATACTCTGACCTTCTCTTATCAAAAAAGGTGCTTTTCTTTGGTTCCGATAAAAGTAACCGTTTTCGAGCTAAATAGGTTTTCGTTCTACAGGTTATTGCAATAATTCACTAAAGTACTACGGCGAGGCACCAGTTGTTGTTATTGTTGGTATTGAATTTTTTTTGCCACTCACAGAGTGATTGACTGTACTAGAATTTGTCAAATTGAAAAAAAAACAAAAAGAAAACTAATAAATTTTCTTGATTTTTTTTATTTTTAACTAATTCTAGTATAGGCGTCAATCTCAGAGTGTCAAAAAAATTTCAATCTCAAAAATAACAACAACTGGTGTTTCGCCGTAGTATTTTAGTGTATTATTGCAATAACCTGTAAAACAATAACCTATTTTTCTCGAAAACGGTTAGTTTCATCAGAGCAAATTAAGAGTATCTTTTTTGTTGAGAAAAGGTCAGAGTATTTAAAAAAATAGTTCTCGGCTCAGTAAAATGACATCTGTCATAAATTGGGCCCAAAAGGTTTGGTGACCAGCCCGTTCCTGGTTTTCCCTACAATTTAAAATAATGACTTTACTATGGTTTTATGAGTCTTCATGGCCTTCACAACATACTAAAATTTCATCAAATTATACAAGCCGGTCCAAAGTTAGAGCGAAAAAATTTAATCGATGAGTGCCCCTTTAGGACTCAGAATCTCCGTTAGGGGGCACTTAAGAAAAAAAGGTTTTATGACAAACTGGTGTTATTTTGACATCCTCTATAAGCTTCCGAAATTATGCCATATACTTACCGGACACCCTGTATACTTATTCGCAAGAGTTGACTTCTCCAAACTAAGAGGATATGATGAGGTACAGAAGATATTCAAAATGGGCTATTACTCAATCTTTTTGACGAGGATTTTTTTCACCCCATTTTTTTTTGTGAAATTTATCCTCGTCAAAAAGATTGAGTAATAGTTCATTTTGAAGATTTCCTGTACCTCATCATATCCTCTTGGTTTGGAGAAGTCATCTCTTGCGGGTGAGTATTAATCAAGTAACAAAAATGAAAAAAAAAATTGATGCGATGTCATGTCAACAGGAATGATAGCAGAGGTTTGAAACTCTGCAGTTGTCATCAGGGTCAGAGGGCCTTCAGAATGAGATATCACTCGACGCCCTTTCCATTTGATTTTTTCATTCAAAATGGCGCCCAGCTATCATTTTGACATTTCCAACTGTCACAAGTATATCAAAAAATGTAGAACGTCCTCATATATGGTGTTTCCAAAATTCGTTTGCATATATCAAACGGTTCAAAAGTTAGAAGGAGGGGACAATTTTGAACCACACTGTATACAGTTCAGTAGACTTTGAAGAAACAAAATAATATAATTAATTGAGTGCTTGTATCATAAAAAGATATTTTAATACACTTACCGGATTCAGTCATAGTATCAAACTCCTTCTGATTACCATCCTCAGCATCAGAATAAACAGATTTATCTTCAGACTTAGCATCCATGAAATCTTCCTCCTCCTCCTCCTCCTCATCATCAACATCATCATCATCCTCCCGAAACTCCGCATCATCATCAGGAATCCAAGCGGCTTGATAATCAGACCAGCCCTTCGGTACTTTCTTCACTTTTTTCAACTGCCGTTCATTCTCAGCCATTTCAAAATCATCATTAGTTGGCCATGTTTGTTCAGCATCCATTGGATCAGGAATATTTTCAGAATCCAAAGATTCTTGTTTGGCAGGGTCACATCTTTCTAATACTCTGATAATGTTTGATTCATCTTCCATCGAATTTGAATCTTTTCGGCTTTTATCGATTTTGTTGGGGTCATATGGAGCATCGATTTGTGACATTTGAAAATCTCCCAGGCCGGGAATATGGACTAGTTGGTTTACTGATAGAGTGGCTCCTTTTAGGTAGCCTACTACTTTGAGAGTACCCATTGATCCTAGATGAAGAGTTCAATAATTGATGCACGTAGAAATATTGAAACATACCTTCATTATCAGGTACAAATTCGATTTCTTCGCCATACAAATATGGTCTCCTGTCTCTGTATAAAACAGACTTTCTCTTCTGATCCCCTATTCGACGCAGAATATTAACACCATCGGCATTTTTGTCTAAAACCATCACTTTCTCCTCTGGAAGCCATTGAGAGACGATTTTTTGTACAGTTTGTTTAAATTCATTTCTTTTCTTCGGTGATACACTTTCTAAATCAGTCAGTGCTACCACCGGAGTTGGTAAGCCCTATAACCAATTTGTTGAACTAAATGTTTGGTGCAGATCTATATCACCTGTGCTAAGGAGGACATCAATAACTTATTGCCCCATTTATCGACGATGTCTTCAATATCTTCTGCAGCATTGACAGCAGAAAGTAAAAACAAAACAGTGTCTGCAACTTTGATTGTATCAAGAACATCCAGTTCGTTGTCATTGGATGGAACAACTAGTGAGAATCTTTTTTTGAATCTGGGAATACTGCAAAATTTCAATGAAGATTGAGGACGCTTGCATAAACAAAACGTACCAAATGTGCGTAATACCAGTGGATGTGGTTCTAACAATAGCATCTTCAGCACATTGAGTTAGAATATTCAAAGCGCTGCTTGGATCGAATTCTTTATTCAAAGGTATAACCGATACTAGAAACGGCGCGAAGTCAAGTCCGCCCAAAGAACGTTTTTTCGCTAAAACTTCAGCTCTTTTCTTTTGTCTGTTCTGAGTAGATTGATAACGCCTTTGTTCTCGATTCATGTCCCGCTTCGCTCTTTTTGAGAGAGCTTTCAGAGATACTTTGCCTATGGAACAGAAAATCAAGACTAATTAAAGGTCCTTAACTAACTGTTGATAGAATGACCAAAGAATACAGAATAAATGAATGAGCCAAGCCTTAATATGGTTTGTAAGCGTGATTTTCTGTATAAATAAATAGACGCGTCTTCTATTTATTCTGTAGACTTAGGAATTACTGAGCTCAAAATTTATTATCACTTGGTAGGGGTTCCGAACAGACAACGACCATCTGTTTATTTGATTAATTTATAACAAATTCAATACATAAAGAAACATATCGCCAGTTGTTTTCCTAAAAAACTCCTGTCCAGTCAGAAGAACAAACAAGTGAAGAAATGCACTATTGAAGCTCCCAGTCACCAGAACTTTTATGGACTTATCATGGAAACCAAAAAGAATAACAGGGCAATGAACTAAATACTACGTGACTGGTACGGACCCGCTTATTATTGAAAATGAGGCAAGTAGAGAACGAAATACTATATCTCTTTCTTACTCATTGGCCTATACAGGGTGTTACAAATTCGAGTGTATGCATGGTGATCTCATAAACCGTGAGTGATTCAAGCTCAATTTCAACCTCAAAAAAATGCTGCTTCGAAAGTTGGAAAATTTCATCTTCCGCAGATATTTGACAAAATCCGATTTTTTCGAAATCCTTTTTTATTTTGTCCTGAATTTATTTGAAGAGATAATTGAATACGAATGACACATTTTCATGGCCACTCTTTCTGCTCTTCAAGATAGCATGGTCGAGATTGAAATCCGACGTTTTGAATTCTCGCAACCATCATCAACTCTGTTTTTTGAAATACGAACCCAACTTTTTTAATTCATTTTAAAATAAGTTTTCGCTCCTTGACAATAGTGATACACCATTCTTCTCTTTTTTTTTGTTTTATTTCTTCTACAAATTTGTTTTTATGTTTTTGAAACTTGGAGCTTTGAGTCAAAAGTTATTATTGTTACCATGACTACGATTCGCCGTTCTGAAAGGATCAACAACTTTGGATTTTGATAACTCGTATCTACTTTCAACATTGTTTCGGAATGGCAAGTGTGACATATCATTATTTTCAGGAAGCAAAGAGTTATTCAAAAATAAATTAAAAAAGTCGTGTTCGTATTCAAACAAAAAGTTGAGGATGGTTGCGAGAACTCGAAACGTCGGATTCCAATTTCGACCATGCTAGCTTGAAGAGCAGAAAAAGTGGCCATGGCCTCAATTATCTTTTCAAATAAATCCAGGGCAAAATAAAAAAGGATTTAAAAAAAACGGCTTTTGTCGGATATCCCCGGAAGTCTTCGGAATTTTTCAAGTTTCGAAACGGCAATTTTTTGAGATTGAAATTGCACAACTTTGCCTCAATTTAATCTACCTTGTATCTCTTACGGTTTACGAGATCCCAATGCATACACTCGGATTTGTAACACCCTGTATAGGGTAAATAATGCAACAGTTGTACTGCAAAATTCCATCAAGAAAAAATGAAACATTTTTGAAAAATGATTTTTCCTCATAAAATTGACCTGAAATGATGTATACAAAAAAATACATATGAACAGGTTTCAACAGATGTTTCCAAACTTTTGAACTTGAATATAAGGAATAGGGGGATATGTATAGCCCTGATCTTTTTCATTGTGCAATTTCCCGGAATTGGACCAAGCAGTATGAAAATATTAAAATTTTCACTTCGATAGTACGCACCGTTTTTTAGTTGAATCGATTAAAAAATTCTGTTACACGCCACACCGTCTATTGAACAACGAAAATCTGTGTTTTTTCTTTGATTACAGGATTATAGGCGCAAACAGTTATTTAGATAACGTCAACAGACGAGAGGCATGTCGGAGATCTTGAAAACCGATTTATTCCGAAAACCGCGCAGACTATTGAAGTTGATGAAGATAATTCTTTTATGTGCTGATGTACAAGCATGATACATCAACAATATCTATCCAATGTCTAACGGAAGATTGGAAGAAAGCCGTAATAAATGTCGGAAGTGGAAGGTTTTGTCGGAGATGGCAACAATGAAATACCTACTCAAATCTGATGAGAGCGGTAGATGCATGAATTCACAGCCATCTGTTGATCCACAAGTCTGTGAATGCAAAAAAATGCTGACTTTGTAGCTATACCCCAAAAATATACAAAATATCTTGTGGCTCTACCTCAGGTACAAGTAAATAATCAATAATGTGGGTACAGTTACCACTGAAAAAAAGGGGACACCACTAGTGCAGCCACCAGTCTATTCAAGGGCGTCGCCAGGCATGGGCAGGGGGGGGGCTATTGCCCCCCCCTAGAGATTTAAAAAACTAAAAAACCGAGATGAGAAGTTTAATATTGTTGTTCAAAACTTTCGAAAATAATGTTAAAATTGCGATGATGAGTGGAGTGGTTTGCAAATTACCAAAAAAAACGTATTTTTTTTTGAAAAGTTTAGGTTAGCTTGGATTTTTTCCAATTCTTCGATATGGCCTCCCCCTGTCCCACTGGCTGGCGACGCCCTTGAGTCTATTACAACATTTTCAACCATGTATCGTTACGTCTTTATAGCATCTGGAAGTAAAAACTGGTCAGACTTAAGGTAAAAGAAAAAAGAGAATACCTCGCAATGTGAGTGATTTTGTGGCCGTTTTTGGCTTGTTTGGCTCTAAAAAATGGCGTCAGTGTCAAAGTAGAAAACCATTTTTTTTAAATCTTTTTTCATAAAATATTTCACTTTTGTTTATTGATCAGGTGTTGAAGATTTTCGATCCACAAAATCTGTAAACCAACTAATTCTTTGGGGGCGCCATTCTTTGGAGCCAAGCAAGCCAAAAACGGTTACCTTTTCGAAGTATGATGTTTATACAGTGTACTCTTCTTTCTTTCGTCAATGGGTCAGACTCAATGAAATATATTATTATTTTATTGTTCAGAGACTTCTTCTTTACCTGGTATCAAGTGAATATTATCGAATAGTCTAGAGGATAGAAGGGTTTTTTGCTGCCCCAGTTTTCGACGCAGCTCTCGGCACAGCTGCAGATTAAATGTAATTTATTTTATTTGAAAAATACATAACTGTGAAAGAATTGGCAATTAGGGTAGACAGGAAACAGAATAGCTATCAAATATACAGGGTGTATTATAAGTTAGGGTTCTCCGTCTGATACTGTATAGGATACACGAAAATAAGAAAAATTTTCCAATAAAATTACGTTCGAAAATTCTTTGTTTCCGAGATAAAGGGTGTTGAAGTTTTTTCAAAAAAATACCTTTTTTATTTTGAACTTTCCTACCACCACAGATATTTTTCCTTTTTTTTTACATTTTGAATTGTACTAATGTAAGTAATTGAAGCTTATCAATCAAGGTTCCGGGGATCAGATCCATTTCAAGCAATTTAAATGGATATTTGTAAAGATATTTTGGACTCCTTTCTTTCCCTCCATTATTGTAAGTAATTGACTTTGATAGAAATTAGACTAAACCATATTTTACAAACAAAACACCATATCAGATTAGCGAATGTGCCATGCATCAAAATGACTTTTATTTTTTTGAATCCATCCTGCTGGAACCATATGGCCACATATGGGGAAAATGGCATGTATTTCTGGTAAAATATCGTTTTTTTTAAGGTTCATAAAAAACGCACGTTGATGCAAATTTGAAATGTTAAGGTTATAATAAACACCAAAAGGTCGGTTGTAACTGACTAACCTCGCCCTAAATTTGGTTCAAATCCATTCAGCGGTTTATGAGATATTCGACCGTTTCAAGACTTCTGACTAACCCTGTATACAGGGTGATTCACGTAGGTCGTCTGCTACAAGTATTTCGAGAACGGAATGAACCAAATGAGTCGAGATGTTTATGGGATATCAAGACGAGTAGTTCAATGACATTTCACGGCTGTGTATCGTACAATGTTGTATTTCATACTGTGACAGTTTTTTTTCAATCGTTTCAAACGAGAAGACGCTTTCTTGTCAAACTACGGATTGAGAGGGCGGTGGAAGCAGTCCGTCTTACACTCGGTCTTACATTCTTACAATGAGATGACGCTAGCCAAACCATGTCACAACTTAGGTAACAGCAGATTCCTTACAAGAAAATATTGCGATAGATCCAAATTTAACCTATCCGAAAGTCGATATTAAGAGAGATACAGGGAGTCAAAGTTAAATTTTAATCGTTGATTTATTCAAATTCAACTAATTTTTGAAATAATGAAGTTATTTTGGTATAAAGGAGTGGTCTGATGCGCAAAATTGAAATCTAGCCTTGGTATGGCACTTACTTGTAGGGGCGTCACTCACACTTTTCCAGTCTTTTAGATAATCATAACTTTTTTGTACGCACTCGTAAGTACATTTGTTTAAAACTACAAATTTGATTTCTCTAACACATTTACACAAGAAAGGTATACTCAGTAGAAGTAACCTTTCTCAAGATATTTGCAGTCAAAGTAGTCCATGCAAAGCCACATTTTTACATGGCAAAGTTCTAAAATAAATGTAGGGGCTTTGAAAACGGCGTGATCATGTTTATTATTTTATTTTATACTGTACCGTGAAGTTCCATTTACCGGATCCAAAACCACTCCGGTAAATGACACTTTACATCATCAGATACTGTAAAAAAAATTACTTGACTACTCCAAAAATGACATTTTGCATCATCAAAGACTGTGAAATTGCATTGGTAGCATGATTTGGCTGGCGCCATCTCATGATTTTGAATTAAAACTTGACATAAAATGTTGGTAACATATAATTGACCTATCTATTACCCAAATGGTGACATGGTTTATCTGGCGCCATCTGATGGTAAGAATGAGTGACTGCCACTCTAAGTGTATGGTTTGACAAGAAAGAACTTTAAACCGATTAAAAAAAATTATCACAGTATGAAACAAAACAATGTACGATACACAGACGTTAAATATCATTAAACTACTCGTCTATGTAGAAATTCCAGACTCGTAATTTAAAAAGTCCTCTACCGCCTTAGTAACGTAAATTACTATTGACAGTTGCTTCAATGTTGAATGTTTCTTGATGAAAAAAAAATGATTTTATCTATTTATATTTTGTTTTATTCTTATAAGAAACATTGACCATTCAGAAACTTGTTAAAATTACCATGACAATAGCGTTTTCAAAGCAACCCATGTTTATTTTCAAAATTTGCCATTCAAAACCACATTGCACGGATCACTTTAGGTGCAATTATCTTGAAAAGGGTAACTCCTGGCGAATTCTACAAAGTATACTCTTTTCATGTAGATTTGACAAAAAAATCAATTTTTCAATTGAAAAAAGTTATGACCTTTGAATTAGTGAGGTGTGTAAGTGGCGCCCCGTACAAGTTGAAGCATTATCACGGCCAGATTTGAATTTAGCATCTCAACCACCCTTACTGTTTACCAGATTTTATCAAAAGAACTTTAATAATATGAAAGTTTTTCAAAAAAATCAAAAATTCAAATTTAACTTTGACACTCTGTATCTCTCTCTCTTAATAGCAACTTTCGGACAAGACAAGTTGGGGTCTATTTTTTTGTGTAAGGAGTCTGCTGTTACCTTTAGTCCCACTGTTTTTGGGACAGCCTGTAGATAGGTTCTTATGTAACCAACATTTTATGTCAAGCTATAAGTTATACAGGGTTTTTCACTTAAAACTCCGCACGTCAATATCTCGGAAACGAATAGGAATATTTGATTTCTGTTAAAAGTAGTCAATGTATGGGGTCGAGTAGTTATTTTTCACAGTTAAAAAAATTCGACGGCTACCAAGAGTAAAGCGTCGCGACGCATCGAAAATATTAATCGATTGCAGGGACTTTGAAATTACGCGCATGCAAAAGTACGAGTTATTTATAAACTTTTTTGTTATTCAGTCGAACTCATTTATTCTACTCAGTTTTGAGATATACAGTGTGTCCAAGATAAGGATGTCTATCACGGGGATCTTGGAAACCGTGAGAGATACAAGGTCGGTTAAATGGAGGCAAAGTTGCGTATTTTGATGCTTAACAAAATGCCGTTTTAAAAGCCAAAAAATTCCGACTAAGTCTGGAATTATCCGAAAAAAAACGAAATTTTTCAAAATTGTTTTCATTTTTCCCTGACCACATTTGAAGAGATATTTTGAAATGAATGGAACTTCTTCATTGCCACTTTTTGCCCTTTACAAGATAGCGTTATTAAATTGAAGAACCGACGTTTCGTCTATGAGCAGCCATCATCAACTTTGTTTTTTTAAATACGGTCCTGGATTTTTTATGACGGATTTTGAGGGCCTCTTATGTTCCTAAACCAACAATGTATCGCAATTATTCAAAAAAATTATGTTGATGGATTTTTCCATAAGAACTCATGTGTTAGAGGGAGACAAAAAATACATTTTCAATAGGATTAAAAACAACCACCTCTTTTTTAATTAGTGCGATACCTCGTTGGTTTAGGAACATAAGAGGCTCTTAAAATCCGTAATAAAAAATCCAGGACCGTATTTAAAAAAACAAAGTTGATGATGGCTGCTCATAGACGAAACGTCGGTTCTTCAATTTGATAACACTATCTTGTAAAGGGCAAAATGTGGCAATGAAGAAGTTCCATTCATTTCAAAATATCTTTTCAAATGTGGTCAGAAAAAAATGAAAACAATTTTGAAAAATTTCGGTTTTTTTCGGATAATTTCGGACTTAGTCGGAATTTCTTGGCTTTTAAAACGGCATTTTGTTAAGCATCAAAATACGCAACTTTGCCTCCATTTAACCGACCTTGTATCTCTCACGGTTTTCAAGATCCCCGTGATAGACATCCTTATCTTGGACACACTGTATATCTCAAAACTGAGTAGAATAAATGAGTTCAACTGAATAACAAAAAAGTTTATAAATAACATGCACTTTAGCATGCGCGTAATTTCAAAGTCCCTGCAATCGATTAATATTTTCGATGCGTCGCGACGCTTTACTCTTGGTAGGCGTCGAATTTTTTTAACTGTGAAAAATAACCGCTCGACCCCATACATTGACTACTTTTCACAGAAATCAAATATTCCTATTCGTTACCGCGTGCGGAGTTTTAAGTGAAAAGCCTTGTATATCCATGAGATGTCACCAGTTAAAAACCATGCTACAACTTCCAAAGTTAGTTAAATTATGTTTTCTTCTAATCCAATTTTACAGACTCTGATGTTGTGAAGTGTCATTTCCTAGAAATACTACAGTGTGGCAAACGGATCTGTAACGACGGAAAGAGTTCGTATAAAAAAAATCGATATTGCCATATGTAACTAACAAAATGCAAAACCCGATGCAAAACCTGTTGCTTCAGTAATCAAAGCTCATTTAAAATCGATTTTTAAACTTAGAAATATTGACAAGGAAAGTTCAGAGTATATTAACGTGCATTTTTTAATCAATTTTCAATCAATAACTAGTTTTTTCAAGACCTAATCTTAGGATGAGTAGATTTTTTTCCAAATATTATTATCGGCATCGGAGAAGCGGAAACACGAAAATAGTCGAAAGGCGTATCTTGAAGGAGTGTTATTGGTTGTCTTGTTGTCTAATATGAGCACACTTTTTTGATGAATAAAACGGATTCGCAATTGGCCGTAGTTAGTAACGTGACAATTTTCAGTGCATCATAACAAAGCCGGCACAATAGCAAATATTGAGAAATTCAGTGGCGTTGCTTTTATCTGCGAATTCTGAGCTTTGAGGATAGTTGCGATAAAGTAATTGTTGTTGTTGATTATTGTTACCGCTGTTCTTATTTGTTTGAACTAATGAACAAATATACTCACGGCAAAACACTGCATAGCCATGGCCAAGCAAGAGGAGTGATAGCGAACGTTTATAGGTATACACCTAATTGATATAAATAATAATATTTTGGAGTATTTTTCCATGTGTCTATATGATGAGGTAAATCAAGTCACAAAAAAGATTTTTTTGCAAATATTGTGACAATGACAAATTAACAAAATTTCTTCCTCATTATTCTTCAGACAAATATTATATTCTTGAACATCAGCCAACACACCACGCCACTGGATTTTTCATGAATGAAACCAGCGATGTTTTAATACTATTTCGTTCCCCTTACCGATACCCTACTTTCACAGATCCATTTGCCACACTGTAGACTGGTTAAGAGTTCCGGTAAATGATACATTACAGTACAGTATGAAATAAATAACATTTCGCCTTGTGCTTGTGAGGTGTGTTTCACAATAAAAAAAAACAAAATCGGTCTGTCGTTACGTAAACTAGAAAATGACCAGCTTTATATGTACCTATTTAAATGAAGAATTGAAAAATATTTCGTTCACATAAGAATCTGGAAATTCATCTGTTATTAATATTAATAAATCTAACAAAGTATATGACGATCGAGATGACGATATATTATCAGTTTGAATGAAAGCAGTATATAGTGGGAATACGCAGCCTGAAAGGTAACTTGGAAAGTTGAGTAACTTTACTAGGTACCTTTAGTAGCAACACTGATTGATCCTTTCGAACGATGTCTCCCATGTTTATGTTCTTTATTGGTTTGTTTAAGAGCACCCGGTCTATGGGTTTGCTGCTTTTCTAAGACCATATTTCCCTTTGGTTCTTGCACGGATAAAAAAATACACACCGTCAAATGCACATGTTACAAAATGTAAATAATGTATACAACGATAACCTCACTTTTTCAATAAGTTCTTGGCATCTTCTCGGTTGATGCCAATCGAAATGTACTCTTATCTAAAAATGATGACAAAAGTAAATGAGTTTCAACTTGGAAGCACTGTTGCCAAAGCGCTTATTTTGGTTTCTTTATATTTTCATATCATATTTTGGTATATTAATTATGGCTCACAACATCTCCTGCATGTCTCGATTATTCAGCGTTTTTTTTCAAGACATCTTTTGATCAGGTATCTTATACTCACTGATGACTGAGGAAATAAATAGGGGTTTAAATACGCGGTGTATTTGAAGTTGGGGTTTTATTTTTAACATGAGGATAAAAGAAGCCAATTTCTCAAATAACATTTTCTTGCAAACTCAACAAAAAAATATAAAGTTATACACCATATCAGACTTTGCCATGCATCAAAATGCCTTTTATTTTTTCAAACACAAACCGTTCGTCGTTCGAGAAATTATCAGGAGACCAAATTAACTTCAAAGTAAATGAGTGAGTATTTCCTCAATATAATTACTGATTCCAAGAAAAAGCAGTTGCGTACATTTTTTTTCTTCAAAAATTTCAATACAAAAATTTCAAAATATTTTGAAAAATTTTTAAATAAAAAAACGTGATTGAATGGTCAAAGGAATAAGTATATAAAATTTTGTGGAAATATCTGGTGGTTGGAAAATTATGAAAAAAAGGCTATTTTTTATGAAAACTTTAACACCCTGTATCCGGAAACAAAGCATTCTTGGGCATAGTTTTATTTGGGGAATTTTCTCATCTTTTTACACTCTATACAGTGTCGAAGGGAAAATCCCAACTTCAAATACACCCTGTATATCGACCTTTGCATTCGGAAATACAATTATTGAAATTTGATTTTTATAAATAACCCTATATGTACTATGCATGTCGACGTGTCCACGACAAAATGCCGCGTGACAAAAAATTTAAAAAAATTTATCACATAGATAATCGGATTCTGCTTGAAATCGCACATAGAATGACCACAAACATAAGCGACAAAAAATTGTGTTCGCTTGAAATCGAGTTTGAATTGTAAGCACCACTACGCACGCTAACCGTCGTTAGTCGTCGTTGGTCGTCAAAGTTTCAAGTGTATATAAGGTGCACTAACGACCGTAATTTCTCACAAGTCAAGGATTATTTCAAGTTACTTATTGCTTTTAGTAATTTTTTATGGCGTCGAAAATAAATTTGTAGCATTTTTATAAAATAAACTCGATTTTAATGAGAAAAAGTCCTAAAATTCTATTTTGGTCGGTTAGGTCTTTTAGAAATGGAATTATTGAAAGGCTTGACCGCCATTATCCCATAAGCCAGCCATGCATTCTCAGAAGACGTTTGTTACTGTGAAAAAATATTATTTGATTAGTAATTATTGCTCCTGCGTTGATAATATAGTGAAAATGTATATCTGAATGAATAACAAAATTGACTTTATACTTATTAATAAAGGCATCACAACAAAATTTTGTCCAGATATGTTGCTCGGCCATTAAATAATTGTGTTTCAATGTGTCGGTTAGCACTGTTAGCAGTTTTGTACGACAGATGGAATTTAGATTTTATGTCTTTTCAATTAATAAAAAGCAAGCTTTTTCTATCATTTATTTATTATTGCTTGGTTTTTGTCTTTTAGACCACCAAAAATGAATTCAAATACAAAAACTGTGTAGCCCTGAAATTACTTTGATAAAAAGCAAGTACCACTAAAAACGCGTAAACGCCAATGGATTTTAACAAAAAGGCGCAAGCTTCAATTTCAGATGCCATTGGTTTTTTGGCTCTACTCATAAAAAAACATAATTTTATGTTATATGTCAAAAATATGAGGGGTGTGACAAAAAATGTTTTGATGTTTGTCAAGAGAAGACTTTTGTGTTCAATATTTTCTCCTACAATATTCGCGGAGCTAGGAAGCGTTTTGAAAAATCGCCGGAAATCAGATATTTTTTTAAATACACAGATTTCAATTTTTGTAAAACTCAAAATGGTTTTGAGTAGAGCTCACAAAACTGCAAATCTTTGCTCATTCAAATTTTTTCGTTTCTGATAAAGCTTCCGATATCCCTGTGCTAAACATAAGAAGACTCACCCTGTATAAATGAGAATTATATCGTTTCGATTCGAGTTCACCGCTTTGCTAAGAAATAATAATATTCCAATATACAAAAAGCAAGAACAAATTGTTAAAAAAAGCAAATTTATAAACTTAAACTGATTTTTCCTTGCATAGGATTAAGACATTGTGAATATTGTGATAAAAATAAAATAATAATCAGGAAATACGAAATCAACTTGATTCACTGTCCTCGGTTTTAGTAAATTATGCTCCAAACTTGAAACGTGGAACTGCCTTGATAAAAAGAAGAGCTATCTTTGGCAATTTTGGCATTGAAGTTTGAGGTTAGGTTTCAGCACAAACTTCAAGTCTATTTTGTGATGATACTGTTTGCACAAGTTTCTTGACTTTTTCCAAGACTTTTTCATAATTTTTGAGAATTAAGCATCATTTGAGTATCTCGAATTCACTTTTTGTCAATTTATTTAAATTTTATGCTGTGTAGTTATAGAAAAGTGTAATTTCTCGCTATGGCTTCAGATTTGGAATCAGAAAAAGTTGAGAAAGCCCCCAGAAGCTCCAAGTCTCCAGATGCAAAATCCTCAAGAGATAAACGTAAAAAGTCTGAAAAAGATAAGAGGAGAGATAAAGGGCGAGACAGGTCAAGAGATAGAAATAGTAGAAGCAGGTCCCGTTCTCATTCTTCGGATAAAGAGAGACGCCACAGACGTAAAAAGTCGAAAAAAGATTCGGACGAACCGGTCGTACTACCCAGATATTATGGAGACGATAAAAAGAAAGAAAACAATGACAAATATTGGAGCAAATACCCCAAAAAGGACGATAATGTTGTCGGAAGTAGATACTACGATGCTCAGTCAGATAAAGCTGATAAAGAATCAAGACGAGATAGGCGTGACAAAGAAAAAGAACCTGAACCAGTTGCAAAGCCAAGAGAAAGAAAAACAGACGATATGATCACATCTCGTACAGGGGGTGCTTACATCCCTCCTGCTAAATTACGGATGATGCAGGCTGAAATTACTGACAAAAATTCAACGGCATTTCAAAGAATAGCCTGGGAAGCCTTGAAGAAATCCATTCATGGTTTCATCAACAAAGTTAACACATCAAACATTGGTATAATCGCCCGAGAACTTTTACACGAAAATATTATTCGAGGAAGAGGATTGCTATGCAAATCGATAATTCAAGCTCAAGCAGCCTCCCCAACTTTCACAAACGTCTATGCAGCCTTAGTTGCTGTAATTAACTCCAAATTTCCGAATATTGGAGAGTTGCTATTGAAAAGATTGGTGCTACAGTTTAAAAGAGGCTTTAAACAGAATAACAAGATTATTTGTATTTCTTCCGCCACATTCATGGCTCATTTAGTTAATCAATCTGTGGCTCATGAGATTTTGGCTTTGGAGATTTTGACGTTGCTTATTGAAACGCCCACTGATGATTCTGTGGAGGTATCGATAGCCTTTTTGAAGGAGTGTGGACAGAAATTGTCTGAAGTAACAAGCAGAGGTAAGAATAAATCGTTTTTTAACACTTCTTCATCTTATCATTGGACAGTTAAATGGAAAATATAGCTCCACAAGCTTGCATGCTCAGAAACTAATATACATATTCGTATATGGGGGTTTTATGATGTGAGAAATTTGATTATCCGTCCGTTTTACTGTGCTCGCTGAAGGGCGTCCTACACTGCACATTTTGTGGCTTAAAATGGTCTATTTTTCGAGTGGTCTTTTTTCTTTCATTCAATTACTACAATCTAGACAATTTCAAGTACAAAAGGTCTTTTCAGTTCGCTCAAGTAAGTAAGCAGTTTTCGAGATATTTCCATGTGAAGGTCTCAAAAAGGTTCCTTAAAAATTATTATATGATTTTACATAGTTTTTCATCAGAATGGGATGAAAAATTATTAATTTCTAATTTTGCTAACTTGACCACCCTGTATCTCGAAAACGGTGCAATTTCGGAGTAATGTAAGTTGCTTGGTAAGTTGCGTGGAATCGTCATTTTTGGACCACAGGAAAGTTTCTGCACCTTTTAAAGACACCCTGTATTAAATAATCATTCAAACCGCAAAAGACGAGGCAGAAGGAAATGATCGCTACAAAATCTCAATTAGTTTTTCCCGAGGTTTTTTCATTGTTTAACCTTTAATATTGATCATTAAGTTTCTCACAAAAATAAGGGCTTCCGCGAAGGCTCATAAATCGTCAAACTATTCTAAAATGAGAAATTATCAGTCACTTTTTGACGAAATTTTTTATTTTTAAAATTTCCCGATATTTTTTCATTGAAATTCAAAATTTTGTTGATCTCATGTACTACGATTGCTTACAATCAACCACCAAACAAGTTAACAATAATTTATCAAGAAAACAAATCTAAAAAAAAAAAGATTCACAGCTAATTGCAAATTTGACATTGACAAGTAAGTTAAGAACGATTGAACGTCAAATAACGGTCGCGGTATGATCTCTCTTCAAAATGGTCAAAAATTTATTTTGCTAGCTCGTCGGTGATCTTGTCGGTGATTATTGTTGTAGGTATACAAAACGGTTTTCGGTTCTTGTAAACATTAGGCACCCACGTGTTTTTCTTTTTTCATATGCGAATTTGGAAAATTATCCTTCGTTTAACTATTCTAAAGAGAAAAAATGCTGGATGAATCACTTTTTTGTAGAAAAAACACTATTCTAGGCACATTGTATCATACGAACATTTTCCAAAAATCTCGATTTGTTCCAGTTGTGGGTCATTGAAATGGACAATTTCTGTTGTTCTCATGTACTACAGTTCCTCACGTGAAGAAGTTAAAACATATAGTTAAGCAGGAAAAATAAATTTCAAAAATTTGATTCACAGAACATCTCGGCGAACTCGAAATTATCAATAACAACTGTCAAGATTGTCAAGACACTAGACACTACTCACTAAATAACGACCGAGAGTGAAAAATACGCGCTGTTGCCAAGTTTTCCTTTTTCATTTATTTTGCTTTTTCGTTTTGGCGCCATTTTATTGATGTATATTCAGATGTCCATCATGCCGCCATATCTAAAATATCGTTTAAAAAGTAACGCTCCTGCCCATATGGCTGCTCCTGCCCGAGTAAAAAGGTACGCTCCTGCCCAGCGTAGCCGGTGGATGTTCTCTTGAATATCGTTTAAAAAGTAACGCTCCTGTCCATTTGGTGTTTTTTTTTACTGGTTTATTATGTTTGTCATAGTATATTAAAATATACAAACAAAAACGATTGCATTCATTGTTTTTAAGAAGTTTGGGTAAGTTTGGCAACATTGCCTGTTTGTTCTATAATATGTAGCTTGTATGGATTGTAGCAATGTGACAAAGCTGTCATTTAAGGGAGTTTTTCTCACTGAATCCTGATAAAATTTTAATTTGTTATGGGATTATTTTTTTTTGTTAAAAGCTGTTCATCCAGCATTTTTTTTAGTTGAAACTGTTCTATAAACCCAAAACTATGCTCAAAAATTGAAAAAATTCATTAATGTGTGGATGCCTAATCTTTCAAGACCCCGGTTTTCTGCTATTTCAGCATTGTACACTGCTCCAAAAACTCAACGCAACACCTTTAATTTTTACATAAGACTAAGCCTTGGAGAAGCTATTTGGCTGAACAATAAACCAAAACATATAAAAAGAACTAGCCTTCAATCTTTGGATAGAAAAAAAATCTGATCAACTATTCCATAAAGTATTTTAAATAATTTAAATATTAACTTGATTAAATTCGCATTTTAATCCATGCAGTTTAGGAACTTTATTGGTCTGAAATTATAAAACACTCTGTAGAATTTAGAAATAAGAATAAAGCTATTTCCTTGGCTATTTCCAGAATTTTTTCTTTATGAAAACCTTGAAGCCCATTTGTTTAGAGAAGCGACAGGCAACACTGCATTGAAAAAAGGTGTACTTTTTGCACTGAATTCTAGCAAAAAATAGTGTTTTCAGAATTATTCGTTTTTTCTTGTGTGGTTTGTTCAGCGATTTGTTGACTTTGATATGGTTCTATAGCATAGCGACGAAACCTCGGACGAAACTCTCTTTCAAAATTCAAAAAATGCTTTAATTCGTCGATACCAAATCTCTAAAATACCCCTTATAAATCAACTGACGTTTTACTGAATTGACCAATATTTCAACCGATAATAATAATAATAATAATAATAATAAATCGTCTCTATTATATATTAGAACAAAATTAACAAAAGTGAAATACATTACAATGTTTGACATCCATTCTTAATGGGCGAAGTTTAGCTGATGTCAGCTATTCATCGTTAACCTTATTTACAAAATGTATAATGAAAAAAGTATGTACGGTTAAAAGCGAGAGAAGCTCTCACATTACATTAATAATTTATGTTTGACAATTTTCCGAAATGTTAAAATAGTATTCGAAGTGAAATTGAATGTAACTTAGGCATTAAAGTCACGCTTTAATGCCTAAGTTACCCTAAGTACCTAAGTTACCTAAGTACCCCTGATGATTCCGTATTTTTAAACGGTAAAATGTCGGAGAGTCTGTACTTTGAAATAATGATCTGAATCTACAAAATAAACCGCTAGATCAGGTTTAATCCATTAGATTTTCCACTTAGTGGTTTTTGAAAAATGAGTCCACTAGGCGCCTCTCAAAACCACCAGAACCAATGGAAATTCCACTGAATTGGCAACACTGCGTCTAACAACTAAGTTGATTGTTAGACGAGATAAAGTAGTCTAACAAAGAAGTTGACTGTTAGTCGAGATAAAGTCGTTTAAGAATGAAGATGTCTGTTAGACAAGATAAAGTCGTCTAACAAACAAGTTGATTGTTAGTCGAGATAAAGTCGTCGAAGAAAGAATGTGTCTGTTAGACGAGATGAAAAGTCGGCTAACAAACGACTTAAAAAAATATTCCATGTGAGCTTCCAGCGCTTCCGTATACTAAATTGAACGAGACTATAAACAATCAAAACAAAACAAGGACAGAAGATTATTTTCTCCTTTTTCATCTACTGCTAATGCGTTTCCCTACGTTAACCGCTATCGCTATCGTCCGTTAACTACCGGCATTTATCGGTATTGCAAATCGTCTGTCACATGACCAAACATCCTCAAATGTCACTGTCAATAAATCAGATGCGGACTACCAGAGCCGTCTATATTGTAATACAAGCCATGAAGTCAACAATTGCAACGTCGCAATGCAATTTTGGACCACCGTTGACGTTAAACGGTGGTCGAAATTTTGCATTGTTTGAAGGTGCTTTCTTTAGGTGAGTCATGAACGGGAATCATATGCTACGGGAATCATATGTAGATGGTAGCATATGATTCCCGTTTGCCAAGCGGAAATTTGACAGTTCCACTTCGAAATGAACTTGGAAATGAAATTGAATGTAACCTAGGCTCCCAGGCATTCAACGTTTCAAAACTGCTTTCAGTTTTCAGTGCTTTCATTCAACCACAAAACATTCCCCTCATTCAACTTCAAATTGTAATTTGAGAATGTGAGAATGAGAAAGAAGCTCAGTGAAAAAATGTGGTTTCTGCGTTCTAAAAATTTAAGATTAAGGTATGTGGGTGGGTACTGAAGAAAAAAATATACATATTTAAATAGGGAAAATGGATGAATTAATGCCTCATCCTGAATTCCTCATTCATATGCACCAGCTTCTATGTTATGTGGAAAAATCATAGAAAACAGGTGCGGTTTCGTTTAGGACTTTGGAGAAACATTTTGGTGTGTGACGGAGATGGTGCTTTTCTTGTCCTCCAGAAACTGAGGAAATCACATCTCAAAATCTGTAACCATCTACCTACTGGCGGTTTTGATGTTTTATTGTTTAGAATCAATATTTTTTCCCAAAAAATCATAAAACTGTTGTTAGGTCAGGATATGTATTATGTTAATTCTTATGTTATAATTTGATAAACATCATACCTGTTGCGATAATATATAAGTTATTCTTTCAAGTTACTGTTTTATTGAACATTTTCCGTAACTCGTAATCGTAAAATACCTCAATTTTCAAAAGGTGAGTTCGAGTATTCGCTCTTAATACTCGGAGCGCTAAAAATTGTACGCGCTTAAATGGACAATTTCGCGCTCGGAGCGAAACTCGAACTCACCTAAAGAAAACACCTTCAATCAATGCAAAATTTTGACCACCGATTAACGTCAACGGTGGCCCAAATTGCGACGTTGCACGTCATTACTTCATGGCTTGTATTACAATATAGACGGCTCTAGAAAATCGAGAACATAATACGGAGCCATCTTGACAATATCACACACCTTTGTTCTTTCTTGAACTGATAGATTATTATATATATTCATATAGAGAAGCGTGCCAATTTCAAAATCCTGCAAATTGCCCGCTACAGATTGATATAAAAATTGCCACGTTTGTAGATGTTTTAACAAACGCACTCTAAATATAAAAGTGGTGCCATAATGTCAATCGACGGCATTACCACTAAAAGATACCCCAAACAGTTGCTTAAACACGGGCAAAGTCTCAACTTGATCCCAAGTGCCGTGTGGTATCTTTGATACCACACGGCACTAGTTGAATAACTTTTGAAGGGTCAAAGCGAATTACAAGAACAAAATGATTTTGAGATGCCAGAAAAGGTGGGAATTCAAATAACCAAATATCCAGGGATTGGTTTGGGTAAGCTTTTTGAAAAAAAACTAAGTATGTTGAAGTATGCTATGCAGAAATGATACATCCATATTGAAAAACAAACAACTCAAACTGCGGCATCCCTTTTTCAAATCCATCTTGTTCATTTCGATATCTTTAACGGTCTAGGTGCGATTTAGTTTTACCCATATCAATGACTCACCCTGTATAATTTTAAACAACTTTCGAAGTTGTAGCATGGTTTGGCTGGTGCTATCTCATGGTTATAATTAATAACTTGGCATGAAATGTTGGTACCTATCGATATTACCTAAGTTGTGACATGGTTTGGCTGGCGCTGGTCTCACATTCTTACCATGAGATGGGTAAGAATGTGAGACGGACTGCCACCACCGCAATGTGTTGTTTGACAAGAAAGTACTCTCTCTTTTAAACCGATTCAGAAAGATTGTCACAGTATGGAATAAAATATTGTACGATACACAGCCTCGAATTGTCATTAAAATGCTCGTCTACAAAATTACGGACTCGGCCTCCTCGTTGCCTCGTCCATAAACATCTTGACTCATTACTATTATGTGACGTGGAGATACAGATATTCATAAAAGTGTTGAAATTTTGTCTAGAATAGCTCCGTCTTCTTCATCTCTTTTACACCAATTTATTCTGCACTCAATTTTATAGAATCTCACACAATACGCAAGCCAATCTTTATATCAGTTTGACTACTCTTATTTTAATGTCAGATCTGCATATTTTCAGGAATAAACGCCATCTTTGAAATGTTGAGACATATTCTACAAGAAGGCAAACTTGAAAAAAGAATCCAATACATGATAGAAGTAATGTTCCGTATCAGAAAGGACGGATTCAAAGACCACGCGGCTGTCATTGAAGAACTAGACATTGTGGAAGAGGATGATCAATTCACACATTTGATCAAACTTGATGACGTCCTGCAAACTGACACGGAGGATACCTTGAGTAAGCTTATAAATCGATCTATGCTCAAAATCCTACAATAATATTTTTTTCCAGATGTATTCAATTTCGACGACGACTACGAAATAAACGAGGGAAAGTACAGGATCCTTAGCAAAGAAATTTTGCAAACTGACAGTGAGTCCGGATCAGAAGCTGGTTCGGGTGATTCAGGATCAGAAGAGGAAGACAGTGAGGGTGATGGAGAAGACGGCGAAGGTGAAGGGGATAAAGCTAGTGCCATCATAGATAATACAGAAACTACCTTGATCCAGTTGAGAAGGACTATCTATTTGACTATACAGTCTAGTTTAGACTTTGAAGAATGTGCTCATAAGTTGTTGAAGATGACTCAGAAGCCTGGTCAGGAGATTGAGCTGTGTCACATGTTTTTGGGTGAGATTTTTTTATAGTAATAAATATTTTGTCTATTTTAAAAAATGAAAAAAAAAACTGAGAATAACTCGACAAAAAAAGATTCTTCCTTTCACCCTCACTCCAATCTATGTATTATGAAATCATTTGCCAATCTACACGAAATCATTTTTAAAAATAGCGATTGGTGCTTTGCCTATAAGCTAACGTCCATTAGGTCTTTGTTCTACTAGAGTGTTGATTTCCTTTCACATTAACATCATTTTCCCACAACATTACTAACATCGATAATAAAAAAAAGTTTATAATACTGATTAGTGAAAAACTTTTTTCTACTGAGCTCTTGAATTAATTAAAACTTTATTTACACAAACTGATTGTTTATATTGAGCAAAAATATAAAGCTATATAGGTATACAGGGTGTATCAGAACCGGTTTAAGCTCAGTTTTTCAAATAGAAACGTTTATTTCTTAATACATTTCGGAGCACTGCCTGAAATTATAAACAGTTTTTGAGACCATATCCCTATTCAATAGTTTCCAAGATATTCGCATCTGAAAGAATTTTGAGTGGGGAACAGCTTATTAATTCATTTATTTAGCTGTTCATATATCAGAGAAATCTTAAATAAAAAAAAATCGTTACACCCATGGTAATATGTATGAAAAGCGATGTTGCCCATTTTTTTTTTATATCGGATTTTTTTTATTTAAATCGATTTTTCTGATTACAAACTCTTTTTCATAATAATATGTGTTGTGTTTTTTTTTTAAATAATTGATATTTCAGAAGGATTTATTGTGGACATAATATTTCATTACATTTCAAGTTTTGACACATTACATAACGCAACTTAACCACTGTCTCACTTAACTTGAGTCATATTTAACAAAGGGAGGGAAAATATATATTTTTTAATCGTGTGATTCAAATCAACGATTTTTTTTTCTAAATCATGTGATTTGAATCGCGATTAAAATCACTGATTTAAATCAATTGATTTAAATCAACGCAACCCTGATGAAAAGGACCTCAAATATGATAAAACTCTGATCCTGCATCAACTGCCTAACAGGTAAGTAATGGTGTGTTCTTCAATTCACTTTTTCCTGGCGATTTTTTTCAAAACATTGTTATGGCCCTTTTGGTTTTAAAGAAAAGGGAAAAGGGCAATTTGAGTTTTCGAGTTTGGCAGTGTCAGTGAGACATATTTCATAATATTCCGAAAACACTATTAGTTATCATCATTATGTCTGTAAAAAAGTACTGATGCGTACCTGAATGCACTAGAAGTGAGCATATTTGAAAGGCGTCGATTTCCTAAATCAGAACCTGGATTACTTTGACCAAGGGTGAGAAGCATAAACCATTCAAAACTTGCCTATGGACAATGAAAAAATTTACAATTTACACCGAGTTTGCGGCCCCTACTAGTAAGAATCATACCAAGGCAAGATTCGAATTTTCCGTGTCCAACCACCCTCATATACCAAATCTCGACCAAATAACTTCATTATTTCAAAAGTTATTTGAAGAAATCAAAAATTAAAATTTAACTTTGACATTAGGCAACCATGGATGGGACACACTTTTGATCAGGCAACCCTATACTGTTGGATAGGGAATTAAATGAGCTTTCTTTAGAATAAAAATCAATCAAATAACAGATGAGGGTATTTACAACGCCTGTCCACCTGTTTGTACCTGGCAACCTTATAGTTGTACCCAAAGGAAAGTAGGTAACCTATATTTTTCCAATTCCATGTGCAATTTTCTTTCGACTAATGATCGATTTTCATAAATAACAAATGAGGGTAGTTGATCAAAAAAATCAATCCAAGTAAATATTATTCAACAGTAAAGCCCGAAATTTTGCTAGGCAACCCATGCGCGATTTATCAATGAACAAACTATCTAACATATAATCTTTATTATAATCAAATAACAAATGAGGGTAGATATTTCTAATACCGGATCTTAGACTATCATCAGTAGAATCTAAATTTAAAATAATGCCGCATAACACTGGGACTCCCTGTAAACATGGTATCATTTCCCTTTCTCTTTTTTACAGACTGCTGCGCCGAACAACGTACCTACGAAAAATTCTACGGCCTCTTAGCACAAAGATTTTGCCAAATCAACAACATCTACATCGAACCCTTCCAGCAAATCTTCAAAGATACTTACGCAACAACCCACAGACTCGATGCCAACAGACTGAGAAATGTCAGCAAATTTTTTGCGCACCTCTTTTTCACAGACGCCATAGGTTGGGAGGTATTGGAAATAATGAAAATGAACGAGGAAGACACAAACAGTTCTAGCCGTATTTTCATAAAAATCTTATTTCAAGAATTATCAGAATATATGGGTTTGGGGAAGTTGAATACCAGACTTAAAGACCCCACCCTTCAGGGTCATTTTGCCGGATTGTTTCCGAGAGATAGTCCGAAAAATACTCGTTTTTCTATAAATTTTTTCACGTCTATTGGTTTGGGAGGTCTGACAGATGAGTTGAGGGAGCATTTGAAGAATTTGCCGAAGAACATGCCTGTTGATAATAAGGAAGAAAGCAGTTCCAGTTCGTCTTCGGATTCCAGTGATAGTAGTTCAGGTAATAGATTATTTTGAATAGTTTTTGTAGGTTTTTTCTGGTATGACAGGATTTTTTTTAAACATGCATTTTTTTTTTATTTCAGATACAAGCACTGACAGCTCAGATGAAGAAGAAACCTCCAATAAAAAGAAAAAACGTAAAGAATATCCACCAGAGAAGCCAAAATCACCTCAACGCTCTGACAAAAAACGGAAAGACTATGAAGATTTCAAACGTTCAAGAGATGAACGTCGTGGAGGAAGAAATCATTCAGAAGACAGGGAAAATCGCGACAGACAGAAAGACTCCAATGATCGGAAAAGGAGAGAATACGAACGGGTTAGGAGCAGAAATGAGGATAATATTAGTCAGCCTAAAGATAGAAAAAAAGCTCGTGAAAGCTCACGGTCAAGATCTAGGTCAAAAGATAGGAGAAGAGAGGATCGAGATAGACGAACAAGAGTACGAGATGAAAATGATAGGGATCGAACAAGAGAACACAGACATCGGGAGAGACGAAGAAGTTGAGCATAACCAAGAAAAAAGTGGTGAGAATTTGATCGATGAAATTGGTAATTTTATAAAATGATAAGTTGTTTGGTTTAGATGTAAATATATTAAATGTGGTGTAAAACATTCATTTTTCACATTCAATTTGTTTTTCGTCTACACGGAAATTCGTGATGCGGCATTGATTGTTCAGCAATTTTTTGAACGTATCCACGCAAACTCCGCCTGTTTGGTCATTTTCCAGTCCCATTTTCCAAAGTCTATCAAATTTGTCGCCAGAGAAATTGTGACCAATTTTTCCAAACAGAGACTTAATGAATTCTGCTGATCTTGGCTAAAAAAAGAACGGAATAACTGAAGATGGAAATCATTTGCACTTACTAGAAAAAAGTCTCGATATGTCAAGCCGAAATTTGTGTAGATACTGGGATTCATTACTGCTTTTGCAGAGGTTTCGTTGCCCAAATTTTCCAGATCGGCTCTACAACATGTCTCGGGTACTGATGGCCGAGGCAAGTCGGATCTTACTGAAGATATACCTGCTGCTGGAGAGTCTAGAAAAAAAGGAAATTTATGCTGTTTTTATTTGATCAAACTATTGCCCAGAATTTGAACTATGACCGACTAAATCTGCCCTCCCGGCGTCATAGACTGAAAACGCTCATACGCTTGCGCTTAAGTCTTCGTCCGACATCAAGTCACCATTATTTATGTTCGAAGATTGTTAACTTCAAACTAAGTTTCGGATTTGGTGGCATACAATTTACGTCTTCATTCAGAAGATTAGTTTCAGTTAGTAGTTGTACACTCCCCGACAATAAATTCCGGACAAGAATAATTTGAGTCAATTTGATATGTCTCAAGATATTGCTTTTGGTTTTGGAAAAATACTGATGGTTTGGTCATTGTACAGGAAGAAACAGAAGCTACTTTTTCACCCTCAAGTTTTTAACAAAAGATTGAGCGACAAAACTCTGCTTTATCATGTTCTGTTGTGAAGTGCTATCTTTTCTCAGCAAAATGTTTTTTTTGTCATGTCAATATCTGCTTTTTCAGTGAAGATAGAGAAAAATGCTGCGATATTTTATCAACAATGAACGAAAACATTCTTATAGACTTGCATGAAGTTTAGCCCTATGTCTTGAGATATTACCCTTGATTTTGGTTTTCGAAAAATACTTATGGCTTGGTGATTATACAAAGAGAAACAGAAGCTATTTTTTCACCCTTAAGTTTTCCACACCCTGTGGAAAAATTGGGTGACAAAATTTAGCTCCATTATACAGTGCGTGTGCAAAAAGTCCCGGACCCCCAAATTATTTCGAAAACGGTGTACAGGGTGATCAGTTAAGGATAGCGAGCGGCCATATCTCGGAAACTATTCATCGTAGAGGCTTGCGGCAAACAATTTTATTACTAAAACGGCCAAGATAAAAACCTGGAGAATATCTTCAAGTTTCTGAAATGGTCGCTAGGGGGCGTAACAACCAACACCAAGTAGAAAAATAGGATTTTTATAAAATTTTGTCCAATGAAAATATATCGACAAGCTGATTTTCAGATTTACTGACTATTTACCTACACTTTTTGTCTAAAACGTTTTTTTCTATCTATCATAATAAAGCGGTGGGGGAAGTTCAATTGTTTTTTTGAACAAACGGAGATTTCTCCCGTTTTGCTTGACCGATTTTAACGAACTTAGGCTCATACGAAAGAGAATAGTCTGCGCTATAAAATGCTCATTTGCTTTTTAATTTATGACATTCGCCGTCGCCGCTAGATGGCGTTAACTGAAATGGTAGCATATTTTTGAGTTTTTTCCAAAAAAATTAAATGTAATGGTATATCCATTTTCATATATTTCAAAAGGGGGATACATTTTCCTAAAAAAAAAATTAAAAAAAAACAAAAATTGAATAAAAAAGAAAATGTACCCCTTTTAAAATTTATAAAAATGAATATACCATTACATTTGATTTTTTTGGAAAAAACTCAAAAATAAGCTACCATTTCAGGTAACGCCATCTAGCGGCGACGGCGAATGTCACGAATTAAAAAGCAAATGAGCATTTTATAGCGCAGACTATTCTCTTTCATATGAGCCCTAAATCAATGGCCCAAGTTCGTTAAAATCGGTCAAGCGAAACGGGAGAAATCTCCGTTTGTTTAAAAAAACAATTGAACTTCCCCCACCACTTTATTACGATAGATAGAAAAAAACATTTTAGACAAAAAGTGTAGGTAAATAGTCAGTAAATCTGAAAATCAGCTCGTCGATATATTTTCATTGGACAAAATTCTATAAAAATCCTATTTTTCTACTTGATGTTGGTTGTTACGCCCCCTAGCATCCATTTCAGAAACTTGAAAATATTTTCCAGGTTTTTCTCTTGGCCGTTTTAGTTATAAAATTTTTTGCCGCAAGCCTCTACGTGGAATAGTTTCCGAGATATGGCCGCTCGCTATCCTCAACTGATCACCCTGTACAATATCGAAAAACTTTTAATAGGTATCAACGGAATCTATCTAACTATCACTACTTCAATTATACAGGGTGCCTCATAAAGATGTGGTAGACCAAACATACTTTTTTTAAATGGAATACCCCCTTTTTTATCACTTTTTCCGATTCCTCGTAACATTTTGAACAAAAAATATGAAACATGTCTTATGGCTAATTAGTTTTCGAAATAATTTGAGTTGAAATAAGTTAATTCTTTATCTGCAATTTCACCCATCATTCTTTTTTGGCATGTTTGCTGTATTTCACATTTTTACAACCTGAATTCTCTGCGTCAAACAAACTCTTGAAGTGTCACTAACCGAAAAGGAACGTGTAACTTTGTTAATGATAAGAGGTTTTGGGATCAGACAAAGATCATCGTTCGAAACAAAATAATTATATAAAACAACGGCTCTGGTACACTTTGGGACCCCTCGAATTTCGCACTTCTAATGAATTTATTTGAAAGATAACGTGAAATCTTGAAGGTTATTGTGCAAAAAAAATTATGGAATACTCATAATTGACAAAAAAAAAACGAAAAAAACCTTTGTAAAGCAAGCAAGATACTACATTGCCTAGTGATTTTCGCGTTGACATGTTATATTTTTTAATAAAATAAGGCAGCGATAGCGATATTATTCTATTATTAAGTCCATAAGAGTGGGAAGAGGTCGTATTTTAACATGAAAATAAACAAATTTATTACTGACAGTCCGCCATATTATTGACACTGTCAATATTAGTGTTAATGATGGTGTTCATGTCGTTTTCTGTTATGTAGTGATGCGGTGTTGCCAGCGATATCAGGTCTAGATGATATGGTATAATTTACATTTGGGTTAGATTGGGTAAGCTTGGCAAAACTAAATGATGTCGCCATCATCTCTTTATATGACAGGGTAAAGTATTTGACTTTTGGGTTTGATTCCGCAAAAAAAGTTGTTTCATTTTCACAAATAATTCTTCCAAATGTCACATCTTGGCAACATGATATTGCATGTGTCATTTTTTTGTCACTCAAAGATAACTTACAAGAAGTTTTCGCATTGACTGTTTTGAAAAAACGTTGAATTTGTAGACTTTTGAAATATTGTTTTTTTTTCAAAACCTCATATTCCATGAATTTTTTTGTTCACATGGAACACACATTGAAAACAGTGCAAATTCGAGGGGTTTTAATATGTACCAGATCCTAATACAACTTTTCCAAACCGGCAGCCGATATTAAAATCTACAGTTTCGAAGAGACCGGCTTTTGCGGAGATAAAGTTCGTCCCGAAAGACCGAAATCAGCAGTTGATGACGAAAAAATTAAATTTTTGTGAATAAATGATGCAAAAACGGGATGAGAATAACAATTCTTTAATCAAATAGTTTTTTCGGATGGGGCAACATTCATGTTAAACGAGACTATCAATCGACATAATTGCCGTTACTGGACCGACCAGAATCCACATTGGATGCAAGAAGCACACATGCAACAGCCTCAAAAACTAAATGTCTTGGCTGGCATTATTGGCTACAGATTAGTGGGTTCTTTCTTTGTAGAGGTAATTTTGAATGCCACATGGCATGGAGCTCCGCCTCATTTTGGGCAACACGTTTGAGCCTATTCAGACAATACTTTCCCTAATCGCTGGAAAGGGCGAAGAGGCCTCATAGAATGGCCCGCTAGATCTCCAGATTTAACGACCCATGATTATTTCCTCTGGGGACACTCGAAAAATTAAGTGTATGTGACAAAACCTGAAGATCTAGACGAGTTGAGAAGAAGAATTATTGAAGAATGTGCCTCTATCAGCCAAGAAGTTTTACATAACGTCATCGACAAATTTTAATTTATTTTTATAACTCAGCACATTGTCAAACGGTAGGGGGAGGACATTCTCAACATTTAATCAAATAACGATTCACATTAAAGTTCATTTTTGTTCCTTCAAAGTTAATAAATAAGAATAATATCGCAAAATCTACAAAGTTTCTGTTTGGTCTCTCAACTCAAATTATTTCGAAAACTTGTGGGTTAAGCCATAAGACATGTTCCATATTTTATGTTCAAAATGTTACAAGGAATCAAAAAAAAGGGGTATAGTTCAGGCAACAAAGATAAAAAAATGCCGGTTAGAGGAAAAAATTGGTGTATTTGCGAATTTTGGTATAAGTGTAGGTTGAGATGTCCTGAACAACATACTAAAAGTCCTGATCGGTGGGGGGTGAGCTAAAGTGGAGGGAGGTCTTTGTTGGTCATTTTTCTAGCTTTCTCTTGAATAACTTGAAAACGAGACCAACCAGCGAAAAAGTACTGGAGTACTAAATTATTCTATGTGAAATTTTCTACAAAAAAGGTCTCCTGTATTTTTTCGCTAGAAGGAGAAAATAAACTGGAGAAAATGAATAAATGTTAAAAAATCAGATTTTCATATGAAAATATAAATTGAGTCTCAACTCCTTCCTCTGACGTGCCACCCACCGATGCACTTTCACTCAGTCATTGGCCCCACTTCTCACTTTTTCAGGTGGTCTACTAAGAGTCTTCGTATTCCTTCATGTATCGAGGTCTAAGCTATACACTCAACCCTTCCAGTTTGGTACGCCACTGATTGAAATTTTTGAAAGTCCATGCGATATATGAAATCTCATGATTTTTGTATGAACGGGTTCGGAAATATTGAGGAAGAAAAGTCTCTGGTGTGCTCTATTTAAATAGGCGTAGCTCCCGTAGATAAGATTTTGTGTCAAATCGTTATAGGATTCTTTTTTCAAGAAAATCCCTGATAAGAATACCCCGTGACAATAAATCACCCACGCATTTTTTTACCAATGTCTAGGAAACACTCCGTATTATCATATAGTTTTTCCTTCATCCATATCTCCTTACATGTCAATCTTAGCGTCAATAAGTACCGAACTTTTTTTGATGAGAATTTTCTGTAGAATAATTGAGTATTTTTATGTTTATTTGCTTAAGGTCTTGGTTTTCCCGCTATTCATGAAGACCAAAAAAAAATCTTCAGACACCCTCCACCACCTTAGCTCGCCCCCCACCGATCAGGACTTTCAGTATGTTGTTCAGGACACCTCACCCTACACCTATAGCGAAATCCGCAAATACACCATTTTTTTCCTCTATTTTTCATTCGTTGCCTGGGCTAGTATTTCATTTAAAAAAAGTGATGTTTGGTTTACCACATCTTAAGGAGGCACCCTGTATAATTGAAGTAGTGATTGTAAGACGGATTTCGTTGATACCTGAAATATTTATATTGAAAGTTTTTTGATATTGTACATCGTTTTCGAAATAATTCGGGGGTCCGGAACATTTTGCACACTCTCTATTGTGTCGTGAAGTGCGATCTTTTCTCAACAAAATGTTTTTTTTGTCATGTCAATATCTGTTTTTTTTAAAGAAGATACAGATGTTTATGATCAACAATGAATGAAAACATTCTTATAGACATGCATGAACAAAATAAATGTTCCAAAATTCCATATGGTTCCAATTTACCCAATGTTCCATATTGGGCAAATTGTTCACCTCGAACAGTCTTTGGAGGCGGTAGTATCATGGTGTGGACTGGATATCAATACATGGCCGTACAGATCTTGTATTGATTGAGAATGGGAAATCCAACACATGGGATAGGTATGCTAGGATTGCAAGGTGGACATAATCGTAATAGACATCTGGAGACCTTGCCTGATTTGCGAGAAGCCCTTCTTGATAAATAACAAATGATTCTCAAGAGGCATCAAAAGCATGCCAGATATAGGAATACGATGTGACAATGCGCGCTATCAATTTATGAACATTTTGTTCATGCAAGCCTATAAAAATGTTTTCATTCATTGTTGATAAAATATCGAAAAACTGCAGCATTTTCTTTAAACATCTGTATCTTCTCTAAAAAAGCAGATATTGATATGACCAAAAAAACATTTTGTTGAGAAAAGATCGCACTTCACAACAGAATATAATGGAGCTAGATTTTGCAGCTCAATTTTTCCACAGGGTGTTGAATACTTGAGGGTAAAAAAGTAGCTTCTGTTCCTCCCTGTATAATGACCAAGCCATCGGTATTTTTCCAAAACCAAAATCAAGGGTAATATCTCAAGACATAGGGCTACACTTTGGTACAAATTTCACTAAAATCGAACAACAAATAAAAAAGTTCTGGGATATCAATTTGAGTCAAATTATTTATGTCCGGAATTTATTGTCAGGAAGTGTAGTTTCCACGGAGCAGACAATAATTGCGTTGTGGGTCCAAAATCACACTTGACGTTATTTTGGATCCGGACATTTACGGTATTTCAGATTATTTTCCAGTGTTTTCAATTCCGGAAATCTAAAAATGACGGATGATTTTCAAAGTAGAAATAAATAAAGATCAAATAATAAGTTATTAGACTATGTAGTGGTAAAAGTACCTTATAGGAAGAAGAGATTAGCTTTAGTCTAAGTCTAATGAACAATTTCATCAAATAAAAGAACTGTTATCATGACGTGAAATTTCAATAAATAAAGTGGCCACTAGTATTGTCATTAGAATAGACATTATTCTCATTTCCAGGATGAAAATGAGTTATAGACGTTTTATCTCAATATAACTATAACACGACCTTATCCCACTGGTGACTTATGGGCTATTACCGTAAAATGTGATGACGGGCATACACATTGGGCCAAGTCTCACAAACGTCGGCCAACACGAATGTGTGGTCTAACTGTTTGCCTGAGTTTGCTTCGTTGTCGGGTAATCACGACCAATCAAAGGGACTCCATCGTCATTTGGATTAGTTTGGGTTGCCCCAAAAAGCTCTAATGAGTGGACGGCACAAATAATGCAACAATACACTGGATATTATCGCATTATTTGTGCCAATGTGTGGGCACACATTGGTGTTTCTTTGTCGCAATAGGTTACGTATGCTACTGTTTGTTAATGGCTTTCCTGCGGTTACGTCATACTTTCCCGTCTCTCCTACACATTGAAAAAAAAATCACGTACGTCTGGACGAGGGTCTTTCGGATCAATTTGTCAAATGTCACATGTGGTGCGATCAATCTACGACATACTGCCAAACGTCAAATACTGTGACGTGACCGCAGGAAAGTGATGAACAGACTGTATATAGTCTATGAAAAGTAAACTAAACTACGAGTAGCGACAGCCCGATATTCAAGTTTCAGGGCGCATGCGTTAAATTAGGTGAATTTACGTGAATAATGACAAGAGAATTTGTCAAATATCGTCATTTTTATAAAATTCGAGTTGATAAAAGAGCGCTTTCATTGATTTTTGCAAGTTATTTGTGATTTCTTTTCAGAATGCCTGGAAATGCAAGTGAGTCGTGTGTGTGTACATACATCAATACGTTGTGATTAAAAACTTTGTTTGACTTCCCCGAAGATATTGAAAGATGAATTTTACATTTCATCATGTTAGCAGTGCATAAATGAGACGAATTTTTCTCATTGAGACAACGAAATTTGGCCCCCGACGACAAATGCGCCGATGTGAGCTGCCGCTACTCGTTGTTGCTTAGTTTACTCTGGTTTATACGAAAAAATAACTAGATACCGCGTATCCCACTGTGACTAGCCCGCGAAAAAAAAATATTAGCGAAGAGGCCATGTCAAATTGCTTGAAATCATTTCCAAGTTTCTAGAACTGCCGCTAAGCATCATAATCTTCGGTTTTTTTTTGACCATTTTCCCCCAACTGCCAGAATAAAGTGGTTGGGGAAGGTTAGATCTCTTTTTAATCGAATGTCAATAACTCCGGACAGGATAATCGATATCAAACGAATTATGTCTCTTGAGAAACAGCGTTTCTTACTCTATGTCCTCCTTTATGAATAATAATAATATGCATTTTACAGTAGACGCCAGAGGGCGCTCTCTTACAACTTTACAAAAATTCAAAATACAAAACTCTATGTGTGATTTCAACTTTATTGTAAAGAGGAATAACCGCTTCTAAAGTCAGTCAAACCGGCTTTATATATTTATTCAAACAAAGGGTACCTATTGGCAATAATTTGATCATGAAAAACTTTATAAGGAAAAGTAATTCAACCTTTGTCCCTCTAATCTTGCTTAAGGATAATTTTTTTGTAAAAAAAATGTTTTTTAAACCACCTCTGTTTCCAGCGGATTTTTTTTTTAAATTTTAACGTTCATCCATGTCATTTTGATCTTTATGCAGTCCGCAGTTATTAACATTTGAATAAATACTCTCTAGTACCATGAGTGTCATGGAAAATGAACATACCGAGATAAAAACATTTTATGCAAAAAGAGCCCTATTTAGTTGTGTTTCGAAAAGTATAGCAGTAAAATTCTCGAGAACACTTCCCTAAGGTAGTTTTTTTGAAAAAACTGAAACAATCGCCAAAATTTCAGAGCGAGTAGCACAGGATCTTCAGTATAAACTGTTCTCAGGGATCCTCATAATATACAGGGTGGTGCAACCAAGATGGGTTGGACGATTGTGGGAAAATGGTGGAGAATTGGGATATTTTTTTTTTCTTGATTTAATTTCACTTCTCAAAAATGGAAGCATAGAAGGGAAAATACATATATTTTTTTAAACATGTGATTTAAATCAACGATTTTATTTTGAATGTCATGTGATTAAAATCGCGTTTCACATCATCGATATTGATGATAATCACACATAGCTCTTCATTTCAGGTGAATATTACAGGCCAACCTTACCAGTATTGTCAATAAACAAATAATCACAGCTGGCAGCTTGCGAAGTAGACATATAATATTGGCTTTCTTTCGGTATATCTGAAAATATCGTATTTTCATTATAATTGACTAACAAGTATAATCAACAACCATCAATCTGAATTGTTTCTTCGAGCTTATTAATATTTATAAGATCGATAAATTTCCTATAGTTGATTTTACCATCAATTATATATCCTAAGTGATGAGCCAGGTATTCCAAATTCTTTGAAAATCTTACATGATCACATGCAAATAACTGAAACAATGATCCTATGGGAATATAACCCGTTTTATCCTGGAAAATTCAAGGTTTATTATCAAAGTCAGCAAGTAACAAACGTACTATGTCTTTATTAAGCGCTTTTTTATAGACATCTTCCAAACTGTACCCCTTGGAACATTTTTCTTTTAGTAGGAACTTGGTTTTATTCAGAGAGCTCTGCCAGTCATGATAGTCACGTTTGAAGACACACGGCTTGACTGCAGGGTCTTTCAACAAGTCGGGAATTTTATAGAAATCTTGAACTGAAGGTCTACCAAATGCGTGGCCCTTTGGTACCGAATTAATATTGTCATTTCTGTAGAACAGTAAATTATTATTCGGTTTTTAAAATGTGTCAAAATATTACGGCGCAAGGGCTCTTCCAAGCGGATGTTGAGTTCTTTTGCGGAAGTCCGCTTGATATTTATTGGCATGTACTAAAGGTTCGTTCTCATGCCAGTTTACCGCACATTTCGTTCCTAAACCTCTGGGATCGTATTTTGATTTTCCTCCGAAACACTGGTTTGGATTGAAGGATGGTGGCAAATACCTTGAAGAAATCATCTACTCATTCATCTCCTATTTTCTCAATTACCCTCTGTCAATTCTCTCCGATGGATTATAATCATTATGAGTTTTCTTGTACATTTCATGGCCAATCTGACTATCTCTCAAAACTTCATAATGGGATTTGGGAGGATTCACTAGTTCTCGTACAGGGGTCCCTAGAAGAATCTATGAATATTTGATTTCTTCCAAAACCAGCAGTCTATCTACCCCTCACAGAAGGTTCTCCAAAGGTCGTTTCAACTGGATCCATTCCCCTTGGTAGCCCTGAGTTGGGATCTCTGGATTTGCCCAATTGTGCATTCCAGTAAGAACTATAAGGTGTTTCTTTCAGATCCATAATAAGCCTTTGGTATCTGGTCATTACTGGGGGATTCAAAGCTTCTCGAGCCTGTGATAGTTGATTAAAATGATGTGAACCTTAGCAGTATATAGTACCTCTGTGTCGGTTCCCCTGAATTCAGCGTTTTGAAATGGTGGTGGTTTTCTTGGAGGTACAAAGACATCCTCCTGCCAAATCTTAGCGTCATGTTTGATTGCTTCGATTTCATCTTCTATTCGGTATTGCTGCAAACATTTTGCCAATGTGTCATTGGGGTCTCCTGATACCTTTCCAGCCTGTTTCATTTGAAGATTTATTTATACCTTTGAATTATTATAAGACGTTCTTACCGCACAAATGATGGGGGAGCGATCTATGTATTTTCCGTAGTTCCCAGCCATTCTGCGTATAAATTTGTAAAAATATGGGAAATATACAATTCAATGAATCGTAATGGTTACTGACATTGACATATTTTAAAATAAACAACAAAAATCACAATCCACCCACAACCAAAACTTCAAAAATAATACTATTTCATGTCTGCAGTCTCAACACAATTCTGGTTACCTAAATGGTAAAAAACTTACCCTAATTCATCCAAGTTTTTTCAGGGCGTTATGTTCCAAACGTTTTGACATTAGTTACTACCCATTGCGTGTAATATCATGTCGTATTAGCAGAGCCTAACATATATCAAAAAAGTGGGCGATGATGGCTTTTACTCACAAGGATGAATAAGTCGCCGACGAGTAGTGTAATCATCCGAGTGAGTAATGGCCATTACCCGCGAACAAAATACTATCCTTTTTTCATGACTAACAAATAAAAGACACGAGTTACGTTATACAAAATAATTGATAACAAAATAACACTGCACATTGACCATTTTGAATGTTGGCCAAGTCATGACGTTAGCTAATTCAAGTTAATTGATTTGAACGTTGACGTATATCGTCAATTTGCAGAATTTTCTGATTGGCTCTGGACCAGCGATGAGTTGGCCTTTCCAATTGGTAGAGCTGCAGTGACCGACAGCGGAAAGCATAGTCTGTAACTACTACATATTATCATCGGGAAGACGATGCTTTATTGCTTCTCCTGAATGGCCCCATAAGATGTGTTCCTACTTTTTCATATTGATTAAAGTATTCCGTCGTCGCCGAAGAGTTCAACAGACCTTGCCTTTAGATGTTCAATGAAATCGTTATCAGTTATCATTTAGTCGAGTCGGGGTGACACGACGTCCAGAGCTATCAATTTTTACGTTCATATCTTCAATAACCATATTTCTAATTGGATTCCATTTTTCCTGTCTCCTCTGATTTCTAAAGAAGGTGCTTGCACTATGAGAATAGAATAAAAATAAAACTTTTTTCTACGAGCGTGCGCAAAGTAGCCACTTCGCACACTCATTTGCGTGTGCAAAGTAACCTTTTCCCGCACTCAAATGTCAACTCAAATAACTACCTACCAATTTGTTGTTTAAAACTTCGTTTCCATACCAACCAAACTGTAGATAATGCACTTTGTAATTCACAAAATAATGTTCTTGTTACTTTTCCCTTTTCAGTCAAAATCAAAATGAAACACACAATTCTTTTTTTGCGTTGAAAACGCATTCGCCAGTAACGTAAACAAACATTGATAATGATGACTTTCAATCGGCATTTGTCAGTTGTTCTTGCTTGATTTTGGTTCAAACTACTGTGTTTATCGGAAATATTCGAAAGATTTGAGCTGAATACTGGCATCAAAAAAACCTGATCATGTATACAAACAAACGGACAATCAAATTTATAAAAGTATAAACGATTAAACGAATAAACGAAGACTGACTGATCTTAATGACGCCTCTGAGTGTCATGTCTAATCAAAACAGTGTTGCCAATAGCAGGGAATAAGGCGACAAAAGAGGAAATTTTATGAACAGTGATCGGACATGCCCTTGCATTTCAAATATAAAATAAATCAATTATGATTTTGATTAAACCCATATTATCCAATTTCCAGCTGCCGCCACAAACTGTTCTTTCAATATAAATATATTGTTAATCATAAATAATCATTATTCTCAAGTTCTATGTTTTTAAGTGTGTTCAAATAATATATTATCTAAAGTTTTTCGTGTCTAATCTGTGAACGCTCGTAGAAAAAATATTGTTCCTAACAAGTTCGCAAAGTGTCTTTCCCGCCCTTAAAGCATATCCGAACTCCGCTCCGCGTCGTTCGTCTAACTGCTTTTGCGTATGGGAAAGCATCACTTTGCGAACTTGTTAGGAAAATAACTATATTCCTTCAGAATAGGGAAATATACCCCTCCAGCGTTAACGAGTACGGGAATATTCACCTTATTCTCCAAATAGTGTCACCACCAGCGTTATTTAGTCAAAAAAAGAGATTATTTTGAAAGACAAAATTAAAACAAATACGTGGTCGTTTCAAAAAATAACTTAAAGCAAGATGGTACCAACAACGCTTCTTTGAGACATATAGCTTTAGTGCTGTCGGAACTAAATCAAGCGAATGTAGCTGGTTTATGCATACCGCGGAGTCGAGAGTTCTGGATTGACTGTGGGTTTATAGACTTGGCGTTGGCGCTCGCGCCGACGCCGGCATTATAAGTTGCAAACAAGTATTTTCATAAGACAATTGATAAACGTCAACGTCGGCGCTGAACCTGATTGAACCCCTTACTGCTGCATTGCCGCGGATGTTCAAATGATTGAATTGGGAAATGTTTTCCATAGACAAATCTATACAAGAGATATCTTGGTGAAGGCCGGACTCGGACTTCACGCCACATACAAATGAGCACACTTATTCTATTTCCAGGAATTGTTTGCATTATCTATTTTTTTAACTTGTACCAGTGGCGTTCGTGCTGGGTTTAAACTAAATATTTATGAAAAAAATGGTGTCATATTTTTCTGTTTTCCCTGTAAATTATTTTTTTTTTGTAATTCTCATTTATTTCTGAGCAAATTTGATCTCTTTACTTTCTTTCGTCCGACGTTGCGTGTTCGTTTGAAAAAAAACACTGTTTGTTCAAATTTTTTATGTTTATTCACTGTGTTCAAATGTGACTCTAATTTTTGTTTAGTTTTTTTTTAACTGACAGACAACTAAATAACTAACAACCGTCAGCAGATAATTGACAGGGTTTCATAGATATTATGAAAAAACATTATATGATTTATTTAAATCTTTAATGCCCTGTATCTCAAAAGTTAGAACTTCTAGGACATGCGTTTATATGAAGTTTTTTTTTTAATTAACCCAAGAGTCAATATTTTCGCACTTATCTATTCACACTCTGTATAATACCCTAATAGGGTTGTTTTTCTCGCGCCGCGCATGCGCACTAGTCAGGGCAACTGGTGGCTGGAAATGTCAAATTCTTGACAGTTTTGATTTTGACTTATGACATGTGACAATATTTTATAACCTCCAAAATACTGTCAGTGTAAGTGCCAAGTTTGAGTGAGTTTTTATCGAGTTTCATGAAGAGTAACATATTTTTTGATACAGTTGATACACAGATAAAACGTGAGTACCTGAACTTGAACGATAGGTCAAGAACCGCCATTTCAGTATAAGCAAAAGTCATATTTTTGACATCTCTTCCGCGTTCACATTGCACGAAAGATGTTATGCTCTATCCTTGTTCTACTTTCAACTAGACAAGGATAGAAGCACGCTCGTGAACGCGGTACTGCTTGTCAGTTGCCCTGGTTAGAACGCATGCGCCTTACGCTATCGGCGAGATAAACAACCCTATATAATTTAATCTCCAGAAGCCTGGTGCGACTTTACCCAAATCAGCGGTTCATAGCTGAGCGTGAACCGCCTTCTACACTTTTGTATGTATTTCAATAAGCATCAAGTGTATTTCAGAATACTGTCAATTTTATCCGAAAAAAAAATAACAATGAGAAGCTACAAAACTTTTCTGTCATCAAATATTTTGTTTTCCTTGGTTTTTCATGGTTTTCCATAACGGTTGCTATGAATTATATAGCAGTTTCCGCTTTATGTCTGTTTTTGTTGAATGTTTCTATGTACCTATAATCAAGTAAAATTATATCGCCCCATACATATAGGGTATAATTAAAAAAAAACACGAAAAAGCTGATTTTCTCAGGGTTTGTCAATTACTGTCTGTGTGTAAAAATAGCAAAATCGGAAATTTTTATGTGGAAGAATTTGAGCATTGGGAGTGTTTTTTTTTAATTGTGCTACAAGAAAATAATCAGTTGCAAATTGAACATAAGAACATTCTCTATCACTTTGCTTCATGAATTGTTCTTATCTTCAATATTTCTTGACCAAGGCCCTTCATTGAGCCGTTGGGGGTGATTTTCAGAAAACTTCTCCTATAGCAAATTGACTCGTATGAAAGTTGTCCATAATAAATAGACAAGCAACTTTCTTCTATGATAACTTCCTTTGTCACTTGATTATTTTTGGAGATAGCGTCCAGTTCATGGACAAACAAGGCTAGTTTCGTAATTTCTGTTTAGTTCTGGAAATTCAGCAAATTAAAGCTTTCGATAATAAAATTACATGTAACCTTCGATATGATACTATGTATCCATTTCCACCTAGAACTAAACATGGAACTCGCGTTCAGATGTTTCATGAAAATAATAATAATATGATCTTTATCATCAAAAAGTTTTACAATTGAAAATTTAATAAAGATGCTTAAATACGAGATGGCTGAATGAGGGCGTAACTGAAACATTAAATAAATAATATTGTATAAATATAGCTGTATAAACAAAGTATAAACACTCATCAAGCTTAAAATTACATAAACGTGTAAATTGCATAAAAATGAGAAAAAAATGGTAAATCAAATAATAAAATGACGACAATAGGAGAAAAAAAATATATTCGTATCGTCTTCTTTTGTAAATTGATACCTATGCCAAACCCAGACACAAAGGAATTATTGGATTGGTTTTCTGATGCAAAATATAGTCAAGTAACAAAAAAGTTTCTTACGCAAAGGTATTATACCTACTCTGAGTACAAGAACCTTTGATTTGGTAAATTTGCAGAACTAATAAAAATTACGAATCCACCCCAATTTGTCCATGAACTGGGCACTATCTCCAAAAACAATCAATTGGAAATCACTCCAAACGGCTCATTGAAGGACCGCTAATTCGGGAATGAAAAAAAATAATGAGTAAAAGTTATAAAGGATGTTCTTATGCACAGTTTTCATTTGATTATTTTGTTGTAGAACAATTAAAAAAAAACAACCCTTTTGCTCAAATTCTCCCACATGAAAATTTCTGATTTTGCTAATTTTATACTCAGAAGACAGTCACTGATAAACCCTGAAAAAATCAGGTTTTCCGTTTTTTATGCAAATGACAATTTTTTTGGACTACTTAGAACACACCAGGCATTTTTTCTACGTGGCCTACGTCTTATTTTTGTTAAACAGCATCAAAAATCCTTCTATATCAAAATCAAACTTCAGAATATCTGACTATTTTTATTCTTGGCCCGGACGCCCGGACTATAAGTATTATTTATCCTCGTTGCCCCGCGTTTGACAGTCTTCATCGTAAACATTATAACTTGGATACGATGAAAGTTTGTCAAAAGTTTTAATTTCAAGGCCAAATAAATATGTTCCCATTGAATCAATGGGGAAAACAAGTTTTTGACGCTTCTCATTGTTATTTTTTTCTCGGATTTTATTTCAAAAAACATTAATGGGGAACGCATCACTTTTGTTTTATTGCTGGATTCGGAAGTTCCTGAAAAATAATACTTTTTGCTGTTAGTCGAAAATTGATGGAAATATAACGCTTTGAAATGTGCAAAGATCACTAAGTTATGACGTCACACACCAACCAAACGCCATGCTCAGTTTGTCCAAGATAAGAATGTCTATCATGGGGATCTTGGAAACCATGAGAGATACAAAGATGGTTAGATTACAGAGAAGTTGCGCATTTTTTAGCCTAACAATATGCCGTTTAGAAAGTTTCAAAATTCCAAGTAGTTCTGGAGATATGTCTAAAAAACCGAAATTTGACAATTCCGTTTTTAATTTTTTCTACAAGCGTGCGGAAAATACCACTTTTCCGCAAGCATTTTAGTTTTTAAAGTGATCTGCAATCGCGTGCGGAAAAGTGGTACTTTCTGCACTTGCTAGGTAAACTACTATTTTATCAAATGTTGTGGTGACATCAAACGACAGCTAACTGAAAAAATAACGTAAGCAAAGAATAATAAGAACATGTCTAAAAACTATCAGTACATATTTCTTAAACGAAACTATTATCAATAATAAAATTATAACAATGCAATCGTCATAGCAGTCATACAGTTCATTTCTTTTAGTTACAGTGACAGAACAAAGTTATAGGTTAAAGGTTGGCCAACCTTTTTATATTAAAATGGTCACAAATTGAACTATGATTCGTTTTGTTGGGGTATGTTCAAAATATATTTGCTATGATAGAAAAAAAGTTCGAAAAAAGACTGTTATAATTATTTCGGAATAGATGTAGAAGTTGAAACTTCTTCAATAGAGAAGAGTGATATGAATTTGAACATACTCAATAAAATATTTTATATTTCCATCACTTCGAATGGTTTATCCAGGTCCACCATTATTATTTATTGCCCAGTCTTATTTACGATATATGGATGAAATATAATAAGAGGGTGTACAGGGTGGCCAACAAAGAATGCGAGGTACTGTTTCTGGAAAACTATCCATCCTAGAGGCTTGCGACAAAAAAAAATTATGACTAAAACGGCCAAGAAAAAAACCTAGAAAATATTTTCAAGTTTCTGAAATGACCGCTAGGGGGCGTAACCGGGAGGAAAGATAGATTCTTTAGCAGATGGGTTGGTTGATAGGATACTACACACATATCCAAAAGTCTTGGACTCCTCCGGTTTTTTCCCCATTTCTTCTGATATTAAAGATCTAGACTAGATATGCGATTTCAAAGATGTCAAAAATTGCCTAAAATTGGCAATTCTGGCTAAAAGCTTGAGACATTTATCATTTTAAGCAACTTCAAAACCGCGTGTAGGCTTTAAAATTGTCAATAATTGTAGTGGTATTTTCAGGGTCGGTATAATTGTTGCCCCTCTTTCGAATGTAGTCATCCATTTTTTTCTAAAACCACTTTGAAAAACCATCAAGAGTGGCTTTTTTTTTCTTTCAGAGGTCAAAAAGGTATACCTAATGACTTTAAAACAAAAAAAAAGTCCGAGCACCCAAACTTGGGAAAAGAATAGAGTACTTATTTAGGTGACCAGACTTTTAATATCTGTATAAATCGGGATCCAAGACTTTTGGAGGTGTGTGTATTAACAAAGTTCACTAATAGAAATAAGCTGCGTCTAATCATTACTGATTTTCTATTTCTGATTGATACATTGTGAAGAAGTGTGGTGTGGTTGCATGTAATTTCATTATGGACACCTTTAATTTGGTGAATTCACTAAGGGGTATATGCACCGTAGAAATCTAATCCGGATGAAGACTTCATCGCGATTGTTTTCCATTAGGTGGTATGGAGGATAATCGCGATAAATGCTTCATCCGGATTAGATTTCTACGGTGCATATACCCCTAACTCAACAAAAAAACGAAACTACCCTATTTTGTCCATGAACTGGGCGCCATCTCCAAAAAAATCAAATGACATAGAAAGTTCAAAGGGAAAAATTCCTCATATTTTTATTATGAACAACTTTTATACAGGGCAATTTACTGGTAAATTATTTCTTAGAAAATCACTTCAAAAGAGTTTATTGTGGAAAGCACCCATTTATTACAACAAAGAACTGGACTTCAACACGAGGAGTTTTCTTCATCGGATTCATAAGCCATTGTCTCATCTTCCGAATCAGATTCTTCTTCGAACGATATGATTAAAGGAGAAACGTTGGAGACTTCTGTGTTTCCCATATATTTCCTCCAATCTTCTCTGATCAATTTTTCTGTGTGATCAACACAATTTGGCCACATTTCGCAGGTGAATTTTGAAACGGTCTCTTGCCAAATGTATTTTACTTTATTATGGTTAAAAATAGTGGTATCCGAAATATGCCTATATTATAATGGGTTTTGCAAAAGGCCCAGACCATTTCAATTGGATTATACTGGCAATGATATGGAGGCAATCTAAGAACCTCAAATCCCTTTGCTTTCAGATACTCGTCAACCACATATTTTTTTCCCAGATTTTCTGACAAAAGAGGTTTGGCGAGGCACCAAAGCTCTTTTTTTGTACACGAGCCATTCACGAAAATGTTTTGAGATAAAAGAAATTCCGGAATCGTCGATTTATTTGAGTTTTTTGTAATTTTTTTTCACTAAGAACCGAATGATAAGGCGCGTTGTCCATGACTGTAATGCATTTTTCATTAATTTTGCTCAAGTCAGGAACTAGATGACTTTCAACCCATTCGAAAAATAAATTCCCATTCATAGTTTTACGGTAATCCCTATCGTTGTTTCTACTCGAGAAAAGCATACCACAATTTGGAAGAAATCCCCCCCTGAAACCCGCATGTAAAACTGTTAACCGATCCCCTTCACTGGAAATTTTGATTTCATTCATTCTTTTGTCATCATCTTTCACCCAACGTCTCACACCACTTCCGTTTTTGTAAATCCAGGTCTCGTCTAAAAACACAAACACAACGTGATCGTCCGAATCCAAATATTGTAAATATTTCCTCAAAAAAGCAATTTTTGCCCGAACCACATAACTTCTTTCACATAAAATTTTTCTACCGTCTAGTTTTTTGTATTTAAAGTCCATATCGCGAATAATTTTGTAAAGTAAGCTCCTGGAACCCTTGAATCCGACTTCTTTTTTAACGTGATTTAATAAGTCGTTCAACGTAAAATGTTTTCCCATCCTCAAATATTCAAAAATCTGCCTACTTAGTTCCTCGCGCAAGTAAAAGTTGTTAAACCATTTCCCCTTGATTATTCTGCCCCTGCATTTCTTATTTTCCTCATCTGCCTTCAAATCTTCCTTTTGTCCAAAATTTTATATATCGTATAGTAATGAATCTAAAAAATATTTAATACCATTTTAAAAAAATTCTTCTTCAGAAGAGAATAGGTACATACTTTGAAATTTTTTTCCAGTGCTTCAACATGTTCAGCTATTGGTATATCTGGACGCAGCAAACGGAATTGTTTATATGTGCCCCGTACCGCATCTTTTACATATTGCGAAATAAATTTGCCCCTAGGCATTATTTCTAAAATTTTCATGCACTGCCAAACGGCCAGTTCTATCAAATAAATATGCCAAAGTCACAATCAGACATAGACATGTCATGGAGAAATTCCAATTCTATTTGCGAGCATGTTATTAATTTATTTTTTTTTGCCTACATTTTGATCTGTCACTGTAACTTTAAAAAAAAAATTACTGTACAGACTATAACTTTTTCTCAATAATTAAAAGATGTGATAACGGCTCGCGGCCAAGGCACATGTGCCAAACAGGAAGTTGGACGGGAGAACACTGTCAGAATGGCAGCCTCACCATTCGACACTGGCCTAAGAGTGGCTTGGACATAGTGCTTGGAAGTGTGATTGAAAACCAACAACTTATGGGTATTCAGAAAGAAGACGTAAAGCACTCTTCGGTGAAAACGGTTTGGAAAATTAGGATAGTTTCAACCTCCCCATGACAAAGGAATGTACGAGGGATGGGTGGTTTGAATTGACCGATGGATCCCTGCGGTGATTAGGTCAGAGATTCAATTAATGTTCGGAATGCGCAGTACTCTAAATAGTTTTTAGCAGAGAAGAGCTGGATATTTCAGTGAAGCTGTAAAGACAGAGCTGAAAGACCAATAATTGGTAAATTATTTTACTTGACCGAATGAAATATCCTGGAAAAATTAAGAAATTTTGTTACAAAGGGACTTTAGTTTCATTCTAAATTATGACACAGTTGTGCCACTCCAGCCATGAAAAGGAAAAGTATTTCTTCATAAGAGAATTTCAAATGGAGTCCCGTCCCTTATAGATGAGTTCCAGAATAAAAATAATATCACAAAAAAAGATTGATCTGAGATATAATGAGATCGACACCACAAAACATAAGGGATGTTTTGTGATCGACACGTCTCCATCTTGCCAGATCTAACCATGTTACTCTATTTCGCAGTAGACAAAAACGTGGATGAGAAATATTTGCAACTTGTCCCAAAAAAGCTATGCCGTATCTTAATTGGAATTCAAGAAGGAAAAAGGGATAAAGTAAGCAGTGTGTGCCACAGCAGCCCTAAGTTCTCCACTAGATTGTTTTTTGCAAAACAAGCTCATTTTTGTTAATTGATGATATTACTATGATCCCGAAAGTCTTTGATAGAACACAAAAAACAGATCGGAAATATCATCGAGAGTTCCCAACAAGCTTGTAAAAGTTGGTGAAATACAAATAATTTTTGTGATCCAAAATTGTTATTGCACATATGAATACAGGAGGAATAAATATATAACTACTTTATATATATATCAATTAAATAATATAATATTTATTTTGGCCAAGTTTTGAAATTCGAATACCACCCGCCGGAATTGATTGGAATAATGAAAGTCCATTTATTTCTCGCATATATTATTGTCAAACAATAACAGTATCAGTTTTGTAAATCACTAAAATAATAAGTATTGCATTTATCTCAGACTTCATCACTCAGTATGTTTAGACTTGGTGTAGTTGGCGCAAATACAACTTGCCTACATTAACTTAAATATTAAGCATTAAAACATAAAACTACTTATTCGATGCGGTTCCTGTCAACTTCCACATTTGGGTAGATTAACTGGAAAGAAAACGTTGAGCTCCACCAGTGTCGCGAACACGAGGAACCCTACATACATCATGAGACATGTGAGGCCGATTTTCCAATCCAACCTAAAATAATTAGTAGAAATTTTATAGTTATTGATTCAGCATTTCACTCACTTAAATTTGTTTGAGCATAAGCTGGCATACAATAAAACTAAAGTAGTAAGAAGGCAACCAGCACTGTAGTTGATTCCTTGAGAATTGATAGTGATCCAGTTTTCTCCTGGAACTTTTGGATAGAACATCGACTTAATAAACCATGGAAGACCCAGACACAGGAGAATGTCGAAGGTGTTTGAACCAATTGAGCTACTGATTCCCATGGAACCATGACCTGGAATACACACAATTGATTGTTATAATTATTATAGTAAACATTTACCATATTAGTTTACCTTGGTTCGTAACTAAGACACTAGATACTGCTTCTGGAACGCTGGTTCCTGCTGCCAAAAATGTAAGTCCCATTACTGAGTCTGGTATGTTCAGTGTGTCACCTACAATTCATCGGTAAGGCCTGACAAGATATCAAGGCAGAACATTTACCTATAGTGGTGATCAACCAGGCGACCAAATAAGAGATACCTCCAATCCAGAAAACGCACATCATGAACGTGACGATATACATCCTCGGATGATTTTTGATAGTTGGTGTAGTCATGTATAAAACAAAAGATATCGGCCACGTGAACAACCACCAAAACTTAGATGATTTGGACTCTTCGCTTGGCCATTCCCAGATATTTGTTGATTCCTCTGACAAAAAAGAAACGTTACCATGAGTTAAATATCTTCGTACTTCACAAACCTAATTCTTCGAGATCTTTTAACGTAAGATCAGAATCAAGAATCTCGTTAACACCACTCTGGTAGTTTTTCATGTTACCATTGGCCAATAGGAGCGGTCGGTTCTCTTTCTGGATTTCCTTGTAGAATCCCTTCCTTCTCACTTTTGCTATCATTTTGTGAAAGCAAGAGTTGAGACTGTCGTTAAACACCATGACTACATAGAAACCGTTGAAATCGTGAAATTAATTAGTCTAATAAAAACAAATACTCACCTAGAACATATAAAATATATACTAAAACTAAGGCAAGAGCTTCGTAGTAGTAGATTTTTCCATCTTGCAAAAATACGATAAGGAGGATCACTGAGCATCCATACACAAAGCTATCACGGGTAATGGGATACCATTCCAGATCAAGAACCTGGAATATACGTTGAAAAACATTTTATGTGGTGGCTTCACCTACCATATTTGCAAAAAATCCACAACAAGCAGGCACAGCCAAAATATTGAAGACAGCAGATCCAACGATAGTGCCCACACCAATATCACCTTGAGTAATAAAGGTTCCAATTGTGTTGATGAAGATTTCAGCACTGGAACTGGCAATGGCCATAAATGTGGCTCCCGCTATATCCTCTTTGAGACTTAATACTAAAAAAAGTAAATTTATAACATCTTAAAACTGGAGGAAATAAGGGATTAAATTGAAATGCAACTTACCATTACATAATTTCTTAATGCAAGGAACAAAATAGTCATCACAAACTACAGCTAAGAAAATAAATAGGTAACAAACTATTATCACATGTATTGCAATCCATCCATGTTGCCTTTGGTCTCTAGTCAATCCATCTGAAGGAAATTCGTGAATTGCAGCTGGAGTACAATTTTCCGGTGCTTTTGGAATTCCATTTGTATTGTTTTTGTTGATGGAAGTTGAATTGACTATTGTGGCAAAGAAAGGGATTTCTTCAGTCTGGTTGATGCTAGAATTTAGTGGTAATTCTTCGATCGCTAGAAGATGACGGATGTTGAAGGAATTCTTCCCATCTGAAAGCGACGCTATAATGAATGATGGTTATATTTAATTCCGCTTCTTGATTTTATTCGTTATTTTTTCCTAAATTTTATAGAAGATTGTCTTATGGTACCTATTCAATAACTTCATACAAACATTTTTCCACTTGATAAATCTTTCTGTAGGTACTAATTTATCATAATTATATTAGACTAAAACTAAACTTAGGATATCTCGAGGGATATCTTTCACCTTTTTTATTTTTATTTTGATCAACATAATCGGCAAATGTAATTATCAATTAAGAATGGTTCAAAATTATATAAATAATTTTAAAAAACCAGATATTTTTTTTTAGTAATATAAAAAAAAAGCATAAGGTCGTAACCATTTGCTTAGTCTCATTGACCCGTGATAGCTTCACTCAGTTTTGCACATTTTTGTGGTAGGTTACCTTTTCAAGTTTTTTCAGCTTGGTTTGAGGTTAAACAATTATTCGCGCCCCTGCAACTCAGTTCTCAGATCCCAGTTTAATTATTTGTTCGAGCGCGGGGACTGATCTAGAAAATAATTTTGTTGGAGATTTCAAAAGAAAACAATTTTTGGGCACGCCTTCATCATCTTGTCTTGGAACATTGCCAAACGCTCCGGCGATGACAAATCAAAAAATTTGACGACAATTTCACTTAAGTCAATTGCTGGGCTCATGACAGTTCGGTTCAGATATTGGGACATTTTCTTTAAGCGGTGTTACTTAAGGTAAGGATTGAGCTACCCAAATGATTTTCCCTATTGAACATAAGTACATCAGAAGTCAATAAATTCATGACAAAGTCACGTTTTAATTGTTTGAACAACTCACATGATTTAACACGTGTGTCCTTAGAATGTACGTACAGAGTGACCGATTGGAAAGCGGGTCACCATCATAACTTTTTTATTCATTGATCGATTTTGACGATTTTTTTTTTGAAATTAGGGGAAAGGTATATTTTGAGGCCATACGTCGCTCAGTTTTTTCCAAAAACCAAGGCCTACAAGAGCATATTTAGAGGCTGAAAAATCCAAAAAACAAATTAGCAATTTTTTTAGAGAAAATCTGCCTTCGTCTCTGAATTTTCCATCCCCTGAAATGGGTCTGTACCAAATTAAAATGAAAACATATTCAACTCAAAAATATTATTTCTTTGTGTAATTTTTTCAATTTTTTTTTGTCAGTCTCCTTTGTTTGTTTTCATTATATTTTGACATCAGAATATCTATTGAATGCTTATATTTAATTTTTTTTTTCTGATAGATTTGCTATCGCATGAGTTCGAGGTAAAATACTTCTTGGTGCATAATAAAATTAATCATTAATTTTCAATAGTTTTTCATGAAATTTGGTACAGATCCATTACAGGGTTTGATAAATCCCGTGTCGTGGGCAGATTTTTTCTAAAAAAATCGCTAATATGGATATGGATTCTGGATTTTTCAGCCTCTAAAATATGATCTAGTAGGCCTTGAATTTTGAAAAAACTTGACGCCGTCTGTCTCTCCACATTTCAAAAAAAAAACGTCAAAATCGCTCCATTGATAAAAATGATATGGGGGTGGCCCGCTTTCAAATGGGTCACTCTGTATAACACCTTGTATCATGGATAACTTTCCATTGCTATATTGTCATATTAGTATTGGAGGTGAATCTACCCAATTATTTGCCACTAATACATATAAGCGACGCACAACCTAGATTTGAGGTCACGCTGAGCAAGCAGTTTTGTTGTTATGAATAGTCACGTCCAGCAAGGATATGGGTCAGTGGTTGGCATAGCCAAACACTCTTGAATAAGATAAGGATGAGGTGAGTAGACAAAGAAATGGTTAACCATAAGAGATAGGTACATCATACGCAATGTCTTTTCGAAAGTTGGAACGTACGCTTATTCTGAAAATATGACCTTTTTTATTTTTTCCTGGATTAATTTGAAGAACTAGGTGCTATCGAAATTGATATTAGACGTTTCGATACGAACCCAACTTTTTTTATTTGATTTTGGCTAACTCTTATTCGCTTCCTGAAATTAATAAAGTGTCAACACTTGCCATTTTTCATAAAGTTTGGAAAAATTGACAGTGTAAATCCAATAGGTAATTGAAATTGTGGTAAAAGCGTATTATTCACTCCAAAATAGCTTTTCTGTTCTGTTCATGGCTAGAACAAAAAAAAATACAAAAATTACAGCGATGTCGCGTAGATTGCAACAAATTCATTTAAAATTCAGGGGTTGGTATTATGGAAAAGCTCTCGGATACGTCGATTTTAATTTTTGGCTGCGTTTTTTTTATGGTAATTTAATGTATACAAGCGTGGACCATAAATAAAAGTTACGATCATCAACTTCATTTTTCTAAATGGGAACCCCTTTTTTTCTCATTTTCGAATTCTACATCAAATTCTAAGCAAGTTTCATCGTTGTTTGAATAAAGGCTCAAAGAACGGTTTCATGTACCATGTCCTTAACATAACCTCAACAGTTATCGAGAAATTAACGATTGATCAGATAACTACGACTGTGTTTCTGAACAAATCTTGGTATTTTTGATTGTCGATTTGTGACTGCTCACGTGTGGGAAATTGGTAACATAATATGTCAGGTGCAACTGAAAAATCTAAAAATAGATCGTTTATCTAGGAATAATGATATGATTTGGCGACGGCGACAGCACAAAAGCTGAAGTTTGCGGATTGTCTAGTCATAAGTAACCAAGCTTCTACAAGAAGCATATCGACTCGCTTACTGTCAATAAGTGAATGGTCAACAATCTAAACATTCTAAAAGAAATCAATCGTTAATTTCTGGATCACTGTTGAGGTTAGGTGAAGAACATGGTACAAGAGACTTACTTAAAATTTTATGTAGAATTCGAAAATATAATAAAAAATAGGGGTTTCCATTTAAAAAAATAAAGCTTGTTGGTCGTTACTTGTTTTTGGTTGACACTGTTTACATAGAATTATCATGAAAAAAAGCCGCAGTAAAGAATGAAAATCGACGTCTTCGAGCGTTTTCCCACAAATAAAAACGTTGAATTTTAAATAAATTTGCTCCAAGCTATATACTCGTATAGTTTTGTACAGGGTGTCCGGAAAGTCAACGATAATACTGAAGGGGGTGATAGATTAACTCATAAGCTTCCAGAAAAACATAATACAAGTTTGTTTTTTTGACTGCTCCCCACCACCTTTTTCTTCGCAATTACAAGCCAGTCACGAACATTTCCACGTACTTAGTAAAAAAGAAAATAAATATAAATTATTTCTCTGTAAAATAAGATTTCTTATTGAATATTTTGAACTTTTAGTGGCAATATCTCGAAAACCATAGAGTTTTTACTAAGGTCATATTATGTTTTTCTGGGTGCTTATGAGTTGGTCCATACTCCATCACCCCTTTCAGTATTATCGTTGACTTTCCGGACACCCTGTATAAGCGTGACACATAATTTCAAGGAAATGAAGAATTACCTATACAAAAATGAATTAAGAGAGTTGGATTCGTATTTTTAAAAAAAGTTGAAGAATGTTTCAAAAATTGTAAATGTCAGATATCAATATTTCGACCATCTTGAAAAAAGTGACTATGGAGCCATTATTTCCAATATCTCTTCAAATTTATTTAGGAAAAACTAAAACATCGAAAAAATCGTCCATTTCTGGATATCTCTAGAATTGTTCGGCAAGATTCGAAGAGTCATTTGGTTGAGATTCAAATTGTGTAACTTTGCCTCCATTCAAACCGTTTAATCGACGATATATCTGTTATGGTTAACGAATTGACAATGCTAGAAAACAAATTTTCCAATCATTTACGTAGGTAGTCATGTGTGTTAGAGAACGTTCTACATACATGTCTGAAATCACTCAGACATGTATGTAGCGCTCTAGCGCTTTCGGTAATGAGTCGGTTGAATCTTGAAGTATAATAGAGCTTGATAATAATAATAATAATAAGCAAATATTAACAAAAACTAACATACAAAATGATAACTGTAGAATGTGTAAATCAATGCCCGAAACGATATAACACATAACATCAGGATGTCCTAGCTTAGCACAGACAGAATACTTAAACAGGCACAGCCTGACAGCCAAGATCCTCCATAAATACCTACTTCACAAACATAACATAAAAACAATAGAAGAGCCGTACTACAAATACACACCAGACCAAGTCAACGAGAACTAAAATTATAAAATATACTGGGACCGAGGAATCATAACTGATAAAACAACTATAAACAATAGACCAGACATAACACTAATAGACAAAATCAACAAAATCACAACGTTAATAGATATTGCACACCCTCTGGATCACAACATACAGAAGACAATAACAGAGAAAATACGAAAATACACGGACCTAGCTGAGGAAATAAAATCAATGTGGAAAATGGAAGAACTCCTCATTCTCCCCGAAGTCCCTATAGAAACATGTCGGATAGTAAGGAAAATCGTGAAGTAGTCAACAAGGTGTGAGTTTTGCGAAAGCCCTCATTACCTTTTACCACATAGAGAATGTGAGACTAACTAATGAGAATAATAATAATAATAATAATAATAATGAGGCCTTTATTGATCAAACCCTTTCTTTCTCGGCTACTCTACTCAACCATTTATTATGCAAACTCTTCTGCAGACATAATAATATAATAGAGATCTACACTGAGACATACTTATCTATTAGAATATATTTCATTTGTTGGAGCAGATATACAGCGACCATGTTTTTCCCCTAAAATAAAGCTCCTCAAACTAAATTTGAAACAGTTACCCTTCAGAAATTTAATGATGGGAATGGCTGGATTCATCAAAGTGCCGACGAGTATTGACGCGACTCATATTTATTTAAGGTGATATCAGACGGTAAAACGTCTAGACATAAAATGAATCAAAAGTGAAGAATGGATTCATTAGTGAACCGATCCAGCGATGTTGGATATTTTCATTCGGCATCTTTCACTCGAGGCCGAATGAACAAAAAATGAAAGGTATGTACACAAATAGGTTCACTCGAGTCACTCCCCAGTCGCTCTGGTCGGCAACCTCCATCTCTGGAATTATTATTATTATTTGAAAAAATGGTATTCGAGTGGAATGATCAAGACACTTTGCGGTTCTTGGAGTGTTTCAAAAATTATTCTTGTCTTTGGAACCACAAGCTCGGTGGATATAAAGAGAGAACAATACGAGGCTGCTATGAAATCGCTGATTAAGCACTCAAACTTGGAAGTAAGTGAAGTAATGATCGCAAATTATTCGAATTTCACAGCACACAACTTCATCGTCCGACGACATATTCGTGAAATATTCATCCGGAATGAACCGTCTGATATCACCTAGTAAACTTTACCCGAACATTCTTCTCGAATACTTGATCCGTCCCTCAAGGAATAGTTTACCCAATCCCTATCAAAACGTAGCAATTTGTTATTCAACCTACAGTACTCCCAAATCCAAATCACAAGTGTTTTCTGAATCGTTTAACTATCAAATGATTGACAAAGTTCTGACAACTAGTAGACGCGATTTGAAGACCCTATTGGTGGAGCTCTATTTTAAAAACTCGTGCTTAACGAGCTACTGCCAACTGCCCAAATTTAATGGGGGAACTATAAAATTCACAGAATAGAAAGCCCTTAAAAATGATCTATCATCTGACCATCCTCATTTGAGAATTTTGGGACGGTACTTTGAAAAGCATATTGGAAGGGCTATATCTGATTTTATTTAAATCTGGTTGACAAATAAAATACAAAAGCCGTTTGGTCAACCTTGCTTGCCATTAAGAATTTCTCGAATATTGAAGATCAACAACTTATTTATAATGAAAAAAAAACTCACCCAGATTCACATCCACTACATTGTTTTGACCGATTTTTGCACTTGAAGATACCAACGCGAGAATTAAATACGTGAAACTTATTGTGGAAATACAAACTACCCTAAGCCCAAGGGCCACTTTTCTAGTCTTAGTCCGAAGAAGCATTCCCATTCTTTGTTTAACTTTACACTGGAACACTAACTGACTGTACAATCACAACACACGATAAAAGTGTTATGGGCTTCTTAGACGCAATATATACCTTTTTAAAGGTCTTATCTGAATACCTGAAGTATGTGGAAAATTATTGTGAGCAAATAAACATACTTCAGCTTTATCTATACTACTTTGTTATTGAGTGTTTGAATGCGTTCGTTCACTATTAATGTAAATATAATAGTCTTTATAATCTTCTTGACAAAACAAATCACTGTAGACTGTTTTAAAGATAAACGAATGTTCTAGAAATTTAAGATAATTGAAGTGGAATTCTGTATAGCCTATTAGTTTATGTAGAGTTAACTTTTACATTATTCAAAAAAATAAATATTCAAATGACTATTGGGCAGTCTGCTTCCTTCTGCATACCCCAATCAGAATATCTGTTAGTCGCGACTACCCAACCACTAAAAAAATTGATGTAAATCAACAAATGAAAAAAAGTATAGATATGATGGGATTTCTTAGAGATAACTTATCAAACAAGGCACATAAATAAACATTGAGCTGACTGGATACAACATTCCGGTCTTTCGTCATACTGCTATTAGTGCTTTTTCTTAAAACTTCAAAACCTTACCATTTTCTCGAATGCAGAATGAGTGCTACCGACCACTCAACTTTTACCAACTTGGTTTGACCAGAAGCTTACAGTCTTTTTAGACAATGTGGTTTCTCCTCTCTTGATGTATGTTTTGTGTTCCTGGAATCTAACAGTTATACCTTTTGGTTTCACCAATATAGGAGTTCCACATTTCCCAGGAGTAAATAAGATTCTTTTGTTGACGCCCGTCACTCAACACTCCACCTCTAAAGGTGGCTTTACCTTGAGAGTACTCTTTGCAAACTATTACAACATCGGAAAAAACAAAAAAAAAATGAAAATGGCAAACCTCATTGTCTTCATGCGCGCATCGACAATCATTCCTATTTATGCAGTAATTGTTATACCAAAACTGGGCGTCCTGGATTTTTTTTTTTTTGAAAATCATTCATCATTGCTCAAAAAAATTGTCTTCTCAATATTTGCCTCAACACATTCATAAATTGATGAAAATCAAATCAGCTTTACATATTTTTCTGAAACTCACTTGATTGAAAGTGACACTAGAGGCTTCAAACTCGGCAGTTGTAGTCAGGGTCGAGGGGTCTTCAAAATAAGGTATCACTCCAGCACCCTTTCCATTTAACATTTTGGTGGTGGATCTCACCACCGCTCGAGAGTTGAAGTAGCGGAGTTGAAAATAGGCGCATAATGTTTCTACTTCAAACCAAAAATCGACGGGTCTGGGCGTTCCTATTAGTTTCCTTGGGGACTCGTTTATTTGTGATGATAACTTTTACCTGGGACACCGTGTATAATATATTGATCAAATTAACGTTAGCGTGACCTACTTTGTCACCTTCTGAACATATTTTACTCTTAATTAATTTTTTCGAATTTTTCATAGGTAATTAAAAAAAAAGGAATAGGAATAATATGAAATGAAATATGAAATTTCCGGACAAAAATGTACTTTACTCATACAGGGTGTATTTTAAGTTGGGGTTTTTCCCTGTAACATGAGACAGGACTTGATACCTATAAAAGAAGCATTTTTTTCCATTAGGCTTTACATTTTGCTTTAGCTTTAGCATTATTTGAGATTTACTACACTATTATTTAAAATTTCAGCTTTTTTTTTCGTATTAAATAGAGTTTTCGCACCGGGACTTTATTTAACCACATCTTTATTTTTGAGTTTTCGAGAAAATGTTATTTGAGGGATTTGCTTCTTTTGTCAAGTCCTGTCTTGTGTTGAAAGAAAAACCCCAAAGTAAAATACATCCTGTATATTCATGTAATTTTTAAATAGATTTGCTTAAAAAAACAATTATTGTACAGAGGAAAACAATATTATCAAACCTAATAGATTTCAAAAACATTCTGTTACATGATTAAGAAAACTGAACTAATATCCTTTTTCGTCACTTTCATCAAAAGACTGTTCTGTAACGTTCATAAGAAAACTTGAATAATATATTCTTATTTGGCATGCTCAATAAAGAAATCTATAAATTAATATTCTGTAACCTTAGATCATATACAGGGTGGACCAAGAGTGATGGGACATACGGTAACAGCAGATTTCTCCCAAAAAAATATTGCGATCGCCCCAAACTTGTCTATTCCGAGAGTTGATTTCAACAGAGGTACAGGGTGTCAAAGTTAAATTTTAGTTTTTGATTTATTTGAATAACTTTCGAAATAGTCAAGTTATATTGAATTTGGTATATGGAGGTTGTTTGACATGCAAGATCCAAATCTGAGCACGTGATTGCTCTTACTTGTAGGGGGCGCCACTTACACACCTTCAACTCATGTAAATAGTCAAAACTTAATTAATTTGTAACTCGTACAATCTCTTTAAATTGAGAAATTAACTTTTTCATTATGTTTACATGAAAAAGGTATACTTTGTAGAAGTGGAGTAACTTATTGAACTTGAAGTAATCCATGCAATATGGTTTTTAATGAAATTTTGAAAATAAACATAGGGGGGTTTGAAAACGGCGTTATCATGGTAATGTTGAAATCAATCGAATGCTCGATGTTTCTTGATTAAAAAAAAATTGATCCAATTTTAAATTATTTTTCCCAAAAAATGAAATTTGTTTGAATAATTTTTTTATTTTTTCTTTAGTTTTTTCCAATAAGAAACATTGAACATCGAGACACTTGTCAAAAAAACTATATTGCATGGAATACTTTGAGTGCAAAATATCTTGAAAAAGGTTACTTCTATCAACTTTTGCAAGGTTTTTACGTGACAAAGACGAAAAAAACAATTTTTCTTAAAAAAAAAATGTTCGAGTGCGTACAAAAAAGTTATTACTATTTAAATGAGTGGAAAGATGTGTAAGTGGCGTCCCCTATACGTAAGAGCCATACCAAGGCCAGATATGAATTTTGCATGTCAAACAATCCCTATATACTAAATTTCTTCAAAAAAACTTGATAATTTCAAAAGTTACTTGAAAAAATAAAAAATTAAAATTCAACTTTAACACCTTGTATCTCTGTTCATATCAAAATTCGGAATAAAGAAGTTCTGATCGCTCGCAATATTTTTTTGTGAGGATTCTGCTGTTACCGTTTGTCCCATTACTTTTGGTCCACCCTGTATACTAACGTCTGTGGCATTAATAAGGAAGCTTATTAAATAATTTTTTTTGGCACTTTGGCTTACTATAAAGATTTAGAGGACGAATTCCTCATCTTCTTCTGTCAGGAACGGATCTTCATCTGCTGAGTCATCGTCGCATACTGCACAGACAAAATTGGTGTTCTTACTGTTTTCGTGGCATATGCCACAAATCCATTTGTGGCACTTGCAACACTGTAGCCAGCCCACACGCCCTTTGTAGTTTGTCCACATCACTCTACAAATTCTGCATTTTTTATCTTCTGCCTTTTTTATTCTTTTGGAAGCTCTTTTCTTGATGCTTGCTGCATCTTCTCCTGTTGTATTTTCTGTTGAAGCCCGTTTGCTTCCTTTTTTCTTGGTGGTCTTTCCAGGTTTCTGAAAACCAGATGTTGATGGTGTCTGACCGTTAGGTGGGTTTTCTGGGATGTCACCTGCATAATCTGCAGTCACAGATGAACACAAAATTCTCGTGCCACCTTCAACCTTTTTTCCACGTTTGCGTTTAGTGGACGGATCTTCGGCAACATCTTTGCGTTCTTTCAATAGTTCAATAAGGCTTGTGTCCCGTGGACTTCCCACTTCTTCCCGCTGTACTGCTGCAGCATTCGGCAACCTTTTCAAAACTTCCTGTGGATTGTATGGGAAAAGTCCGGACATTAAATTTTGTTTGACGTTGGGATGAATCTGCGACCACAGTCTGTTCAGTAGCTGTGACATCGCAGTGAAGTTTGGAGCGATTCAGTCGATTCACAACCAAACGTCACCAAAGTAAAAAAATTACACGTGATCAAACAAAGAAAAACTATTGAAAGTTCATGTGAGATGAACCAACACATGTGATCAGTTCGCTATGTCTTATCACGTGTAGTTTGTTCACTTTTGGTTACTTTTGGTTATGATAGAACTGTAGCTAGATTATAGTCATTGTACTCTCTCACTGGTTGAATGTATGGCACTAAAATTTTAGTAAACCAGATATCTTGGAGAGAATGGCATCGAAACCTCCACTTGGGCTAGTTCTATAGACAGTCCCACACCAATTTTCGTTATGGTTGGAGGCCTTATAAACAACCATGGTTGATCAAAGTTTACCACTTGCAGATACGCAGTTCATTATGCAGAATGCTGTCTTTGAGAAATTCTGAACTCGTTCCACTCTTTTGTATTTCCTAGGAAAAATGACTTTCCGTGCTCCATGGTCATCTCTTTTATATTTGTTCCGTCGTGATTGTAAATGGTCACCTGTAAATTTTAACAAAGCTGGTGCTATATATTCTAAGAAATTATTCGCAACATATTCATCATCAGAATTTGAGGATCTTCAGGTATGATCCTCACGGACATGAACAGGTTATTATTCTTCTGGATAAATGACGCTTCCATATCATCCACCAGGAGATTGTCTTTTAGGAAAGGAATAATCACATGTACCTTTTCTGTCCAAAAATGTATTCACGATTTGCTTGATATCGAGTTTGGTGAGTTGGTGAGAGGAAATCTCCAATTTGCAACGACGTCAAGAATTCATGCAATGATGACTTTTTTATCCGGACTCAAGATAGTTGGATGACCTCTAGGTTTTGTTTGCCTATACCAAGGAGGCATCTGTAAGTACTCCGTGGAATGTGATAAACTCTGGATGCCTATTTTTTGATACCATCTTGCACCGCTTCCGCCACATGTTCATGAGTGAAATTGTGGTAGGTCCGGCTATTCGGGTGTTTTTAGTCAATTAAAACCTGATAAAGGAATTAGCCTTACCAAAAGCAGCAAATAAAAAAAAAAACTCAAAACCATTAGGCACTATAGGTAACAAAGTTACCCCGGATGACAAAGTAGCCTCGTTTACGTTACATTCTATAAAATACGCTTAAAATATCTTAAGAGCTCATTTGAAAGTCTCATCATTATAATATGACGCCAGAAACAATTTGCAATAACTATATGTGGAACCTCAGATTAGGTAGTCTTAGTGTGAAACACAACATGACTATAGAAATAATGTGATAGAGTCTCGACATATATTATACAGAGATTCTGAAATAACAGCGCATTATGACATGATGAAGAGTATGTAGGATGATCACTTTTTGTTAGTTAGCAGTTGTCATGAAAACAAATTAATTTTTCATTTTTCTTAGAGCTTGAAATAACTGATTTTTTCTTTCATTACATGAATTTTTATTGTTTATCTCGAAAACGACGCTTTGAAAAAGAAAAACTCCGATCACCTTTCTGCTCAAAATTGAACAGAAAATCAAAACATTATTTCTACTTTGTAAATACTTAATCGCTTACCACATTTTTATTAAAAAAAAATCGCTCTAGGTCCGGTCCTGGAGAAGTTGATCTCATAGGAATTTTTCAAAAACATGCTCAAGAACCCCCGTATATACACCGTGAAAGAACAAAATATCGCATGAGAGTTTTGAATACTGACTAAAAATCTCAGTTTTTTTATTTATTTACCAAGAAATTTGCGGACACTTGTTCCAATACCAAAAGTGGTTATCCTCCTGAGTATACTCTATCCACCATGGCAAAATGCGCACTTATTTTAGATTCACCCTGTCTAAATAGTCAAAAAAATATTATTTTATGTAAGGAGTTCAGCAATTTGGAAAAATTAATTTGATAATAATAAACTAAATCCAAAATGTGATTTTTCTCACGGAGATACTGTAGTACCTATCTGAAAGATTCCAATATACAGGGTGTCTCACGGTGACCGTTCTTTAGAATATCTCGGGAGATAAAGCTATTGAAATTCTGGAAATTTGTATGGTGAGATTCTGAATTCTGCCTAGAATTTTACGTAGAATCCAAATTGTAATAATATATAGGGTGTTCCATTTAAAACAACAGAGTTCACACCTTTTTCCGGTATGAACCGGAACTCGCACAACGTGTAGCTATTATTTCATTTGAATAAAGCATCCTAGAGAATCATACCATACAAATTTCCAGAATTACAATCGCTTTATTTTCCGAGATATTCTAATAGACGGTCACCGTGAGACACCCGTAAGACTTTATAAATGGACTAACCTATAACAGCTCTACTGCTAAGATTCAACTCTACTGCTCAGATTCCTTAGGAAAATTAAAAAAGACATACAGTGCGTCTCAAAAAGGCCCCCCTCCTTTTTTTGGTTCAGTGTACAAAAAATTCTGTAACTTGACAAACTTCAATTTGAAATACCACTTTTTGATGTTATTGACGTACTTTCAGTATTCAAGATGGCGGCTGTGAGCATTTTCGAAAGAAAACATCTAATGGAAAGGGAGGTCGAGTGATACCTCATTTAGAAGGTTTTTTCATCCTTATTACACCCTGAAAGTTTGAAGTCACTGTCACGTTAAAAATTTTCAATTTTGAGCCAGATGGCGCCCGATTGCCGTTTTTACATTCTCAGCTGTCACTACTGGGTTGAGAAATGCTGTACATGCTCATTTATTGGGAATCCAAACTTCAATCTTGTACATAAAACGGTTTAAAAATTAGGAGAGGGGCCTTTTTGAGCCGCACTATATATATCAATTGAAACATTCACTTCACTGTACTACACAGAAGCTTGCTGGACTAGACCCATTCAGATAAGAATCGTATTCGTTCAATTCATGTAAAAAAAACTAAACTGGAGAGTGTTTGAAGCAGCAGAGGAGGGTAATCTTCAATAAAATGTTCAATTTTTTTGAATAAAAAACTATCTGATAATATTTATTTAAATGTAGTCACGTTTAGAGATTGTCGAGAATGCACATGTATTATGCACGTCATTGACGTCATAGAAAATTCATAATCGCTAGGTTTCCAATGCCTGCTTATAGAGATAATTGTACACTTCTGAGTTATCTTAACGACCGCCAACGGCAGACGAATCCAGTGTACAAATTTTGTCTGGAACGGCATGAACAATTTTTTTTATCAAGTTTGTGATCGTAAATCGTGAACAAAAAATATAATAATATGGAGGTGAATATACCAATAACCTTCAAGCCTCATATCATACACCTTGTCACTTATACTTCAGATTTCCAAAATAACTTCCACTCATATCAGTCTACCAGTGTATCGGTCTCGATACAGGGTGGCGCATTAGTGTGTGGAAGTCCATTTTCTCCCTTATCAAAAGAGAGAAGAATTTTTCAAGACAAAACTTATAGGGTTCCAGCAGGGTCACAATTTTAAAATATTACTGTGTATACAGAGTGTTCTAGGAAACCGTGGCATCAAAAAATACACTTTTTTTGAATAGCAACCCCAACTTTTGATTAGAGATTTGTATTCAGCGTAATATTCTACGTATGATACAGTAGTTTTATTTGCCAGAACGTGCAGATGTCAGGCTATCGAGGATTTACTAAAATTCAGGGAAAAAACATTATGTTAGTAAATTAGCTACACAAACAAAAGATTTGAAATTGAATCTTGCAAATATGCGTATTTTTCAATGTGAGAGTCAAAGTAATTGATTTTTGAAAAAAGAATCGCTATAATTTATATAGGGTGTTTTCTACAGCAGGCCCAACTTGGCGAATTTAGAGACGATGAAACTCAATTTTTTCAAATGGAACATCCTGTTTGCTGTTATCTAGTTTTGTTAAGCAGTCAAAACCCTGCAGACGGTAGATCAAAAAATATAAAAATTGTACAAGAATTATGTACCCTTATTTCAAAAAATGTTTAAAAATCTTGTAAAGAAAAGTTGTTCAGAATCAAAAACATGGCGTTTTAGAAAAAGATATTTTTTTTTCTTTATTTCAAATAGGTAATGGAATTGAGTATAAAATTAAAAAAATTGCACTTTGAATAAGAGTTTTTTAATATGCATATCAAGATCACTGATGTTTTTACCATGTTAAAACGATTTTTTGCGGAATTTTAAAGTTGTGTTTGATATCGTTGCAACAAACATGAAGTATGTGATTCCCTGAAAAAAGTTAATTTTGCAAAAACATCTGAATTTGGAGAAAGTTATGCGAAGTTGATTTCATTTTGATAAGTTTGTCAATGTATTTAGGGTGAATATAAAAAAAAATTGGGGAAATGGTTATTGTTTTTCGAAATAAAAATAAATTTTCTCTAGGACTCATTGTTTTTGGTATTTAGGCATAACTTTTAATTCTGAACAACTTTTCTCTACATTTTGCTAAATTTTTCGAAATAAGGGTACTTTACTCTTGAACAATATTTATACTTTTTGACCCACCGTGTATGGTGTTTGACTTGCAACCATTCTAATTGCACCTAATAAATTCGCCAATATTTGAATTTTGGTTGTGCAATTATTTTAAAAAAATCTCATATGGTACACACCTAAATGACCCCACTGTATACGCACTCTCAAATACAGGGTGTTCACAGCTTATTGGGCCACCCCATTAACTTTTTAATTTGATGTTTGTTCAAAATGAAATTTGTGAGAACAATGTTTTCTTCACTTTCACACATTCAGGGTGCTTCAGAACTTCTGGGCGTGGTCCAATATTCTAATTTCAAATAACAACCCTAATTTTTTATTTGATTTTTGCATACTTCTAAAAATTCTAAACATTTTCATTTTTCATTTGGCATACCCTATACCCGAATTCAACCAGGAAAAAGTTGAATGTTTTCACACATACAGGGTGTTTCAGAACTTCTGGACGTGGTCCAACTTTCTTCTTTCAAATAACAACCCTGTTTTCTTATTTGATTTTTGCAATCTCCTAACAATTCCAAACATTTTTCATATAGCTTACCCTACACCCATATTCAACTAGTAAAAAGATATTAACGTCAGAAATTTGCCATTTTTTCGAGCATGTTTTAACATGTTTGGTATTTTTTCATACTTACCCGCGAGTTGACTTCTCCAAACTAAGAGGATATGATGGGTTCTGTACCCCATGAAAATGAGCGAAAAAAAAATTGGTCGAAAAGAATCCTCGTCAAAAAGATCGAGTAATGCTCATTTTGCTTCATATCCTCTTAGTTTGGAGAATTCAATTCGCTGGTAAGTATGAAAATATACCATACTTTTTGAAACATGCTTAAAAAAATGGCAGATCTCTGACGTTAATATCTTCTTACTGGTTGAATTTGGGTGTAGGGTATGCTATATGAAAAATGTTTGGATTTTTTGGGAGATTGCAAAAATCAAATGGAAAAATAGGGTTGTTATTTGAAAGAAGAAAGTTGGACCACGTCCAGAAGTTCTGAAACTTCCTGTATGTGTGAAAGCATTGTTTTCAAATTATTCATTTTGAACCTTTTTTTTTTTCATTTGAAACATTTTTTCTCTCAAACATCAAATTAAAAAGTTAGTGGGTGGGTGCATTTAGCTGTGAACATCCTGTAAAGCATAAAGTTACAGTGACGGATCAAAATTGGAGGTTGAAGGTTGTCAAAAAAAAATTAAATGCCATAAAGTGCTCGCTAATTGAAATGAATAGATATAATATTTGATTATAAACTTCATTTTCTCGATTAAAGGAGGGTTTTGATCACCAATTTCAAAATTATCATCACTGTCTATTCTCAAACGTGTTTTTCTATCGAATCAAAAACATTTTGAACATGGCAAAATAAAACGAATCACAGTTCAATCTATGACTTTTGTGATAGAACATGTTTGCCAACCTTTAACCTACAATTTTGATCTGTCACTGTAACTTTCGATAAAAAATGAACTGTACAATTTAATTGCATGGATGCGAATATGGAATATTTTCGCATAATTTTAAGTAGGTATTCCGTGATTATTGCAGATTTCGTAATTAGATCCTCAAAATGCTGTTCAAATATTCTTTCTATTTCAATAATGAACTCCACAAAAGTATCATTGAGCATGGTCAAATTGCCAAAAGAATTATTATTTTTATTTTCGTGAACTCATAAAAACACAAAAGAACAAAACACAACTTATTAAACAATAAATCAGTATTCAACACTTTTATGCACGCATATGATCAATCGATACAAAATCCAATGAAAAAATGAGAGTAGCCACCACCGACGCTACTGCAGTGTTCTTTCCCAAAATGACGCCGTGCGCAAAGATCGACGCAAACCGTTCCCGCCAACAGAGTGTCCTAGCTGATTGTTATTTGAACTGTGGTAAAACAAACAGCGACGTAAAAGTGTGAACTTTACTTTGTATCCTGAATATATAGGATTAAATATACCCAGAATCCATAAGAAATATCTGAATAAGATGGTATTACATTCCATCGAATATTAATATACAGCTTGTTCAAGGCTTTTCTGCGGTTACGTCACAGTATTTGACGTTTGGCAGTATGTCGTGGATTGATCGCTCCACATGTGACATTTGTCAAATTGATCCGTAAGACTCTCGTCCAGACGTACGTGATTTTTTTTTAATGTGTAAGAGAGAGACGGAAAAGTATGACGTAACCGCAGGAAAGCCATAAACAGACTATACCTATTATCTTCGAATTTATTATGCTTCAATCACGTCCATTCAGAAAATTATCTTGTAACGCCCTCTATTAGAAATAGTTGAAAACAATTTTACCGCCTAGCCATTTTTCACTACTTTGTCGGCCTAGCCTTGGAAAGTCCTACTTTCTCGTCTCTTTGGCGTCAGTAAAATTAAGTTTTAATGTCGTGTCGGCAGAAAAATGGGCTTTTTTGTGTTTTTGGCACAAAATGTCACTTTTACTGACATTGAAATGTTTGGTGTTGATTGTTCAACTTTATATATGTTCAGTATTTCCAATTCACTTTTTTGGGCTATGTTCAATTTCTTAATAAAGGTACTTAGGTACTTAGATCTACAGAGCAAGTTGCTACACATTCGTTAGAATTAAACATAATATATGCACTTTCTTTAAGTTTACGTTTTTTAGAACATGGTCCTTTTGCTAAGATTTTTGAATCATCCCAATTCATTTTATGATTATTATCAAATGCATGTTGACAATTTCCCGATCTATGAAATTCCATTTTTTTCGTGTATGATTTCTTCTTCTTTCTTCGGTTTGGGTGGCCTTAACTTCCAGGGTTATTCAGCCAATGTATGATTTATGTTCTTCAATTCTCTTTTTAGAAGGTCGTGAGGTCTCTCCAATATAAAATTTATTACATTCACAAGGAATTTTATAAATTACATTTTTAGTGGACTCATTAATATTATTAGGTCCTGTATTGGTTGAATTAGAGCGAAGTGTGTTATTAGTTTTGAAAATGATTCGTATATTATATGTTTGACCTAAACGTTTCAGTTTATGAGAAATTCCAGGTACCTATGTATGGAATAATCAAATTAGTTATAGGTATACACTTTTCAATAAAATTATTAACACTAGTTTGATTGTTTTTTGATAGGGTGTGGCGAAATACCCAAAAAAATCTGGTAAAACCTATAAGTTTTGTCTTGAAAATGTTTTCCTATCTCTTTTGACAGGGGAGAAAATGGACTTCCACACACTAATGCGCCACCCTGTATGTTGTTGTCTAGTCAAGTGACTTCATGTTTAGCATACCTATGATGCAACTATAATGAAACAGTAGCTTTTCGAAAATACATTCCGATATGAAAACAATCTTCTTTGTAGAAACTTGATAGGTTTTATGTTCCTGAATGAAAATCTCTTTTTCAAAATCAAAAAAGAATTAGTAAGGGATTGTAAAACAGAAGAAAAACGGGTGCACCAAGATTAGGTAACAAATGCTGCTATCATAGATATTGAGGAACTGAAATAATAAAAAAGTTCAAATGTTTGAAATCAATCATAAGTGGTAGTAAATCAATAAATCCTGGATAATATTATGCTTATCGATTTGGTTCAAGAACTCGCCCTTCACAAACTATTGCAACATCAACAATGATGATGTGATAATCAAATCGTAGCCTTGGAGAAATCAAGTAATTTTTGACCCTAATCCCAGTGTTCATGGTTCACCATTTATCAGAATACAAATATTTTATATTTCTCTGCGTAGTTTTTGTGTTTCAATAAACTTATAAGAGGTGGAAAGTTCCACAAGCTAAATCATACCGAAGTTATCAGCTTTCCAAGTCGACAAATATTATTGCGCTTCAATAAAAATCGACTGAGGAAATGTCAAGTATATTTGAATCTCACCTTTGAATTCATATTGACATAACAATTGATTAGAAGGAATCAGGCTTTGGTCGACTCACGTAGATTTGTTCTTGCAATCAGCAGACGCAATGTGGATTTTAAGATCAGTTAGTGCATGCATTGTGAATAATAATAATAATTAGAAGAAGCCTTTTATAATAAGACTATACTGATGTTTTTTTCAACCCCACAATATGAACATTTCGTTTAAAAAAGCTTTGACAGATCACCAGTGTTAACATCATTTTCATGTACTTATTTCTGTTAAAATTTCATGATGCAGAAAAACAAGAATAATTTGATTACCAAACTAGAAATCCTTGCTATTTTACTCATCAGATTATTTTTAACAACTGTTTCCATTCGGATTATAAGATGTTTGTACAAATGACGTAGTAACCAAGAACCAAATAATTAAAATCTATCTTTTTGCATTGCAACGCATGCGACAATGACGCTTTAATAAATATTTTAAAGATGAGATAATATACAGCAAATGCCAAACAACTTCCGATTTACGTCATAATTGCCACCAAGCGAATTTCAATGCGATTGGCAGACCAAATATGGCCACCAGCAAACTTCATAACAACGAGCTTGGTGGCAACGATGACGTAGATCGAAAGTTGTTTGGCATTTACTATAGGTATATCCTATCTACATTTTATTTCATTGTTACAGTGTCAACCGAATTTGTTTGAAAGAGAGAGGGGGTCTTCAATTAACATGGCAACTTTTGATTAAAGGTGGTAGAAGGTGTGGACACAGACTCTTGGCGGGGTTCCATAGTCTTGATTTAAGCCCTCCTTGAGTTTGAAAATAAAGGCAAAAAGTCATCATCAGGGTGCGTTCTGTTAAGCTTTTAAAAAAAGGCTAGGACAGACCGATGGCTGCAATTTATCTTAGGAGCTTTTAAGCTATCCAGATAAACACCCCAAGGCCTGTTAAAAAATCGCATCAGTCGGCTTCAGAAGGCACAAGAATATGAAAATGAGCTTAGACATCACTGGGCCCGTTTTATGTTCGCCCCTAAATCCAATTCTTGACCATCACCTGACACGAGGAACAAGAATATGTAAATGTATGGCGCTCATCTCAACCACCGCCCAAGAAGTCCACAAGCATAAACAAGGTCGTGTATTTGTATGGGTTGGTATCACTCTTGGTTGAAGAATTTGGCGGGGGAAAGTTGACCCAGGGCCAGCCCTCAGAATGTAAGAAAAATATTGTCTTCACACCACTATACAGGGTGTCTCTAAAATATGGACACTTTTTGAATGTGGCTGTTAGAGGGCGCTATACAATGCACTTCCTATGGTTTAAAATGGCAATAACTTTAACCTGAGTGTAGTTTTTGATTCTGTTCAGTAAGGAAATGATTGCCGGGACTTTTCCAAGCAAAAAATGTGCTGTGGATAAATTCCGCTAAAGTGACCGATTTTCGAGATATTTCGGCTTTTAGTAGTCAATGCCGCATCGAAATATCCAATAATTTATTTCTCTATGTTTGAAGATGAACTAAAAAATGCACTCGATCTTGGTCTAAACCAGTTCAATTTATTTCATACTGTACTGTGAAGTGTCATCTACCGGACTGGTTCTAAATCCGGTAAATGACACTTTACATCATCAGAGACTGTAAACAAATACTTTACAACTCCGCTAAATGATGAAAAGTATCATCAAAGACTGTGAAATTGCTGTTGATATTTTCGTTCACTGACTCATCTACATTAAAGATTTTGCGCCATTCGCAGAAAACCTCATACCCCTTTTGATATCTATCCACCGATTTGACAAGAATAAGTTTTCCTGTCGCTTCGCAGCTATTATGGAAAATAGAGTCAATTTTCAAACTTGTTTATAACTTGACATAAAAGGTTGGTAGGGTATATTAGGTAGGACATACATAAGTTGTGACATGGTTTGGCTGACGCCATCTCATCTCAAAACACTTGAAACTGATTAGAAAAAATATCACAGTATGAAACAAAACAATGTACGATAACAGCCGTTGAATGTCATTAAACTACTCGTCTGGAAATTCTGGACTCGTGATTTAAAAAGTCATTTACCGCCTTAGTAACGTAAATAACTTTACCTACTCGCGTGCGTGAAAGTGTACTTTACAGCACGCACTTGCGTGTGGCAAGTAGCACTTTACAGCACTCCGTGTGGTAATAGTTATTTTCCTAACAAGTTCGCAAAGTGATGCTTTCCCGCACGCAAAAGCAGTTAGACGAACGACGCGAAGCGGAGTTCGGATATGCTTTAAGGGCGGGAAAGACACTTTGCGAACTTGTTAGGAACAATATTTTTTCTACGAGCGTTCACAGATTAGACACGAAAAACTCTAGATAATATATTATTTGAACGCACTTTAAAACATAGAACTTGAGAATAAAGATTATTTATGCTTAACAATATATTTATATTGAAAGAACAGTTCGTGGCGGCAGCTGGAAATTGGATAATATGGGTATAATCAAAATCATAATTGATTTATTTTATATTTGAAATGCAAGGGCATGTCCGATCACTGTTCATAAAATTTCCTCTTTTGTCGCCTTACTCCCTGCTATTGGCAACACTGTTTTGATTTGACATGACACTCTAGACAGCTGCGTCCTGCGTCATTAAGATCAGTCAGTCTTCGTTTAATCGTTTATACTTTTATAAATTTGATTGTCCGTTTGTTTGTATACATGATCAGGTTTTTTTGATGCCACTATTCAGCTCAAATCTTTCGAAGATTTCCGATAAACACAGTAATTTGCACCAAAATCAAGCAAGAACCACTCACAAATGCCGATTGAAAGTCGTCATTATCAATGTTTGTTTACGTTACTGGCGAATGCGTTTTTAACGCAAAAAAAGAATTGTGTGTTTCATTTTGATTTTGACTGAAAAGGGAAAAGTAACAAGAACATTATTTTGTGCATTACAAAGTGCATTATCTACAGTTTGGTTGGTATGGAAACGAAGTTTAAAACAACAAATTGGTAGGTAGTTATTTGAGTTGACATTTGAGTGCGGGAAAAGGTTACTTTTTCGACACATTTCGACATTCATTATTATTTATTTGTCATTAGTTGCATCAGAAATTTTAAAATTACGAATTATATCCTTATTTCCGCACGTCTTTAGAAAAAATATTGTACCTAACACTTGCGGAAAATGTTTTTCCGCCCTCGGCTGCTTCACCGAACTCCGCTACGCGTCGGTCGGTGAACGGCAGAGTCGTGCGGAAAAACTAATTTTCCGCACTTGTTGGGTAAATAGCTAATTTAGATTGTTTGAATTTTTGTTTTTCTAAATGGCTGGAGGATAAAGTTTTGCCGAAATGACGGATATGCTATATTGTTTTTGGATATTGTGAAGGAATTGGACGCGTGAGAGTGTTAGGGTATACAGGGAAAGATTTCCAAATCGGCGCACACGAAACCATCAAACATTGCTGCTTTGGAGAGACGCGAAGGCGAAACCGGTGTTTCACTCCTGTAACTGCCATTAATGGACGACAGCTTATGATAAGGACTTCTGAGGTTGAGGAACACATTTTGGAAAGAATCGCTAAAGATCCAAAATTAAGGACTATAGACGCTTAGGCTTGGAGGTAGAAGTTTCCAATGATATAGTTCATAGAACATTAAAAGAACAGTAGCTTCATCCATACCATATAAAAGGTACAAGACCTTTTACCTCCGGATTTCGATCAACGAATGGGCTTCTGTCGATTCAATACCGAACAAAGACATTCTGTTGTCTTTTGAATTTTGCTAAGCAAATTTTATGCTGATGAAAATCCGCATGCCATTAAAAAAACTCATCATCAACATGACTTTAGGATTAATGTGTGGGCGGAAATTATTGATGATTTTATCGGTCCTGTCATTTTACCCTCGATTTTACCTCCACGGCTTCAAATCAAATCAAATCAAATCAAATATGCTCTATTGCCACAGAAAAATTTAAATAAATTTTATGGACAAAGCAAATATAAATGCAAAATGCAAAAGTAAAAATAATACAAAACATAATAGTACACATTACGTGAAACAATAAAACAATACTAGTACAAATATATTTTCCCTATATTTAATTGGAAATTGCTCATGGACAACAATAAACATTGGCATACCTCCAGTTATATGTTATGATGACAAGTCAGTAAGACAATAACATAGCAAAATCAACAATTATGGGGAGAACAATAATACTGCGGTTTTAAATATCGAACAAGGAACCAACGATTGCTCACGTTTTTTTCACCTGTAAGTGTTCTAAATAATCCACACCATTAAGCCGTGGCGGTAAAATGACAGGACCGATAAAAAAGTAAATACGCCACCTGATTTATCAAAAGATCTGCCATTCATGTGGTGCATGACGGTTACTAAATGTTCGCAATTAATTGCATCAAAAGTGTCCAAACCGATAGATCAGCAGAGCTCCTGTAAAGTGGCCACCACGCTCACCGGATATAACTCCGTTGGATTATTTCTTATGGGGCTCTTTGAAAACGATGGTATACTCCAGACGGATTAATAATGGAGAAGAATTGTGGGTAAGAATTGTAAATGCAGTCAACATATTAAAAACAAAGTGGAATTGAAGCAATCAGAACATTTAAACTTTTTACGTCATATTAGTCTTTGTACTTATGTTAAAGTCATTTTCAATCATTATTAAATGTTTATAATTCAATTGAGTTTTCATGCGATAGATAATTTGATCAATAAATCCTGCAACTTCTATCGAAAATTTTATCTCCAAACATAACTGACAAATAAATTGGATATTTTGGTGCGGCATCGAACACTAAAAACAAAAATATCTCGAAAATGGCTCACTTATTTAGCGGACTTGATAAAGAGTACCATTTTTGCTTGAAAAAGTTCAGGCAATCATTTTCCTACTGAACGGCCACGGTTAAAAAGTGTCCATATTCGAGTTTTTCACCCCAAAAAACCCCCGGTTACCAATTTTTAAAGTAATGCGTCAAAAAAGGTTCATCTATTTTGAAAAAATCGATTTTTATCTTTCAACTCACTCTTATATACATTGACTTCCAAGCGTAAAAGATATGTTCTGTAGATTTGAAAATATTATCTTATTTACAAAGAATCATTTGATAACGCCAAACTTCATATCATATTATAATTTACCATACTTTATACCTATCATCATAATTATGTATTTACATATTCAATTTTTTCGGTTTCATTCTATAAGTACCTTTGCAGTTTCAAACCAAAATACACGCACATACCTTTATTATCCAATTAACCAAAGACCTAATTTACAGTACCATCCTGACATTTTGACAGCGGTCGCGAGTTGGATCGAGTCTAGCAGCATAAACGGTCATCAAAAAAATTATCTTTTAACAAAGAGTTCGGTTGTTTGCGACGGACAATGAGAACAGTTATAAGAGTACAATAGAGCCAGTACATAGCCTCGTTCAGTAAGTGTAATAGAGCTAAGTGAAGCAGATGAGTGGCTCCGTCGCCATCACGGATTTTAGGGCAGGGGTCAGTTCAATTTCTACCACCTTCTACCCATCATGGATTTTGAAACTTTGGCAGCAGGTGAGTCAGTAATCCTTTTTATTGTGATTATAAGTATTATTTTCCACGACATTGTATTTTACCCTCTTTGATCTATTTTGAACTCTTCACTCCCCACAATAGATGTCATTTTATTGAGCTGAGATTCCAAATGAAGAATAATCACGTTCGAAATATTATTTGAATAATACATTCATGAGTTGACAGCGTCGTCTAGAAAGTTAAATTGATCCATAAATATTAAGTATACCCTTACATACAATATCATTATTTATCCACTGGGAGGGTCATGAGTAATGAATAACTTTAAACTTTAGCACGCATTTGTAACTACAATCAATAAAAAAAAATTAACCGTGAGGTGCGTTCCGTATAGTGCTGTGTTCCTATTGGTCGAACGATCAACGTCACGTGAGGATCATTGTTTTCCGTTGGTTGAATGGCCCTAGTACTGGCCACAAATTATTTTGACTAATATATGACTCAGTTGTGTGGTTGGTTTGGGTGTTCTTCGTTTGTCATCATTTGTCTTCTAGTGCTCTACTGCTTCTTGAAGATTTGTGAAGTATTATAATTTTGCTCAGATTCATAATCCTCACAAATAATTCTTGCAATATAAACTGACTGTAGTTTTGTGGCGCATGCATTGACTTTCAATGGTTAGTATTTCGCCGTCTATATCAATAACTCTCACAAGTATTTTGTTTTTTGTTGGCGAGGGGCTTGAATCGACGCAAATTTAGTCACTCACTTATTTTCGCGATTAGGAATCCAAGATTTAATCAGTAAGGCAGGAAGTTGTTGGTGAATGGAAAAATATGTTCAATTTCAAGTGTTGAGAAAGCGGGTCAGTGTATAAACTTTTAAATAAATCATTTACCAGAAAAACAGTGTTTTTAGTAGTGGACTTGACGGTGGGGCAACAGTGAGAATGGTCGAAATTAATTTCATTGAATATTTCGAAACTATTCATTTACAAGGCGCAGTTTGTTTAAATTTGAATGTTTTCCAGATTTTTCCAGTCTACAAAATGTCTTCAAGTTGTGTAGAATTTTTCAAATTTGAACTTTGTTTCGATAATGTATAGCTTCTGAAATATTTGACAAAATTAAGAATATTACTCTGTATAAGTTCTGTATTGAACTTGATACTACGTTCCCGTATATATATTTTTTATCTATGATACTATGTACCTGGAACGGACCCGCCTATTATTGAAAGTGAATCAAGTGGAGATAGAGATAGTTACGGATCTCTATCTATTTCTAACTCCTTGACCTTTTTGCATGGTGTAGAGAGAGATAGCGATAGTTACGGATCTCTATTTCTTTTCAACTCATTGAAGGAATGACACACTTCACGATTCGTTGTCAACAACGACCGGATCCATTCCAGGTACGTAGTATGCAGTTCAATGCCTGTAAGTATCTCGCAAAAAGTTTACAATACACTCAATGGATCAGCAGTCAAATCAGCAGTCAACCAACCGTGTGGCACTAACCATTTCGGATATAGCAATAGTAGTACTTAAACGCCTATTAGGACATCTAATACAGGACCTAATCTGAAAAACCATGGTGATCAATTAAACATCCAAGATTTTGAATTCACAAAGAACTTTGCCACAAACAAAATTTTCATAGCTCACTTCATTTCTGATATAGAGGGCGAATGTTGTCCATTTCCAGGCAGCCCTTGTATCTCAGCTTCGAATGATTTGAAATTTTATATTCGTATTCTACCCAATATTTGAAGGTCATCACCAAAAAGGAAATCCAATATACTCAAAAATATATCAAATAGGTCTACAGAGGCCTAAAGGGGTACCCATCGATTTAATGTGAACCGTCTTATATAATTTGATGAGACTTCAGTATGTTGTGTGGGCCATAAAGACTCATAAAACCATAGTGAAGTCAATATTTGAAATTGTAAAGACTGGCCACCAAACCTCTTGGGCCCAATTTTTGACAGGTGTCATGTAACAGAGCTGAAAACTACTTTTTCAAATTCTCTGACCTTTTCTCATCAAAAAAGGTGCTCTTCTTTTGTTTTGATGAAGCTAACCATTTTCGTGAAGAATGGGTTTTTGTTTTACAGTTTACAGGTTATTGCGATAATACACTAAAATACTACAGCGAGACAACGGTTGTTATTATTGGAATGGATTTTTTTTCACACTCTCAGAGTGATTGACAGAACTAGAATTTGTCAGATCAGGAAAAATATATATATATACAGGGTGTCCCAATATTCAACCGACAACGGTTAAGAGGTGATAGAACTCGCATTTTTATGAAACTTGAGATGGGGACATACAGCCCTAAAGTGCTTAGTTTTCAAAATACAGGGTGCCAAACTTTTATTTTTTATTTCAATTTTTGTCAATTATTCCTCAAGACGACACAGCGATACTAGATTACACATGGGGCGGTTTTTTATGACGAGAAATCCAAATTCATTAACGGTTCTGATATCACCAGTAGCTGGGCACCACCTACGGCACATCGAGCTCATCTAGATTATCAAAAGTTTTTTCCAGTTTGGTGCATCGATATGAATATTGAAAAAATCGATTCTTCAACCTTTTTTACGTGAAAAAGGTGTACCTTGTTTAAGTCTCTCGTGTTAACCGTTTTCGAGATAGCCTTCATTGAAATTTCCAATGCAACGGAATGAATTGGAAAAAATTGCAAAAAAAAAATGCACTTTAGGGATGTATGTCCCCATCTCAAGTTCCATAAAAATGCGAGTTCTATCATCTCTCAAGCGTTGTCGGTTGAATATTGGGACACCCTGTATATAAATTTTCTTGAATTTTTTTATTTATTTTTTGTTTTTTTTCCAATTTTTAACTAATTCTAGTATAGGCAATCAATCTAAGCGTGTCGAAAAATTTTTCAATACCAAAAATACTTACAACTGGTGTCTCGCCGTATTTTAGTATATTATTGCAGTAACCTGTGAAACAAAAATCTTTTTTTCTCCGGAATGAAAGAAGGGCACCTTGTTTGATGAAACAAGATCAGAGTATTTTAAAAAGTATTTTTCAGCTCTGTAGAATGCACCTGTCTAAAATTGGCCCAAAAGGTTTGGTGGCCAGTCCGTTCCTGGTTCCCCCTTCAATTTCAAATATTGACTTCGCACTATGGTTTTATGAGTCTTTATGGTCTACACAACACACTGAAATTTTATCAAATTATACAAGCCGGCAATTGGAAAGCTCTCAAACGACCCATAAAGTGCAGAAGTGAAAGTTTGAGTTTAGTTCTGGTGTCTCCGATACGCCAATATGTCCACTCTTTCTTTCCATATTATATTCCCGAGTGGCTTGATGGTCAGGGTTTTGGATCAGTTTTTGCGTCACTCTCAAAGTCATTTCCTCACTGTCCCCTAAAATTCTTGTTCTTTTGATTGTTTGCAGCGAACTGCGTGAATCTGGGAAAATCCATGCCGAGGTAGAGCCACTTTCCTCAATTGATGCTAAGGCCTTGTAAATCTCTTCCTCACTTGTCCCAAAACACTGGGTAAACCCCTACTCCTGTTGATCCGTCTGATCCCACTGATCCATCAGAAAAATATGAGAATTACTTTCTCCCCCCATCTGGATCTTGCCTTGAATCTATGAAACAAGCATTGTTATTTTCCTTCTTCTACAAATTTATCGCGTGGAAATCAACGTTCTGTGTCTGGGAATGAATATCGTGTAGGAACCATGGAATGTTATCATAACTGTTGATGTCGGGTATCAGCTCTGCAATCCAGATCGAAGGCCTCTACCAGAGAAGGGCACGTTTTCAAGGCCTTGATGCGGATATAGACTGATTATTGCAGTACCGATGGGATTGCGGTAGTATAGGTAAGATAGGTTCTTGCACATAAATCTTGTGGCTAACAATACTTTTCCGAGCTGAAGCGGCATCTCTGCGGCTTTACTCAGTAGTATATGGGTCAGTGTGAATCTAATCATAACCAACACTGTCCGTAGTACCTGAAACTGTTCGCCTTCTAATTTGGAAAAGTTGCTTTGTTAACATCTGTGAATCAGGTAAGATCTTATCAAAGCCTTGCATATAATCAAGGGGGATCTGGAGTCTGCCCCCCAAACGTCCGAAAAAGACACCTCATCAAGTTGATGCCTTTCATGACCTTGTCACAGATGTATTTTCATGCCTCCGCCAAGTCAGCTGATTTTCCAGAAGGACTTCCAGGTACTTTCCACTTTCTTTCCACTCGATCCGTTCACCAATAATGTTAATTCTTGTGATTGGTCTGGCTTTCCGCCTGCCGAAAAAGATGACTGGGGATTTGTTAGCTGAGAAGGTCACTCTGTGGTCCTTCATCCATGCGTCCAGATTGGAGATTGTGTCACTATCCTCTCCTGTTATGAGTAGGGAATCAGCGTACTTGATCAGTTTGACTTCTTCCTCTAGAACTTTTTTGGTGGTACTTTATAGATAAAAATGAAAACGCGAATTTCCCCACATGGCCAAAAAAGGGGCGGTACTAAAGCAAACCTCTCTCAATCTGTCTTTCTCATTGCAGTCATATACGCCAGACGAGAATAAATAGTAGATCGTGTGACGTCAGCCTGACTATTGGATGTTGCTTGGGGTTCTATAATCGGTTATTACTACAACACTAGAGGCCGTAGATTGTTTTTTTCTTTAAATATCAATGGCATCAGTAGGTACTACTGTAATAAAGCATGGGCGAGATAGGAGCGAGATGACTCGGTGCCTAAAATACTCGACTCCCAAATAGGAAGAAACATTGCTTGTGAAAAGAGCCTTATACTTGTGCGAAGGACTGTGCCTGTCAGAGTGATCAACGTCAACCATCACTCAGTGAGCTTGGCGAAGGCACCAATTTTGAGGCTCTGCTCCTCGTGAATTTCCTCTGTGGTTCCAAGTGTGTGAGACTGAGACGACCGCCGCCGAGTTTACGGGAGAGATAGAGCAGCTGATTGAAACATTTTCGATGGTATTGGATAGGAGACAAAAACAGCGATCGGGAGGCCTGATAAGACAATACAGCGACATCTTTGATAGCGGGTCGGGCGAAAAGGGCCGGACGACAAGGTGCGGCACACAATCAACACAGAACAAGCTCGACTGATCCGTCAAACATACAGAAGACTACCTTTGGCGAAGAAGAAGAAAGCGGACAAGATAATTCAGAACATGGAGCCTTCCAGTAGTCCATGATGATCGCCAGTGGTGCTGGTCAAGAAGAAGGACGGTTCAAACTTGATTCAGTGTGAATTATCGTCAGATGAACAACGTGACTAAGAAAGTCTTCTACCCGCCACCACGGATAACGACACTTTGGACACCTTGGCCGGATCGAAGATCTCATGATCCCTGATATTGGCAGGTGGAGATGGCTCCAGAAGATCGGAAGAAAACTGCTTTCAGCGTTGAAACTGATGGGCCAATGGCATTTGAGCTATGCAATGCTCCTACCAAGCTCAAAAGGCTAATGGAGACTGCGTGCTCAAGGGATCATTCTGGTTCATGCCTGGTGTACCTCAATGACATAATTATTGTAGTTGGCAAATCATTCGAAGACAACCTGACGAATTTGGAAAAGGTAGATATTCCAGCGGCTGAAATGTTCTGGTTTGAAGCCTCAGCCCGAAGAGATGCCAACTGTTCCGGAGTGAAGTTCAATACCTGGATCATATCGTGTCTGCTGAGGGAGTAGCTGTTGACCAACAAACGATCAGTGCACGTACTACCTTGCCAACATTGCCCGGTCTCTCACGAAGGCACAGAGAGACATCCCTGATCCAGCAAGGACAGGAAAAGGTCATCGATTATTTGAGCAAAACCTTGTCAAACCTGATGACAGTCAAAGGGGTGGAGCACTTCTAAAAGTACCTTTAAGGAAGAAAGTTTCTGCTGAATACCGATCATGCTGCCCTTAAGTGGCTTCTGAAGTAAAAGAGCCCGGAAGATCGAGTAGCTTTCTGGATTGGGAGAGTCCAGGAGTTTGATGTCGACAGGGAACAGGAGCCCTTGCCCAGCTTGCAAGGACTGTCACAGAGCTGAGAAAAAGGAAGCGATCATTTCCAGTACAACTGTGGGGAATGATTCCTGGCAGTTTGAGTTGAGACAATCCGAGATGACCAGGGAAAAGATCCAGATTTGAAGCTCATCATCGGATTGAGACAAGCCGAACATGTCGGGACGAAATGCTTTAAGGAGGAAGTAAAGCTAGAGCGGAGACGACGAAAAAGCTATTGTATCTGAGTCGAACATTTCTGCTTCGGTTCCCTTCAGCACAAGGTCGTTCTACTGTCCAGATTACCCATCTTTGTAGTATTTTCAGTTGCGGTTCGAGAAAGTTCCGCCTTGTCCGACATCTATCCTGATTTGAGCGGTGTACTTATATAAAGGAGACTTCACTAAGCTTTTATCTAGTCTTGAAATAGAAGTATTGTGAAATAACAATGAGAAAAAATAAATAAGCGTGAACATAAATTAGTGTCGAGTTTGTGTCCAAATATTAAGCTGATTTGTCCATGAGAATGGGTGGCGAAAAAACAGTCATACAGATAGCGAATAGAATTGGATTATTATAATTCTTTGGTAAAACTAATCAAAACACATAATAATACAAATGATAAAAATAGATCCGTGAACCCATTTAATAGAAGCAAATTATCAAAATTACCAAGTGAGCGTTTTCCAGATTTGCGCCACTTTTAATAATCGTAATGTATGCAAATAAATGTGATTTTCAAGATAATCCAAAGTCGGAACGTTTCGCAGAGTTTATTACATAGTGGTCAGTGATGAATTAGGTTGTTCCGTGTGCTAAGTGAATGATTGGTCTCCTCACAATAGTCTGTGCGTTTAAAAATCGCGGTTAAATGCCAAGAAGGAGATGGATGTTTGTTGTTGTATGTTGTATGTGAATGTATTTTTGATGTTTAGCGTTAATGTTTCCGTGATTACTCGGGTAAAACAGAAGACAATAAAAACTGTCATGATAATGGCAAAATAACGAATTTAATAGCGTTTTCGATTGGTAAAATCGGGCAGCACTGGTGCAACACTCGGGCAATATTTATGTTCGATTGGTAGAAATCGAGCGGATTTGTATGTTCGATTGGGAAACCGGGTCAATGAGTTTTGCACTCAGTGCAGATTTTTCGGCACGAGGTCTTTGAGCTCGTGCTGGTATAGTGCAATTTCAGTGCATCAGCAAAATTGAAAAAAAATATGAAAAATCGTGGATATAAACGTCGCGTGAGGTGATTCTGTGAGTGAACAACAAATTTCGAGTTAGTTATAATTGTTGGAATCTAGTAGTACCGGAAAAAAAAAGAAATACTGGCGTTGACGAGTTATGGAAAACTAGTATCTACTCAAAACTGAATTAATTTCATTTAAGATCTGGTGCATATACCTAATTTCTCAAAAAAATGGTTCCTAGTATCTATGATCTATACCTATAATACAAAACTATTGATTGGTCTCAAGATTTTGTCATTTGGCAATGAGAAATGGACTTCTAATTAGTTTAGTTTCAGAGTCACTTCAGCCGCTACGCAGAGACAACATAATATTAGATTTTCAAGAAGTTTAATGATTCCAATTTCAATTAAATCGGAATTTTACCGTGCAGTATTATAGCACACGAAGAAAAATGTATGTTCGATTGGGATTGCCCTAGAGCAAATTTTCATCATAACTGGTTTTGCCCGAGGTCAAACCCAGTGCAACCCTTGTTTTCCCAATCGAAAACACTATAACATTGGACACCCTGTCTTTCCTAATCATCAACATTCGGATAAGAGATATTTGGGTCAATGAACATCATTTTAACTCGAGTTTGTCATTGTTAATGGAATAAATGAGCGTAACTGTAACGTTTCTCTGATATCAGTAATATCATAAAAATCACCAATAATCAAAAGATCAAATCGAAAATTATTTAGACGGTTCAAACACAAGCTTTAAGTAGTATTAAGTAGCTACCTATTGATCTTTGATCTGAAGATTAGACCAACTAATTTTGAACGATAGTCATATTTTCGTACTGCGACTAAATTGAACAGCGTAACAGAGATACCCAAAAACTCGACTTCAACAAATCCGCTGACCATAAAAAAAATATATTTTTCAAAAATATGTTCATAGATACTAGATCTATTGACCAGTTTTGAATTATCTTGAAATCTAGAGACCAAAGCAGAGTGTCTTGTGCTTATCGATACAAACGATTTTGAAAGTGGGCATTTGAAGTTTCTTCTATCGTCCAAAGATTCAGATTGATTATAAAACACTTTTTTTATAATTTTGCAAACTAAAAAGGCTACTACCATGCACATTTCGAAAAAAATAGTCAAATTGGTACATCTTCATTTCATTATATGCTCTATTTTTTCCATGAGTTATACATAATATGATACTTTCTACATAGAACTCGATATACAGGGTGGCCCATCGAAAACGAAACGGCATTGATTTCAGGCATCATATGTCATATGAATATAAAACACTCAGAAACGTCAACTTTGTTTTCGAGGGAGACACTTATTAGGTGTATAAGCAAACCCTTATCTGCAATCCCTTGGGCAGGGTGAAACTCACCTCTAAATTCTTAAATGGAAGGAGAAGTCGAGTGATACCTACCCTATTTTGAAGGCCCTTCGACCTTGATTACAACTGCCGAGTTTCAAGCCTCTGCTGTCATTCTTGTTGATATGACATATTTTCAAGAGTTAACTTCTCCAAGGTAAGCGGATATGATGAGAGACGAGGATGTAATTCTCCAAAAAAAAAAATATATATCAATTGGGGTGAAAAAAACTTAAAAAGATTGAGTGATAGGTCATTTTGAAGTTCTTCTGTTCCTCATCATATCCTCTTAGTTTAAAGAAGTTTACTCTTGCGAGTGATTATTTATTGAATTAAAAAAATTGAGATAAAAAAATCACAAGCCTTCATATCAACAGGAATGACAGCAGAGGCTTGAAACTCGGCAGTTGTAATCGGAGTCAAACGGCCTTGAAAATAAGGTATCACTCGACCCCACTTGCCATTGAAGATTTTAGGGCTGTGTCCCACCCTGCTCAAGAGGTCACAGATGAAGGTTTGCTTATATGTCTAAAAAGTGTCCCCCTTAAAAACCAAATTGACGTGTCCGAGTGTTTTTTTATGACTGAATGCCCCAAATAAATGCCGTTTCATTTCTGATGGGCCACCATGTATGTCTAAAGACTATATCTATTGATTCATCACAATGATTGGGTGCAAGTTTTGAGTTATGTCTACAAATCCAGACCAGAATGTCGGTTTTGTTAATAATTATTGTTGAAAATCCAAAACATATACAGTGTATTTCGGGAGGAAAAGGGAAATATTTTGGGAATATGTTCAGAAGGTCAAAATACGAGAAATTAACACATACTTATGTCTTAACATATCAGCATACTCCGTATGAGTGAATGTGTGAGTCATTAGGTATGGAACCTTTTCTCTTTTCCAGTCGAAACTCTCAGAATCAGTTTGATTGACAACCATGCTATTGTTAAAACTAGATCAAAAATTAAATTGATTGAATAAAATTAATAATTGATTTAATTACAAAAAAACTTTAGAACCGATTATTTCAGAGACGGATAAGAATCGGATCAAAACATATGGGTTAATTTCTCTTATTTTCATCTCCTGAAGATGTTCCCAAAATCTTTCTCTTTCCTCCTGAAACACCATGTATCTCAAACGCAAATCACTGATTGACTGATTTAACTGCGAGTCCAGAAATTAACCTTTTTAAATTAAGATGAGCCTGTGTTTAAACATTTCTGATACAGAATTCATTTCTATTGTGTCGAGATAAATGTGGATGTACCAGCATACGGTTCAAAATGTTCACGTCTAAGACTGGTAGGTAATTTTCCTGATGTTTTAACTTTTTTTCAAATAATAACAAAAAATTAACAAATCATATCGGGGAATTGTATTTTTGTATTTTTCAAAATTTCCTAATAATATTCCACCTGCCTCTAAAAAGTAAGTTATTTTTCTTCAAACAAACATTGAATTGAGATGAATTGTTATATTCTTTAATTTTTCAGCAAAATTGTGTTTCTGTGATATAAATTCATTGGAGAATATGAATTCCATTTTTTGCTGTTATTTTCCAATTTTGTAGAGAAGGACATGTACTTCTGTAAACAATATACCTTATGAAGATTCTGATAGTATGGATCTAGCTCTATGAACAAAAGAGTTATCAAAGAACCCACTAACAAAATTCAAATAGCATGTCTTCACATTAAACCCAAGTAAATTTATCGTAAACAGAGGTTGGACAATAGTAGCAAATGGGAGTTTATTACTCGAACAGTGACGCACCCACAACACAGCCACAGGTTAAAATTTAAAATTGAATCAATTGAGTTGGCCACCGACATAATACTGGCATTTTCAGATAAGTATTATTGCGATTGTACTGATCGTTTATCGTTCAATTTGAGTTTCATTATTATTGTTATATTTATACATGTATTCGAATGTGATTGTGTCTCCTATCAATCACCAGCCATACAATGATGTTTTTGGTTGTTTTTAAAAGGGATGTGATTCGAAATCAAAAATAGTTAGGCGTTCACTCATAGCCTGAATCTATGAAGGACTGTAAATAAATCGTTTAAAGATAAACAGGGGTTTCCATTAAAAAAAAACTATGTTGATGCCTAATCTGCAAAAACGATACACCCTGTATATTGAAAAACATTTTCATCAACTGCACTGTTGCATCTTATATTCAAATCCATTTTGCTCATTTCGATATCTTTAATAACGGTTTACGCGTGAATAAGTGGTGTTCTCATGTTGTTCACTGTCGATGGTACCTTTTAGACGTTCACGGGAGGAACCAGCTATGGAATCGTTCTGAAAAGTTGATCATATGCATAGGGCGTAAAGCTCTATCGATCTAAAATGTTTTCAGCGCTGCGACGTTGCAGCTTCTTTGAAAAAAAAACAACTATCGTATTTTTCGCTTCTTTATCAATCTTGAGCGGTTTCGAGAAATTAACTTATTTTCATCTCCTCTCAAGACCTTGTACAACGCAAAAAAAAAATCCTATACACCCATCCAAATCACAGGATATTGGTGAACTATTTCCAAAATTTCAGCTCCTTATGGATCCAAATATCGTGGTAAAAGACATTTAATTGAAACTTAACAAAGATGAAAATTAATTTCTCGGAAATGATCGATAAACAATTGACAAGCGGAAAATACAATTATAAACAGGGTGTCTCACTTAAAATAGCAAAATGAATGCTACTTTAACAAGAAGCGGCAAGCGGTTTTTGATGCAAACAAAGTGAGACAGAGATCATTGAACTCCCATAAGTCTGTCTCTTAAGTGTGCTTGGCAATGTCTGTATTATCTGTCTCACAATGCTCATTTCAACTTATTCGCTGAAGAAGGCGAGGTACCTACATATATGGATAATAAATAAACGACTGAACATTATCGTGAAACCCCACCACTTGACTGGAGGGAGAGAATTACCTTATGTTAAAAAAAAATAACTCATCATAGTGGACACAAGATAATATGCTGAATAAATCAGTTATTTTTACTCTTATGATCGCTTATAAAATAAAAGCTTATACATGTGGCTTTGTAATAATAAGTTATGTTTAAATGTTTCTGAATCTAAATTCTGCATATTTAGTGAGATGTAGTTGAGTGGTGTTGATCTCAATGAGGTCAAGGTCAGAATTAACGATGAACATCTAGAAATTGTTAAGAAAATCAAATAGTTAGGAACAATTTTTGACTCGCACCTATCGTTTATACCTCATGCGGATTTTTTAATGCGGAAATATTCCCAGAAAGTGTATTTTCTGGCTAGAGTTTTATCTGCATCCACGAAAATGAAACTATATCATGCTATTGTTGCGCCACATTTACAGTATCGTTATTGTTACAAATTACAAAACTGATGAACTCCAAAGAATTCAAAATAGGACCATGAGAATAATGTTAAAGTGTGATAGGTATACGTCAACAAAACTTATGTATGACACCTTACATTTGTTAACAGTAAAACAAATGATTATATTCAGTGTACGTATTTTTTTATTTAAAATTAGACGGAATGTTCTACTATCATATGTTTTTGAAAAAGTAAAATTCTTCAGTGGTTAACTTGGTTATAGTACCAGGCATAGATGTGACTTTGTGTTCTTGAGCAAATGTAATATCACTCAAATGTTGAATCTAGTTTTATATTAGGGTCCACAACAATTTAATAATTTACCTCTGAAAATTAAAGACTGTGTTTCGTTTAATTCATTCAAAAGAGTGCTTAGAATAAATGTGTCAAAAATGTAACTTACTGTGTTCCTTTTATACTTTATATACTATATAAGAGTGTTTGTCATAATTTTATTTTCATTATTATTTTTATTATCATAACGAATATATGATTTCCAAATTTCTACATTTTTATAGCATTAGCTAAATAAACGTAGCTATATTTGATTTGATAAGAACCGTATTGGACCAACTAAAAGCGTCTTTTCTATTATAGAACTGACGAACAGCAACGCCCCTTCGAATATTGAACCACTAGAAGCATAAACAAACAATATTGTGTGAGTCGAACATGTCAATGTAAACATAGGGGGAGAGGGGAAAAGCAAGCTCCTGGTTTGCCATATTTACTTCCATGGATTACCTTTCACCAGATTTTCTGTCATCAATTCAATAACAATGACCTGAAGTTCACTATCATCCAATAAATGTATTTATCTTCAATATTCAAGAAAAGTGTAGCCTTTTTTTCATCGCCATTACTACTTGTCGTTGAATAATCAATCGATTTTTCTTGATCTTACACTAAAAAGTTGATAAGAGGAATTTTTCTCACCAACGGCAACGTTGGGCATCAATCGAGCTATTTGAAATGCGTTGGCATGACGTTAATAGATGCTTCAAACTGACGATTGTTGTCATTTTCCAGTTGAAAACGATTTATTTGTGTTCGAGAAGAGGATTTAGTGTGGCAATTATACCAAAAAAGTGCTGTGTTTGTGGAGCTTCTTCATGGACGGTTGGATTGTAGAGATCTTATCACAAATGTGTCAAAATAACATTACATAAAGTCCGTTTTTTTTTTAAAATGCCTGACATACATCAATTTTAGTTTTGAAGTATTGGCACTATTGATACTAATAACGTACTCGAAAAATGAAATGATCTGCATCGTATGTGTACCAGGTGAACCGAAATGCTTTATTTAGGGTTTTCCAACAATTTCAACAATAAACTTTTATTATTTTTTTCGCTTGAATAATAATATAATACTAAGTAAAAAACATGCATTTAGTGATATTATGTAATAGTTAGAATAATTTGATGTATGATTGTTGCAATTAAACATTCTGCCGCCTCTCCACAATTAATGGTCGAACGTAGAGACATCATGTCTTCGTTTTGGCCTTGTTTGTCCGCTTTCTGGTTTCGTCTCTTCTGTCTTTTCCTGATGATCAGTTTCACTGCACGACATCCCGCTAGGATCACCATTAGGCTATTGTCGTAATACTGCTGATGAACGCTACGCCATACGCCATACCGTGTCATGGAGACGATCTTTGAGGTCCCTTTCTTTTTTTATCAACTCTCCAAAGCTATCTGTTTGCTTGAGTATGGACTCGGTGGCTTGGTATGGAGGTTTTTGGTTGATCAGGCTGCCATTGAAGATGATGGACACTATTTTGGAGTAACTGCCTATAACAGGAACGCTTCCGCTTCTAGTGTGTGTCAAGATGTTGGGCTCTGTCTGGATGATGCATTCTTGGGGTATTTGGATTTTTTCGGTTGTATTCAATACCAAATCTTTCCGGATGCCGGCGCGCCGTTGAAAATCACTGCGACTGTTGAAGAATTTGCCATGAACATCCAAGTATTCGTTGCGCATAATTTCAAAGTATGCCGTTTGTTCTGTGCTGTTGGCTGTTGGATGTGACAATGTCTGGGAAGTGGTCGTTCGTATACTTCATCGATGACGCAAGACGGGTTTGATTCAATGCTTCGTATGGAGACAGAAGAGCAGACGAGCTTTTGCGGATGGAGTGGATACACTGTTGGAGTTCACTTTCTTGAATCTGAAAATATAATTAAGTGTCATGATCGACTGCTGTGCACTCGTCTGATAGGTACCAGGTCCATCCGTCTTTAAGTAATTCATTTTGTCTGTTCTAGTCAATGCAGATTTTTCATTGATGATGTTTTTGAAAATGTCACAAATCATATTTGACATAGAACATTGGAATCTGTAGATGCTGTTGGGGTTGATTAAGTTGTACTTCTTGAATCGGTGCTATGACGTTTTGCTAGAGTTTGATGGTCAGATCGTCAACCACTTGTTCGAATTGTCTGCGGATCTCTTCTAATACGTTTTGAGTGCAATATTCGTTTTCATGTTCTTTTTCGTTGACTAAGATTGCTTCATGGAGGCACTGGATCACATCCCATTGTTGGTTAACTTTTTCTATAAGATGCTTGTGGTGATACTCTGCTTTGTTTTGTTCCAACTCTGATTGTATTTGCATAAGTGAGTCTTTCAGTTGTTCCATTTTGAACTCTTTTATTTTTATCCATTTTTGTTGGCTGCTGGGAAAAGTGGGATCAGATTGGGTGGTGGATGTAGCTGCGGTCTCTGGGCATGTTAGTGAAAAGTAGGTCCAGAATTCGTCATATTTGGCAAACACTTGTTGAAAATATGATTTGGTTTTTTAGGGATGCTCGAAGTCCTTTAGTTTTCTGATTGAATTGTCGTTCTTCCCATAATTTTTCCAGTTGTTTTCATATATGTTTTTGGATGTAGGATTCTGTTTTTCTTGTTTGTGAGTCTTTTTTGCTGTTGTTCATCGTCACATTTTCTTGTTCTAGTGCAAGGCGGTCGAGCTCGTTCTTGTCTGCCATTGTGTTTGACTGGTAGCTTTATTGAGAGTTGATCAGGATGAATGACCAGCGAGCCTCTATGGACTGTCCTTGTATGGATGGTTGAACAGCGAGTCTCTGTGGACTGGCTGGTGACGGCAAGCGGCTTGTTGCGGTCTGGAAGACGAGTCTATGTGGACTGGGGCCCTTGGTGGGGAGGGGGACGTATTCATGTGATATTACCACAGAGTGTCTGCTTTCTCGAATATGATTCACCATGTTATGATATTAAACGATATTTAAACAATAATTATATAGGTAATTTTAGTTAGCCGAACTACTCCCAGGAAAAATATGATTCATTATGATAAGACGTACAGCTATGCGTTATGCTATGCTATAACGTGTTAACCACTCAACTAACAATTATCTGTTTTATAAATGCCCTAAGAACATTAACGCAGAACTATTTTTATGCAACAACAGTGTCGCTAAAAACGTTTATACAAAGCCTATAAACACAAAAAGGGCGCACTCTTGTGCAGCAATTTGCTCAATTTGTTTTATTATGGCTTCCAAAGCTTTCATCGGACAGTTTTATAAAAATGTACGGAATAATTATTATAAAACATGTACTGTGAAACAATTTTATAATAAAAAGGTTTTATAAAAGTTGTGTTGTTATAATATCATGGGTAGCTTTTTTGTTTTAACCAACACCATAAAAGTGAAGTTTTGTTGTGGAATTGTACCCACTGAGAATAATGTATTTTTTGATGGTCCTCAACATAACTAAAAAGCTAAATATCGCATGTTTTTTGACAAATGAATTTTTTTCATTTGGACTGTATTGTGATAGAATGATTCAGATGATCCATCTTAAATCATTATAAAATACTAAATAGTTATCCACAGCATTCTATCATTGGCTAAATGATTTTTTTGTAACAATTTTGAAAATGGACGACTCACTGATGGGCAGTCAAAAAACATGGCTTCCATGTTATACAATAATTTCATTCGTTCGCGAAAGAATGACCTTGTATCAGATGATACCGGTATAAATATATTATAAAACAAATATTATGTTCGATGAGCAAAAATATCGTATAGAATCTGTTGTGTAAACGTTTATAGAACAATATCAGAATTTGTCGTAAAACCATGTAAAACTGTTTTGTATTTTTGTCCCAATAATGTTCTTACGAGTACACATTATAAAGCAAAATCTTTCTCAAGAGCTAAATATTTTACTTGCAATGTTTATATAAAACAAAATGGTGTTGGAAGAGCAGTGATAAAGCAGTTATAAAACAAAATAGCACCAATAGTTGAAAATTATTGTTGTTCTAGTTGGGCAGAAATAAAAAAATTATTGAGGATATGACTTCAAAAGACATCTTCGATCATATCATTTAAAAATCAGTCCTCATCTTCAGAAGATAAATAGTCATTATCAGAATCAGATGATGAATCCTCTTCAAATGATATTATTAAAGGAGGTACTTCGTTAATACTAGTTACACCCATGTCTTTTGTCCAGTCGTCTCTAATTAATTTTTCTGTATGGTCAACACAATTATTCCACATATCTATACTGAATTTGGATAATGACTCGGACCACACTTGTGAAACTTTATCACTACCGACTAATTTAGAATTTGTTATGTTCTTGTTGTAATAAGTTTTACAAAATGCCCATACCATTTCAATGGGGTTATACTGACAATGATATGGGGGCAGTCGAAGAATTTCATAGCGTTGCGACTTAAGAAACTCGTCGACTACGTACTTTTTACCACAAGAATTTTTAGCCAAAGGTTCTGCCAAATTCCACAATTGCGTTCTGGTACAATCGGGACTGCATTCAATTTTATGTTTTTCTAAAAATGCCGAAAGGGTCGATTTGTTTGAACATTTTGTAACCGGTTTTTCCGAAAGTACTGAGTGGTATGGCGCATTATCCATCACAACGACACATTTCTCTTTAATTTTGCCCAGATCCGGAACCAATTTATTTTTAACCCAATCCATAAAGATATCTCCATTCATTGTTTTATGATAATCACTGTCATTATTTTTACTAGAAAAAAGTAACCCACAATTTGGAAGAAACCCGCCCCTGTACCCAGCATGTAAAATTGTGAACCTTTCGCCCTCGCTGCAAATTTTGATATTAGTCATCCTGCGATCATCTTCTTTTACCCACTTTCTAATCTGACTTCCATTCCGATAGATCCACGTCTCGTCCAAAAAAATAAAAACCACGTTTTCACTAGAATGTTCATATTCCAAATATTTCCGCGAAAAAGTTATTTTTAAACGTTTTACATGACTTTTTTCGCATAAAATTTTCCGTCCATCTATTTTTTTAAATTTAAAACCCATATCCCTAATGATTTTGTGCAGAAGACTTCTCGATCCATCAAAATCAACCACTTCCCGCACGTGACCTAATATTTCTGTCAAACAAAAATTTAGCCCCTCTTCCAAACTTTTAAAAATATATCTCCCAATTTCCTCCCTTAAAAAAATGTGGTTAAACCATGGCCCTTTCTTTTTTCTTCCCCTTTTCACGCTTCTTTTCTCTGCGGTTGTTTCCTTTTCTTCAAGAACTTTTAAAATAGTCTTCTGATGAATCTAGAAAATAATATACCTATATTATGATCTACAATATTAACATATGTATTTCTATAGTGGCTAGACATTATTCGAACTAATGAGATTTAGTAATGGCTCACGGCTCTATAATGGATGAAAGCGAAATCAATGACAAAAAACATCAAAAAGTAGTATTAAAACAATAATATTACTCGTTTTCCAATAAATATTACCTTGAATGTTCTTGATAATCTATCTATGCAGTCATTCCGGTCCTTGCATATGTCTCCAAACGCCCGATACGCATTGTTAATCGCAGCTTTTATCTCTGCAGATAAATGTTTACCATACGGCATGATGAAATTTTATAAAATTTTGACATATTATTATTATCATAGTCAAGGTGAAGTTCGGTGTTCCGTAAATTCTTACCCAGTCTACCATTTCCATTTCAAATTGCGAGTAATCTATACAAGATTGCCAACCTTTAACCTACAATTTTGGCACATGTCAGGCATTTTAAAAAAAAAACGGACTTTAGATATAAACAGAATTTTATCGACTCAAACAGATTGTGTAGGTTCGGGGTGCTATGCTTGTTCTAGTGGTTCAATGTTCGTTTTCATGAGATGAACGTTCCCTCGATTCGAGAATACGGGTCCTGAAAAGTCGGGGTGTGCTTGAGATCACAACTTAATCAGAAAAAAAAATCCTGAACGGACTTGAACATCTTTAAATCAAAGTGACAGTTTTCATAATAAATAACTTGTAACAAACATTTCACCAATTTTACTCAACAATCAGTCATATAACTCACTTACCCTGCGTATGTATGTTATTCTCATATACGTCATCTCAAATGTCTGATCTATTTCCAGGACTTAATTGCACTCCACCCGCAATAGATGACTTTCCTTCAGATCTCCTTTCGGTGAAACAAAGACGAGAAGGTGCCATCCTAGTTCACATATTTGTATGCTTATATCTATTTGTAGCCTTAGCTGTAGTCTGTGATAATTATTTTGTACCAGCCGTAGAAAAAATTTGCCATGGTAAGTCTGGAATGAATTTTGCTAAAAATACAATTGATATTTGTTGTAGCCCTCAATATGTCCGCAGACGTCGCTGGTGCCACCTTTATGGCGGCGGCTACGTCGGCACCAGAGCTGTTTGTTAATGTTATTGGTACCTTCATCACTGAAGGCGATTTAGGTGTAGGAACTATAGTAGGTTCAGCTGTATTTAATATTCTTGCTGTAGCTGCGTGTTGTGGTGTCAGTGCTGGGATGGTAAGTTGAATCACAAGATTCATTGAACTACATAGTTTTATTTCAATCAGTCCTTTGTCTTGAATGGGTAGCCTGATAAGTATAATCTCGCTTTCCACAGATTCCTAACCCTATATGATAAGTTGTTGAGAAACTTACTTCTATTTTTAATTTTTTTACATTCCTTCACATTTATTATTCCCAACTTTCAGTGTGGCGTCAAAGTAATTCCTTTAGACTGGTGGCCTCTGACCAGAGATTGCCTAGCCTATGGAATCACGGTATCCATTTTGATTTGTATAATCCACGATGAAAGAATAGAATGGTACGAGGCTCTCATCTTAGTACTACTCTATATTGTTTACATTCTAATCATGTATTTTGACAAAACAATACAGAAGTTTGCTAGAGGTAAGTCATTTTCTCCAGATACATTCATTGCTTACTTGTGAAACTTGCAGGAGCTCTAAGTCAAGTCAAGAAAGGCTCCAGAAAAAGGTCACTGTCCATTGATAATTCAAATGCAAATAATCTGGGTATGCTACATCTATCAAATTAATATAGTAATTCTTTATCAAAGTACATTTAAAATATTTTAGCAACAGACGGTCACATGAAGGCAATTTCCGATGAAGCCAATGACAATAATGTAGTTCTATCATTGGAACAAGTCTACACCAAAAATAAAACAGACAATGACAACAATGTCCATATCATTGGCCAAGCACACTTGAACGGCTCAGTCAAAGCTGAAGTTGAACAAAAAGAAGAACAAGCCAAATTAGAACTAAGCAGTAGAGATACAGACCAAGAATTGCCGTTCTGGAAGTGGCCCAAGGATAAAGGAATTTTCGGAAAGGTGATACATTGTATTGTGCTTTGCTCTGTGAATTATAAGCTTATTTACAGTTAACTTGGATAATAACCTGGCCAATTCGACTGATATTTTTCCTCACGATACCAGATTGTGAGAAGCCTACACTAAAGAAATGGTTTCCGGTCACGTTCTCCATGTGTATCGTCTGGATTGGATCTCTATCATATATTGTTGCTTGGATGATAACGATCATAGGTAATTATTTTTTCATATTATATTCAATCATTACAATATGTTCTCAGGCGACACTCTGAAGATACCAGATTCAGTAATGGGAATCACCTTCTTAGCTGCTGGAACTAGTATTCCCGAAGCTGTATCAAGTGTAATTGTTACTAGACAAGGTCAGTTGTTACAGCACTATTACGCTGACTGATGAATATCTCTACACAGGTCATGGCTCCATGGGGATCAGTAATTCGATTGGCTCTAACACATTTGATATTCTACTTTGTCTGGGATTACCATGGTTTATTAAAGCTACATTCATGCCTACCATCAAAGGAAAACAATGGGTTGGCATAAACTCAGCAGGAATTGAATACAGCGCAATATCATTACTGTCATCTCTGCTAATGCTCTACGTGGCCTTTGCCCTCAACAAATTCAGGCTTGATAAGCGAGTTGGTATCATATGCCTGTTGATGTACGCTGTTTTCCTGATTCTAGCAAGCCTTATAGAACTTAATGCGTTCTTCCGAGTCAACTTGCCCACATGTGGACGATAAAAACATTTCTAGTGAATGGACGTTACAGTATTGGAGTGTAATAGTCAATTGAACACTATGCTCCTTAGTTTTATAGCTTCAAACATATGGAGAGTTATAGGTAGTGTTACTGTATAATGAATGCATCTCTAGAATTTGTATATAAGACAAATTGTTAAAAAAAAATAATTATGCAAAGCTAGCTTTCCAATGGATTCAACTTACCAGATGTATCAATCAACTGTGTGTTCACTATTAAAATGTTCCAATTTGTATCCATTTTAGAGGTTGTTCAATGATAAAGCACGCTTACTGGAATAACTCTGGATATCAATCCTAAAACAACCCATACTTTCATCATCAATACAGGGTGGAGAATGTGGTGTGGAAGTCAATAAATGAAAACGCCGACCAATTGAGGACTCTGTACATACATAATTAAAGTATCAGGGAAGGTGTTTAGACCCATAATACATTGCCCATCCTCCACAAAGTTATTCAATTGTGGTGTACAAATTTCAGTTTGCTATTGTTAAGTTGCCTTGAAATAATAAAGAAGTTGAAACTAAATACATTTCCTTGGTGTATATATTTTAATCTTATTTATACGGGACATTTTGTTTTCTCTGTCGCCATCAACTTTCAAGCCAGCTCAAAAGTCCAATTTATCAATGTTCAGATTCACAATGCATTTCAATACAAAATATTGATTAGTTCTCATGTAATAGCTATTTATGATACTAGTGCGTTGTGTTGAAAATAAGTCAAGTAGAAGGCGAAGTAGTAGGGAAGCAGTCAATGATACAGTTGGGCAGTTAGGTTGTTGGCAGTTAGGCAGTTGGTTTGTATCATTGACTGCTTCCCTACTACTTCGCCTTCTACTTGAAACTCGGCCAGTCACTAAACCACTCACTGAAAATAAGTCACGCGAGAAAGATCTGTTAAAAAAAAAATCTCAGATGACTTGTGAAACATAACGCACGAGTGCAATAAAATGTTTTATCCAACATATGGAGGAAATCGTTTTTTTATGAGATAATTATTATATTTCAGTGTCAGAATGACTAGATAGTGACATGTTTACATTTTGGTCAAAATAGGTTATTGTTGGTTTGTTTGCCACGGGAACGTGATTAATAATCCATAACTCACTAGTGACTAGTGAGTTATGGATTATAACACACTAGTGGGTTATTTGACACTTCACTTGTCCAAAATGACATCAATAATAACACCTATAACTATCATGCGTTAGACAGAGCATATTTTTCATCAAAAAATATCAGATTATATTATATGAACGCCAATACCATGTTACATAAAAGTGAAGAATCAAACTTACCGTTAACCGGCCCAACTTATTTCTCTATCTTTAATTCAATGGAACTTCATAATATCAAACTTGAATGTGCACACCATCAAAGGATCGCATTGTACTTGCGTAGATATTTGATGTTCTTCTAATAATATCATTACTATTTAAGGATGTATTTAAATTATCTAAAGAGCAATGAATAACATATTTTTTAAGGAAAATAATGTACATTAAAACTCATCAAAGTTATTTCAATAAAATATATTAATCTTTGATAAAAAGTACAAACATTATGTAAATTTATCAGCATAAACCTGAGGAGTCTATAAATTAGATGCCTATTAGAAAAGAAAAAAGGACAACATGGAAATGACAAGACGGCACTTCTTCATATCAAGTACCTGTTGAATTATTGTTTAAATCATTTTTATCATTTTATATAATTCAAACAAAGCTAAGTAGCAAAAAAAGTTTCGAAAAATCGAAAATGAATGCAGATTAATTTCAGTCTAGCGATATCACGATCTTTTATACATTTTTTAAACGACAAAACACTGCATCCAAGTCAAAAGGGGAACCGGTCTTAGAACTCTTTGATACTTTCTACCAGTTCAAGTAAATCGAAAAAACCAAAGTTATGGACAAAATTTAAAATTTCGCATTTTTTTATGAAGATACTGCGAATTCATAGAAATAGAGATTCTTCCTTTCAATGAATATTTATAATCAAAATTCTATCGCTAGATCGTGATAGTTTATGCCACGGTTCCAGCAGTGTAATTCCATTATTTTTTACAAACTGCGCATGTTTTGCGCAAGACAATGTTTGGTGTGTGAGATGGTAGAAGCTTACACCTTGTTTAAGACCGAGAGTCATCGATGTAAACAAACCACACGTGATCGTATAAAGGAGAACGATTGGAAGGTCACGTGCAATAAACCAACACATGTGACCAGTTCAATCGTTTCGCTCACGTGTAATTTGATTTCTTCGATGACTCTTGGTTTTGAACCAACATTAGAAAATGAGCTATATGCAAGCCGATCTGTTACCACGATCGATGGAGCCGCCATTATTTTGGTGGCAAACAAACGGTGACCAGTTTGATACAATGATCCTTGTGTTTAACACAATCAAGCGGGTACAATCCTTAGTGTATATGGAATGTATCATCTCCTCTCTCTTGTTGCTAGTGACGGCGTGACAGTATATCATTTTAGTTGTACTTGACGTTGGTTTCAGCTGGTGGCGTTTATGAACATAACCAATCAATATGAATAATATTGGTAAGTACATACCAAGGTCAATAATTGATATGTTAAAGTTGTGCCGTAACTAGGGAATCGGAAATGCACGAACGTTCAACCAAATCGATCCCATATTGGTGACGTCACCAAGCTCCATTATTGACGTTCCTGTCATCGGTGTGTCATTTTAATGTCATAACACATCCGTATTTCGGGGTCTCAAAACTTTTTTTACCAAGTGTCGGCTGTTTTTAAACATGTTTTAAGTTATTACACAGCTTTTGGTATTCAGTGAAATATCTTCTTATTGTTAAGTGTGAACCATATTTTATCTTTTTTCAGATGTGTATTTGAAATTCGGAAACGAATCGAAGCCGATTGGCGTCAGATTTGTCTGAATTCTGATCAGTCCGACACCAGTACGTGTAACACCGCAACCTCATTGAATGGAATTAGCCATGGGTACAAACTTGCAATAGGTGATGGTACTTTTTTACTCATTGTTTGAACGGTTATTGTAGTATTGTGTATTCATGTTGGATCAACCAAAAAGCGGTTGCGTATCAAGGTTAATTGATATATCAATTAACCTTGGTTGTGTATGTGCTGTAAAAAAATACTTGATAAAGAGCTACTTTTAACATTCTTTCATACTATGCTGTAAGAACATCACCTGTTTCTAAATATTTCAAACTCGGTCCCAACTTCTACACTGACGTAGGCGAGATCGAATAATTATATTATTGAGAGCGTCAAGTAACTGATGATTGTTTTATTTGCTGTATGTTATTATACAGTGTGAATCCGGAATAAATGCGCATTTTATCATGGAAATTCTGTATGTTTAGTATAGTAGGATACTCACTTTTTGTATAGGAGCATCACTGTCCACAAACGTCTTGTCAAGAAAACAATAATAATAGTTTCGATTTTTTTGTCTGTAGATTCGAAGCGATTTTACTAAATGTCTCCTTTTAAGCTGAAAATTTGAACAATTTCGCTTGAGGCGTTTCGAATCTAAAAAAAAATGCACATTTCCCTTGGCGGAACGTTTGAGGACACAATATGATCCTATACACAGTGATTAGAAAGTTCTCGTATCTTTTACGCTGCGATTATAGGCAAACGTTATGAACGCGGTATTTTGAATGTAGTTTGAGGGTTCTCGTGGCCATATCATCTAATCCGGTATTTTGTTCACTTTCAAGTGCTTCAACCTGACTTCTTTCGGATTGAAGTTCCTTGTCCACCATTGTTTTTTTTAATATGGAATTAGTCCAGTAAAGATATCATTATCCAAAAAAGCGGCTGAAACCTTGCCATTTGTGATCTCACCAAAACATCATGATTATTTCTCGTTAGAAAATTTAAAAAATAAAGAATGACTGAAAAAACCAGAGACGAGTGTGATTTCGTGTCTGGAAATTCAAGGGGTTATTTTCGAACAATCCATCAAAAATCAGTCCAATTAAAAAAAAAACACCACTATTGCTACAAAACCCACAAGGCTGACGAGTGTGGCAAAAAAGTTGTATTTTTAGTTGTTTCATTTGAGAAAAAGAAAAAATGCACAATAAAGTCAGTGGCATGCATTTATTTAACAAAAATATTCGGTAAGATGCCCTTAGGGACGGCACGGGTCTTCAAACTGTTTATCTAGCTAGGGCTGCACTATGCTTCCACTACTAAAAACGAATCTATCACATTTAAAAAAAATCGGTTCAAGGATATTTTGTGATATTTGTAAAAAACGATTTTTTTTTTAAAGTTCAACACCCTTCATCTTAAAAGCCATGCACTTCCGGACCCATGTTCATAGGAACTTTTTTTCATAAAATCAGCTCAGGAATGCGCCTTCAAATTTAATGAACGCAATACAGGATGTACACGAACAACGTGAGGAAACTTAGGGGGTGTGAAAAAATAATCGTAGGAAGTCCTATAACAAAAATTCGGAACCTCAATATTTTTCGAGTCAGCGGCTCTTGTAATTTATACAGGGTGTTTCATTAATATTGCGAAAAAATTCAGGAGAAGTTTTCCCGCTTGAAAATAAGAAGAAAACTTCCTATAAACATGTGTCCAGAAATGCTTCATTACAGAGCTACAGGTTGTTGAATTTTTATTTTTGTTTTCTCTTTATAGTATTTGCACTTATGTCGAATTTGATCTTAGTACTTGTAGGGGGCGCTACCTACACTTATTTTTCCTATTATCAACAGCCGTAACTTTTTTGAACGTGCCTGTATTATATTTTCAAGTCAAAAAACGGTATACTTGTTGAAAGTCGATACGTGTAACCAACCATTCTCGAGATATTTGGATTTGGAATAAAAAAAATAGGTACATGTGATTTTGAGATTATGGTCAGGCATGGATCAGGATGAGTTTCCCTTGTTGAATATAAGAAGAAAACTTCCCATAAACATGTGTCGGGAATTGTTCCGTTACAAAGCTACAAAGTGGTGAAGTTTTTTGATTTTTTCAATTTTTTCATTTTTTAATAATATTCGGATGAAAATTGTTGTTTACATCACTCGTTAGTTGAATTCTATCTTTTTACTTACATATGTAGCACTTATACGAAATATTTTATAACTTCTAGCAGATACCTCCATCATAATTTCAAAATCACATGTATTTATTATCTCAAATCCGAATATCTCGAGAATGGTTGCATGTAGCAACTTTAAACGACTACACTTTTTCTGCGTAGAAAATACAAATAAATCTGTTCTGTTGCTTGAAAATGTTATAGAGGTAGTCCAAAAAAGTTATGGCTATTAATAATATGAGAAATGATTGTAGGCAGTGCCCTCTACAAGTTAGAGCCATACTAAGATCAAATTCGAATTTCGCATGGAAAAAACCTCTAAACACTAATTTTTACTAAAATATCGACATTGCTTCAGATATTATTAAGAAAAACCGAAAATAAAACTTCAACTCCCTGTACCTCTGTAATCAAGCTTTTCCGGATACGTGTTAATAGGAAGTTTTTTTCTTATTTTTAGGCAGGTAAACTCATCCTGTTTTTTTTCGCAATTTTAATGAAACACCCTGTATATTCCTGATATTTCTTATCGAATCGAAATGAAATTTGGTACAAAGTTTCAGCTGGTTTATCTGTAACGTTCTGTGGCAAAAATGTTTTCCCACTCTGCCTCCAGAGGTCGCTTTACCTGAAATCAAAATTTCATATTTCGCATATCTTTTGACTCGATAGATTCCTCAAAAACAAAAACGCCATTTTGAAGATTGAGAAAGATTAGTCAAAAAAAGTACTCTTTGTACGGGTCGATAAATCTCACCGTTTAGCTTTTATAATAAGCAGAATATTGTGGTTTTTTAAAAATGTACCTTTCCCTTTTTCACCCTGTATCTACATTACGGTATCGATTCAAAATAAAATGGAGGTAGAATATTTCCTGGCATACAAACACGCTACTTTTTTCCATTAAGGCGACGTTACCGTTTCCAATATTGGTGCCATGTAGTTACTTTTATCCTGGACACCCGGTATTAACTTTATATGGGGATCGCCCCATTTTAGCAACGACTGGAGCTAGAAGTCAACATGAGAAGGCTATAATGTATAAATTTTGTATGTAACATTCCCATAAGTCTCAAGGGCCCAGCCATCTTCTGCGCCTGCTCAGATCGTGCAGTTCTTATTGGTTGATTGTCTTGTTTCTTTGACTATAGGCGGCTCTGCTTGTTGACATGTTGACAAGTTAACACGATCCACACATGGGGTCCATTGTATTCGTTTACAATAGAGTTTTGGAGTCTTGATTGTTTTGTTCGCCGTTTGAATTTTGACGTATCTAGTTCCTTATTTTGAGTTGTGTTTGTGCTTCAATGATTTTGACTTTTGGTTATTTGGCGGTGATGTTTGGATTACTTCAATTTCTATTGACTATAGTGACAATCCAGACTATCACTTTTAACTTGATAATTATGAGTGCCACGATCATTGTTTCTTGTGTGCCGGAAAAAGAAAAGAGGGAATATCACTTCACGGGTATCATTATTTCATTTGATAAAAATAAACTGCCAGGCAATTTATAATCAAGAAAACAAAAAACATCTGTGAAAAAGATCAAACTAATGATTATTTAAATGGTGCTACCTGTATATTATTAGATATTTAAAAAGAGATTTATTTTTTCCTGATCATGTAAATAAACCCCGGCTCATATCTCTATCTTGAAAATAGGCCGAGCAAATAGACAAAACCGTCTTATTCTTATGTTTTTACATGGAGACTCTAAAGAGATGACGTCACGCGTCGATCCATGAATTTTTCGGGCAACCAATTCATTTATAACCTTGGCTTCGGATGTTACCAAACGGCCAATAGCAAAATAGTATTTCAAGCGCATCAACCCCTAGGTCCCAGCTAGGGGATAGAAAAGGATAGACTTATGCAAAAAATACACTGCCCAACTTGATCTTCTATCTCATTCTGGTTTCAAGCAAGTAAAATTGCTTCCCATATAGTTATGTAATACGGTAAAACTGTCAAATAGCGTTACGATATGTGAAATTAAGACAGCACTTTCTATTATCCTACTATATGTATTATTGCTTACGATGACAAAATGCGAACTTATTCCGAACTGACCCTGTATACGTGAGACTCAACATTGTCGGCATCATTTTTGAAGAATGGTGAATAGGATATTCTAGAAAATCTACATGTTGTCCTCATTTCATACTGGAATATCAAGTTTGTCTTATCCTAAGCTACCTGGGATGAAATTTCATCGAAATTGGTCCATCTGGTGCGTTTATCAATAACGACTTCGACTCAAGAGTGGATCCCGTCCATTCCAATTTATAGTTTCTAATAATCTGAAAATTAAACACGCATACATAGCTGGCAATCTAGCGCTAATAAATACCTTCAATAATAAAGCCAAAATATTTTGTTCGGATAGATGTTTCGCTATACAGGATCTCTGTCCATGACCAAAAGGCAATAATAAATATGGATGGTTTTTTTCATACAGAGGATGATTTTTCAACCATCTTTCTGGTATGAATTCTTCGGGATGAGGAAAATATTTTTCTAGCCTACAGGATACTTGATTCTGGCTCACTACTACTGTCTGGAATTGATCAGTTTCCTTATAATTCGTGTACATACTAATCATTAATGTTGTTAATCATTCCCTACTTCTTATATGCATAAGTTTGTTAGATAAATCATGCAACATTGTACTAAAAAATCGACCTTCCAACTACTACAATACAAGCTTAACTAAAGAAGTAAGATTTATGTGAGACCATTATAATGAACAAAGAAAATTTATCTCTATCAAAAGTACGTATATTTGCTTGTGGTTTACTGTTAAATAAGGAACTACTTTTAGTTCTTCGACATCTGAAAGATTGTCTTATTTCAAGTAATCCTTCACTTAGTTGATAACATAAAACATGTTATAAATATATTTTTTGTCTAACAAAAAATATGCGACATAATATGACGAGCGCCTACTTCACTTAATCACTTACTTCTTTGGGAACTTCATAGCCAGAAAATACAGCATCTTCGTTGAGAATTCTACCAATACCAACAGAAATTGGACGCAACCGGAATAGTTCTTTCAATACTGCTTTTGCATAGATTGCCTCGTTCAATACTTCTTCGGTCACTGGGCTATTTTTTTGTGGAAGTAATTGGGCGGCTTCGTCGAACAGAGCATTTTGAATATGCGGAGCTTGGCCTATGTGGTAAAGAAGAAAGCTTGTGGTGTAAGTTGCCTAGAAAAGAAAAGAACTAGCAACCAGAAGAATAATAGTTAGCTTGATGTATTCAGTTCAATAATATAAAACGAAAAACAATTTACTCTTGTTTCACAATCGATTTCAGGTCGAAGTGGAAGTGTTGAACGTTCTTTTATTGTTACAAAATAATTAATCACCAGTTATAGTATTGTCATTGTCAATAAAAAACCTTCAAAGAAAAGTCACTTTCTCTCACATCTCACAATTAAAATACATTAAAATATCAAGAAACAACATTATTGGCATCCCTGGTCTTTAGAAAAAATGAATTCGCTGAAACTGGAACGGGAAATAATAAGGAATTCGGTGAGAAAGTATTTTCAAGCAATTGAGAAGGTAGACATCGAGGACGAGGAGAATATTAATGAGTTTCTGCAACAAGTCACGGATAAAGCAGAAAGAGTGTTCGTCCTAGACGCAAGTTTAAAAGAGTTGCTGTTCAATGAAGAAGTTAGCGAGGAAGTATTAAGAAATGAATTTATAGAAGAAGAGGACTTTCGAGCTGATGTAATAAAGTACACGAACAAATGCAAATTTCTAATAAACAAAGTGAAAGAAAATGTAAAAACTGAAGAAACAAGAAAAGAAACGAGATTGACAAGAAATGTTAACCTGCCAAAGTTGGAAATTAAAAAGTTTGACGGAAATGTCAAGAATTGGATCAATTTTTGGGGACAGTTCAGGAAAATTCACGAGGATACGGAGTTGCCCAGTGGAGATAAGTTTCAATACCTTATCCAATCAACCGAAGAACATTCGCCAGCAAGAAATTTGATAGAAAGCTTTCCACCATCACCAGACAATTATCAAATTGCCATTGACCAACTGAAAAACAGATTCGCAAGAGATGAAATTTTGATAGAGGTATACGTGAGGGAACTTTTAAATCTTGTTCTAGGTCAAGTGTCAAAGGAAAACTCAGGTATGGCTTTATCTATTTTGTATGACAAACTAGAGACCCAACTCAGGGCATTGGAAACATTGGGAGTTACTAGCGATAAATATGCTGCGATGCTTTTGCCACTAGTCGAATCATCACTGCCTTATGAATTGCTAAAAATTTGGGAGCGTTATCGTGTATCGACCAATAAAAGTAACTCTAATGATTTACAGGGTCTGTTAAATTTTCTCAAAGCCGAAGTGGAAGGAGAGGAACGTATAAAGCTTGCACAATACAGTTTTTCAATGCAGAAAGGTGAGAAAATAGCTAAAAATGGGTGTTCTGTGGAAATGCTACACGTTAACAATAATTCTGAAAACAAAGGTAAGCGAATGTTTTCTTGTATTTTTTGCGAATGCAGCTCTCATTCAAGTCAGGACTGCATAAAAGCACAGAAAATGACATTGGAGCAGAAAAAAGGTATTGTTGCCAAGAAAAAAGGTTGTTTCTCGTGCTTAAAGCAATTTCACAGTTCTAGAGTGTGCAGATCAGTTGTAAGATGTATAAAATGTTCTAAAAAGCACTATGTTATTATGTGTCCTGATTTGAATGAAAAAGAAAAAGAGAAGAGGCACTCAAATGAACAAGAAAAAATTGAGCAAACTATGACTAATGTTGTCTCGGAAACTCTTCTTCAAACTATCAACGTACAAATTACTTCCAAGAATAAGTCAAAAATAGTAAGGGCCCTGCTAGATTCGGGTTCTCAGCGGTCCTATATTTCAACAAATTGCGCGGAAGAACTGGATCTCAATATAATTGGCGAAGAGAACATTATTCAAGGAATGTTCGGTGGGCTCAAAAGTACTCCAAAGATACATCGTTTATTCAGGGCAGACATTCAAAGCTTAGAGAGGTGTTTTAACTTAAGTTTATCATTGCTAGAACAATCGAAAATTTGCAACCATATTCCAAAGCTAAATGATAAAAGAATAATCGATCAATTGAGAAAACAAAATATTGAAATAAACGATACTGTTACCACTGATTTTGAAGTTAGTTTATTAATAGGAGCAGATATTTTTGGAAAAATTATCACAGGGAATTTAGTAAATGTGAATGATTCTCTGATAGCTATGGAAACAAACTTTGGGTGGACCATAATGGGCCAACAAAAGTGTAAGAATATAAATGGGTTTGTTTCTACTTATCTTACGGATTCTTCTTTGTCGAATTTATGGAATCTAGATGTGTTGGGTATTAAGGAACCTGCAGAAAGAAAATGCAGAGAAGAGTTGGAGATACAGGTGTTGAATAAATTCATGGAGAGCACCGTGATAAATGAAGAGAATAGATATGAAGTGTGCTTGCCATGGATTGAGGGTTATCCGGCTATAGGAACAAATTTTAAATTAGCGGAAAACCGATTATTTTCAAATACAAGACGATTGATAAAATTGAATAAATTATTGGATTATAAAAAAATATTTGATGATTGGGAAAAAATGGGAATTATAGAAGAAGTGAATCAAGATGAGGCAGATGGAAACGTCCGCATCACGCTGTCATCAAGGAATCTAGTTGTACCACAAAAATCAGGCCGGTATTTGATGCCTCAGCAAAAGATAAAAACGGCAATTCTTTAAATGATTTACTAGAAAAAGGTCCAAATATGATTGAGTTAATCATTCCACTAATTTTGAAATTTAGACTACATAAAATAGGTGTGTCCGCAGATATTGCAAAGGCGTTTTTACAAATAAGTATTTCGGAAAAAGATAGGGATTACTTGCGTTTTCTTTGGTGGGAAAATTATGAACAAAGGAAAATAAAAATATTTCGCCATTGTAGAGTAGTTTTTGGGTTGGAACCAAGTCCGTTTCTTTTAGCAGCCACATTAGATTTTCATTTAAAAAACGAGCAAACACTAAAGGAAACGGCAAATAAACTTTCAAAGGCATTTTATGTCGATAACTGTGTTTACAGCGTGAACAATGAGGTTGAATTAAATAAATTTATAGATGAGTCAAAAGATATTCTAAAAAAGGGAAATTTTGAATTAAGACAGTGGACTTATAACAAGGGAATAGCTGAAAATTTGGAACTGGGCAAAAATGAAGAAAGCAAAGTTATTTCAGTACTAGGAATACAATGGAACTATCAGCTTGATGTTTTGAAATGTGAAATTAAAAACTTAGATTCAATTGATGAGATTCCAAAAACCAAACGTGGCATTCTATCAGCCACACAACGAGTTTTTGACCCTATTGGCTTCACATCTCCATTTACATTGTTATCAAAGTTAATGTTACAAGAAACTTGGAGCTTAAAGTTGACATGGGATCAGGTACTACCCGAGGACATTAGAAAACGTTTCGAACAATGGTTGAAAAGTGTGAAATTACTCAATTATTGTAGTATTCCTAGATACTTAGCAGATCCGGTAGATGAAGACATGATAAAAGAGAAGACTCTTCATGTTTTTGTTGATGCGTCCAAATTTGCTTACGCAGCATGTGTTTTTCTACGGTTTGAGGTTGGAAATTCAGGTTTTGTCAGATTATTATTAGCAAAATCAAGATTAAGTCCAGTAAAACCTATCACACTTCCAAGGCTTGAACTGATGGCTGCTCTTATAGGCGTTAGACTGACAGAAACGATAAAAGAAGTACATGAATTTAGAGATTTGAAAACGACCTACTGGACTGATTCAATGATAGTCCTGACATGGATAAAGACAAAAGGTTTGTGGAATACCTTTGTTGGAAACAGGATAAAAGAAATAAGAAAATTCAGTGCTGTAGATCAGTGGCGTCATGTACCAGGTCAGATAAATATAGCAGACGTTTTGTCTCGAGGTTGTAGTGGAAAGCAGCTGATTGAGAAGAGGTGGTGGCAAGGTCCTAGTTGGCTAGAAGAATGTGAAGAAAATTGGCCAAACGAAGAAATTAGTGTTGGCGAAGAAGAAATTGACGATGAAAGTAGAAAAGTTGTCAACACAAATTTCGTAGAGGAAATAGTAGATGACGATTTCTGGGAAAAAATAAATAATTTTTCTAATTACACCAGAATTAAAAGAGTTATTGGATGGATTTTTAGATTTTATAATAATTCAAAAAACAAACAGAGAAACAACTGCTTGGAGAACAATAGGAAAAGGAAAATTGACTATTTAAAAATGGAAGAAATGGAAAAGGCAGAGATATGTCTTGTTAAGATAGTTCAAAAGAGGGATTTAAAGAATGATTTGAATGGATTACGAAAATTCGAAATTTTTGAAGATCCAAACGGTGTTCTAAGGATAAAGACAAGACTTCAATTCGGTGAGTTTTCTGAAGATTTTAAATACCCAGTCATCCTTCCAAGCAAAAATGATTTGGTTAAAAAACTATTAAGAGAAGAACATGAAAAAAGCTGTCACGCAGGTCCAAAAATATTGTTGGGGGTTATTCGCGAAAAATTCTGGTTGCCAAAAGCAAGGAAGATATTGAACTCTATTATTTATTCTTGCGTAGTATGTAAAAAGCAGAACAGTAAACCAATTAAAATGCCTTTTGCACCTTTACCAAAAAATAGAATAAACGATGCTGGAGTTTTTGAAATAACCGGAGTAGATCTAGCAGGACCCTTAATTCTGAAAGACGGAAGTAAAGTTTGGGTTGTATTGTTTACGTGTGCAGTCTACAGAGCAGTTCATCTTGAGCTTGTAAAATCTCTTGCCACTGATGCATTTTTATATGCTCTTCGACGTTTTATTAGTAGAAGGGGAAGACCTAGAATAGTTTACTCAGACAATGGGACAAATTTCCATGGCAGTGACAATTTTTTCAGCAAATTAAATTGGGAGGAAATAGAGAATTTTTCTGGAGTAAAAAGGATTAAATGGATATTTAATCCACCTTCTGCTTCGTGGTGGGGCGGATGGTGGGAGAGGTTGGTAAGGGTTATAAAAGAATTGTTGCGTCGTACTTTGGGAAAAGCATTGTTATATTACGTCGAATTGTATACAGTTTTGTGTGATATTGAGGCAGTAGTAAATGAAAGACCACTAACATATGTTTCCGATGACGATGAGTGGGAGATTCTTAGTCCTGCAAAATTCTTAAAGCCATTGCATGGAGCTTCAACAGGAGAGAGTTTTTCTAACGAAGTTATTGATCTAGATCTAGTTGATTCTCGCTACTTAAGGGGTAGGTTTGAGCATATTCAAAAGACGAGGACTTTAATTAGGGATAGATTCAAAAAAGAATATCTTGCGGAACTGGTCAATAAAAGTAAAAGTCAAAGGCAAATAGGATGTGTGCAGGTTGGTGATGTGGTTCTGATTGGTGATGACAACAAGAAGAGGATAAATTGGCCCATGGGAAAAGTCTGCGAAGTAATCACAGGAAAAGATGGGTTGATTCGAGTTGTGAAGTTGAGAACGAAAGCTGGGGAACTGGTTAGACCGGTGCAACGTGTTTATCCATTGGAACTACCACACAACTGCAAACCTACAAACGTGGAACCAAAGTTGACAACAGAACCAGAGGATACACATTTTGCAGAAAAGAAACATGACGATGAATCTGAAAGGACAACGAGAAGTGGAAGAGTCTCCAAGGCACCTATCAGATTCGGATACCCAACTCCTGGGGCCGGAGAATGTTGAACGTTCTTTTATTGTTACAAAATGATTAATCACCAGTTATAGTATTGTCATTGTCAATAAAAAACCTTCAAAGAAAAGTCACTTTCTCTCACATCTCACAATTAAAATACATTAAAATATCAAGAAACAACAGGAAGTGACAGATTTCCGGAAATCATATGCGTAAAAGTGACTTTAAACACAAATTCAATGTAGATGGTAAATATCACTTTGAAGTGAAATTGAATGTAAATTCCTATTTAAATGTAAATCTTTCGTATTAGAAAGAATTTATTGTTTAATTTGTATTGGATTTCTTGTTTGAAAGATTTTTCACTATATTTTTATAACTATTATGACAGGGTGGCCCAAAAATAAGATCAAAAATAAAATTAAGAAAACTGCCAAAAATCTTTTTTTTTTCAAATGAAAACCCCCAATTTTTATAATTTATCTTATTGAGCCTTGAAAATAAAGATGAGTTTATAAAATACTGTCCATTCAAAAATTCAAAAAAAATAAATAAAAATAAGAATTTTTGGAATGGAGAATCTTCTACAGAGTTACTTTCAATGCTCAATGAGATAACATTACAAAAATTTGGGGTTTCCATTAGAAAAAAAAATGATTTCTGGATGTTTTCTTGATTTTTTTGTTAATCTTATTTTTCGGCCACCCTGTAATAATAGTCATCGAAATTTGTGAAAAATCTTTTAAAGAAGGGTCCCTTTCAACAAGTTATCCAATACAAATTAAACAATGAAGGCTTTCTTATACGAAAAATTTACATTTCAATAGGAACCTACTGACGTCATTTTTGTCATAAAAACTCAAATATTTCAAGAACGCTTATACTTAGGTATAGGACATCATGCATCAAATCTGCCTAGAATTTTACGTAGAATCCAAAAATGTGGTAATATATAGGGTGTTCCATTTGAAACAAGCGAGTTAACACCTACTTCCGGTTTAACCGGAAGTCGCGGAAAATACAACCCATACGAGATTTTGAAAATTGACCCTAGTCTTCGGCCCTGTAACTTGAAAAGCATTGTTAAGACAAAAAATGTATACAAGCAATTTTGCAGAAAAAGTTATCCTCGTCAAGTTTGTACACCACACTTTTTTTCTTAAACCTACAGGAACCGGGTTATAAGCACTGACTGTATAGCTGGTCCATTGAAAAGCAGGGACCACACGGAGAAAATAATGTGTGTTGTTTGCGCACAAAATTCGTCATTCGAAACCGAATGGCTCAATTGCAATACCCATTTTTCAATTATGTGGAAATAAAGCTGTTTTTGCTTGTAGTGCCGTATCACGGTATCCTCGCCATTTTTCCGTAGTGAATCGAGCTTGCTTGTTTACTCTTCGGAGATTATTTATTGGATTTTGGTATTTTTTCGGCGTTTTTAGAACATTTTGTGGTTCTTTTGACTTTATTGACATTCAAAGTTAGCGTTATAATTGGAAATCTCGACAAATAATACCTATTCAGTTGCTTTCAATTTACATCTTAAAATATGAAGTATGGCCCAGTTCAGCATTCCCCAGAACAGAAATAGATCCGACTACTAGGCATGATCAGAACTGTTGGTCGGTATGTCTCGGGCTCATGAATTTGCCCGCTTTTACAAGCGTTTTATTCATCCATTTATTTTAAAGATCAGTGGTTAAAAGCCAAAAACTGGTTTTGGGTGCCATTTCTTCAAGTTGGCGGCACGAGCGGCGGTCACGTGAGGTCGCAAAATTAGGCGCATATCAAGGACACCCAAGACTGCAGTCCTGTCGGTTTTCGGAACCCCGCGACTAAACATTCAGTGTTGTCCAGTTAAGTATATTTTTCTCGAGATCCGCCGATGAACCATCCATAAGTCTGAACTATATTAAACTTGAAAATAAGATGCACAAGCGACGTCAAAAAGATTAAATGATTGATTGGCTTTTCATTGTGTTCAAAAAAAATATATTTTATACTGTTCATTCTTAATTGATAGTTCAGACAACGAAGACAAAAAAATGCCAAATATTGGAGAAATTGGTGTATTTGCAGATTTTGGAATAGTTGTAGGGTGAGGTATTCTGAGCAAAATACATAAAAGTCCTGATCAGTGAGGGGCGAGCTAAAGTGGAGGGTAACTGTAGGTAACTTTTTCACGCTTTACCGGAATAACTTTAAAACTAGATCCCCAGCGAAAAAATACTATAGTAAAAGATTATTCAATTGAAATTTTCTACAAAAAGATCTTTCAAATTTTTTTGCTAGAAGGAAGAGATGGACTGGAGAAGATGGATTAATTTCAAATAATCAAATATTCATATTATAAAAATATAAATTGAGTTTTGACTGTTTCTCAGTCATTGGCCCCAATCCTCACTGTGTCAGGTGGTCCACTATGAGTCTTCGTACACCTCCATTTATTGAGGTCTAAGCTATACACTCCACTGACTCAACCCTTCCAGTTTGGTACGCCACTGACTGAAATATCGAAGTTTTGGGCTCAAATTCTGTTTCTGATTCTGCATTGAAAGTTCTTGCTTTTTAAAAATTTCATGATTTTTGTATGAACGGTTTCGGAAATATTGAGGAACAAAAGTCTTTGGGGTGCCCTATTTAAAGGGGCACAGCTCCCAAAGAAGAATTTCCCGTCAAATGTTTATGAGAACTTTTTTTACAAAAAAATACCTGATGAAAATACCTCGTGAGAATGAATCACCCCACGCATTGTTTTATCAATGTCTATGATTATACACCCTGTATAATCATATAATTTTTCCTTCATCCATATCTCCGTACCTATCAATCTTAGCGAACCTTTTTAATGAGAATTTCATGAAGAATAATTACCTAAGTATTCTTATGTTCATTTGCTAAAGGTCGTGGTTTTCCTGCTATTCATGAAAAACTAAAAAAAAAATCTTCAGACATCCCCCACAACCTTAGCTCGCCCCTCACCGATCGGGGCTTCTAGTATGTTATTCAGGACACCTCACCTTACACCCATACCAAAATTCGTAATTTTTCTTTCGTTGCCTGGGCTAAAAGTGAACTTGTACGATAGAGGGAGCAAAAAGATGCTGACAAGCTGATTTTTTCTGGGTTGATGGTGTAGTATTAAACCAAGGAGACCACACTCGTCACCCTAGAAGGTTATTAGCAATTTAAGAAAAATATAAGATACCACCCCTGCTTCTTATATTTTTTTAATTGGCCTGATTTTTGCGGGATTGTTCGAAAACTATCCCCTGTAAACTGTTATCAATAATTTAGCAAAAGACTCACAAGGGTGACGAGTATGCTCTCTCCGGTTTCAATGGATCTCCCCTGATTAACTCAAAGAAGATCAACTCGATATTTTTTTTTTTTTGATAATATCTTCAGTGGTCTATTTTAAGAATATACAAGAACATCGAAAGAGGAATCCTAAGCAGAGTCGCCTCACCAAATATAAGAAGCACGAAATTCATGAACATGAACTCTTTTGAGAATTGACGTGACAAAAGTTTAAAAATTCTGATGCTTCGATTGACTTGTGAATTATTCATGCTTTTTTACCATAAATACATACAAATACATTCAAACTATCCACTTACCGTATCAATTCCGGCCAACAAAAAGTCACAAACCATGCCAATAATATCCTTGAAATCCAAATCAGGATTTGACAAGTACTGTTCTAGTAATGTTTGTTCGCTATTTACATTTTTCTCTGAGAACAAGGACATTTTCAATGACAGCAGATCAATTGCCACACTAAAAATCAGTAAACAATCATTATTGCCTATGATGATAGTATACAATGGACCTACTCCTCCATAAACAACTGAGATTTTTTCAATTTTCTATACAGCGGTGTATCAAAATGTTTCCATAACGTCGAGCCATTATCCAAATTCAATATACAAGAATTAGTGTCGTAAGCGGCTCTAATCAATTTTGACGTTCTCGAGCTCTTGCTAAGCTCGTCTTTTGAGAAACTGTTCAAG